>JAHHUM010000040.1:274909-665239 GCA_036173005.1 Crenichthys baileyi
TATCTATCTATCTATCTATCTATCTATCTATCTATCTAGTGCAGGAATGTGCAACAGGGTAAATGCACCTTTTTATGTTTTTCAGTTTCCCTCCTTACACTTTAGTTTGTAAATCAGTTATAAAATCAGTTGTAAATCAGGATGATTTAACATGGTCTTGGTCTCAGGGGTGTGTGCACTGTAACTAGTAAATATCAAAGTTATTACTGTCTGTGACAGAAATTGTATTTTTGCATTCCCCAGGTTCCCATCACGGTGGCCGATAAGACAGATGAGAATTCAAATGGCTCAATAGAAAAAGTGAAGAAAGACAAGCTTCCAAGTGTCAATGGACAGTCCATTTCTTCAGGAAATAAACCCAGTTCTCCCACAGCAGACCAGACAGCTTCAGCCACTCTGTCCACACCAAGCAAGCAGACAGTCTCCACTTCAGAAACCAGGAATGAAGGGAATAGCTCCAAGAAACACAATGGTTTGGTTCTGACAGCAAAACAGAAGGAACTATCGAATGGGAGGAGCTCTTCAAATATCCTTGGCACTTCATCCTCATCAAAAAACAAAGCTGGAAAACACAGTGGTTCCTCTTCTGCTTCTTCCACAGAGACCCCAGCGAGGCCTCTGGTGTCTTCTGGCTCCCATAAAGAGCTTTCCAGTAAGACTAAGCCGGACTTTCCTTCCTGTCATCAAGTCACCCCCAAATCACAGTCTTCCCCCTCTGTGGATCCTTCCTCTGCCCAGTCAGAGGGTCGCGATCCCTCTCCACAGCCACTGATACAGAATAAGAGAGAGAAAGAGAAGAAAGCCAAGAAGGAGAGACGGAGAGATAAAAAATCAAAGAGAGATAGATCAGAAGCAGAGAGAGAAAAAAGAAAGGGTGAGGTGAAGAAAAAGAAGAAGGGGAAGGACGGGAAATTAAGACATGACAAAGAAAAGGATCAGAAACACAGAACTGATGAATTATGGAGAGATAACATAAAGAATGAGACAGGAAAGGGAGATAAGCTAAGCCCTGACAGACTGAGAACTGAAGATATTAATGCAAAATGTGGTGAAACAGTTGGGACTGCTAAATTAGATAAAGGCTGTAAAAAAGTGACTCCAGTCAGACTAGAGGAGAAAGAAAAGACAGTTGACAGCTGTAGGCTTGCTAAACAAGGCGAGCCTGCAACAACAGGTGATTCCAGTAAATCAAAAGAACAAGACGTATCGAGACATTCGGCAGTATCTCCGCCCCTCTCTACGTCTTCTGCTCCTCCCCCGCTGCCCCCATCTTTCTCCCATATTCCCGTTTCTCCCCCCTCTTCTCCCCCGGAGCAGGACAGCCGACCGCTCAAGAAACGTAAAGCTAGAAGGCCCAGCTGGACCAAGCTGGTACACCGTGCCCACAGAGCGGAAAATCAGGAAGCCACTTTGGATTCCCTGCAAAATCCATCGCTAAGTTTCCCCCAGATCACTAAGAAGTTGTTCCCTGCCAAGACCACTGTTCAGCAGAGCGATGAGTCACAGTCAGCGCCATCGAGCTCCTTATCCAGCTGTCCTCCCCCAATGTCTTCAGCAGTCCAAAAACAAACTCTCCCTATGTCAGATTCAGTCCGAAAGAGGGGCCGCCCAAAATCTCACAGCTCCAGCTTGGATGAGCCTCCACCACGACTATCACCGAACGATCTTTCCACTGAGCATCCCTCTGTAGGGTGTGACAAAGCTAAGAAAGCCCCCGTGTTGGTGCCGATACTGCAGTCCAACTCCAGCCCTAAGAAGCGAGGGCGCCCCCCCAAACGACCCCTCTCAGAGGATCAGGGTGAAGATGCACTGAATCCCCCAAATCGCGAGGAAAGGAGCGAAGACTTTCATCCTCCTGAACGGGGGAACCGGCAGCTAAAGATCAGAAGACTGATTAATGAGATGAAGAGAAGAAAGAAGAGGAGACTTCACAAAGTAATAATGTCTGGTTATGTGGGGAAGGAGGGACGTGGAGGCGAGGCATCTCATGGTAAAACCTCGCTGAGAATGTGTAAATCGATTGAGGCTACAACAGTTCACACCCTTTCGGCCCTGTCCTCCTCATTCGGGAGCAAGCTGGGCCCTCAGATCAATGTGAGCAAAAGAGGGACCATTTACATGGGCAAGAGGCGGGGACGCAAGCCCAAGTCCCAATCAGCGAACCTAAACGCCAGCTCCCAGACCTCCACTCAGTCGTCTTTGTTTACTAGTCCCCCTGAAGCATCTCTTTTCTCGTCTAACCAGCCACAGCCTCCATCTCACCCATTTCCTTCCCCGTCACTTACCCACTCCAGTGGAGCCCAGAGTCCTTACAGCGAAGGCAGCCTCACAGAACCAACATCCTCCCTCCTCTTTTCCCACCATTTCTCCCTTCCTTCCCCATCCTCCTCTTGTACATCCCCACGTCCTTCTTCCTCCTCGTCCCTCTCCCCCTTTGTGAAAAAGAGCTGTCCATGTCAGGGGAGACAGTTTCCCTTCCACCAGTCTTCATGTAAGCTCTCGGGTGCCACCCCTCAGATACATCACGTACCTGGCTCTCCGAACCACCTGAAGGAGACCACCCCCTCCCCAAGGAGTGAGTCCCACAGTGACGAGACGCTGCCCAGCGATAGCGGGATTGGAACGGATAACAACAGCGTCTCAGAGCGAGGGGAGATGAGGGGAGCCCGAGGAATACTGAGGGTGGGTCAGGGGTCGGGGGTGATTCTTGGTGGTCAAAGGCTACCTCCATCTCTTGTGGACCGCCCCTCTCCAGTCTCGTCGCCCCTCTCTCATGTGCCCAGAAACTCAAGCATTATAAGCAGCTCAGTCGCAGCAGAGCGGCACAGAGACCGGCACCGACACAGGCGCAGGGATTACGACTGCCCCTCTTCCTGCGCCTGTCTGTGCACCTGTCTTGGACACAACAAGTGCACTCATTCAGACTATTACACCTGCCTTGGACACGTTGCACTCAAGAGACAAAAGAACAAACATAAGAAGAAGCACCAACAGATGCACATGCAGGACCCAGAGTTCCTAGCTGAACTGGACGATTTGATTGCTCAGTTCCACGAGGTCCACATCGGACGACGGAGCTGGGCGAGGACAGGACTCGGGCAGAGCTTTGACGGAGGAAGGCGGCATCAGTCCTCCACTCATTCCCACCGGTCCAACATCTTCCGGATCAATCTGAACGGCTTTTACTCTCCACACCCTTCATCCTTTCCGGCAGCTCCTTCCTTCCCCCCCCAGCCCTTCTATCCCTGCCATTGTAACAGGAAGCTGGACCGCCGGCAGTGCGGCTGCCCCTCAAAGTTTCAGGAAACAATTGAAAACATGGGCTTTTATGGCAGCTACCCACCAGCGCCGCCATCGCTCTACCACCACCTCCCCAGCTCCTTCCCGCTTCCACCCCCTCACCAGTATGCCCCCCATCAGCCCCACCATGCTCACATCCTCCTGAACCCAGCCAGATTCCACAGGCGTAGAAGCAGGTTGCTCAGAGAGGGAGCTTTAGGAGGAGAGGTGGAAGGTGATTTAGGGGCTAGCCGCAGAGGAGCAGGCTCGGGGTTTGTTTCTGGCCTTTCATGCGGCTGGGGGAGGAGCGAACACAAACATAAACACCGACACCGGCACTGTGAGCGAAGCATGGAAACCGAAGAGGAGTTACAGGACGAGGAGGAGGAAGATGGAATGGATAGGGAGCTGTTGGCCGGTTCAAAGACGCAATCAGGGTTCATTTTTGGGCAAGTAGAGGGAAGGAGGAAAGGGGTAAAAGGACCAGGAAGCATGTTGTCTAAAGATTCACCATGGTTACGTCAAAATGGAAGCATTCCCTTCTCTGCTGCCACCTCCTCTTCATCGTCTTCTTCAGCAGAGAGGTACAAAAACACATCTCTAACCTCTTTAGGGCTTGGTTCTACTCATCTGTCTTCCTTCGGAGGAGGCTGGGGCGGCTTGGGTCAAAGCTGGGCAACATTTGGGAGTCTGGGAAGCCCAGGATTTGGAACCCTGAACCCTGGCTGGAGAGGCTTCTCCAGGGAGAAGCGCATGGGCAGACTGACTGCCTCAGAAGGAGAGGATGAGGATGGCGAAGACAATTTGGACAACTCACACCTGTATGCCCCAAAACACACCAACCTGTTTACTTCTGCTGCCATGTCAGCTGCGGGGAGGAGCCTTAGGTGCGGACTGGCCAGCAGGAACCCTGCAAGTGGAGAAAAGTCGTGGAGGAGGGACGAGCCAGCATGGACAGAGAGGAGGGAAGCAGGTGAGGATGCTTAAATGATCGGAAAACTGTTGGATCCACAACTGTCTTTAGTTGTTGCTTCACTGGCAGTAAATGCGAATCTATTTTCAATGCTGACAGCAATCCAGATAAAACAGAGACGGCGACCATTGAAATATAACAATAGCAGCTCAATAATGACAGCTAGCTGAGAAAATGGGTTTACGCAGAGAGCCTCTTTTCACTCGCAGAGTGTGACAGATTTTGTTATTTGCACAGTGTGGAGACGTAACTCCGCCAACCAGCAGCCGTGTGCTCAATATAGTGACAGCCCTGCTTTTCCTCAGGTGTTGTTGAGCCACACATCAAAGTCTGGAGGGTGCATGAGGAGAAATAAGACTCCACTCTTTTTATAGCCGGCTATAGAGTCCTCTTTCTGTGCAAGGGCACCCACACAGCCACTCTGCAGCCACTCCTGTCAGATGTTTTTTTTAGAAATTACAGTGGTGATCAAAAGTTTACATACATTGACAAAGGGCATGAATCTCATATTATTATTATTATTATGGATAAGACTTTTGACAAGGGTCCACAACTTTTCAATTGAGCTGAGGTCGGGGCCATTCCAGAAGCTTAGTCCTGGCTTGCTTTATCCATTAAAAAACAGTTTTGGGATCATTGTCCTGTTGGAACACCTAATTCTATCCAGATTTCAACAGTCTGGCCCAGAATGTGACACTTGGATGAAAGGGAATTGGTTAGGGTGTTTAGGAATTAACCAGAAACCACTATGAAAGCCCACTATGAAACTCCAAACTGACAGTCTTGCTCCAAAATCAAAGGTTTAAAGCTAAAATGAAGTTTGCAGCTACCCACGAGACAAATATTGAGCTATTTAGCCAAAATGGCACAAAATATGTTTTGAATCACAATGATGCTTTTAAATCTTTACCAATTGTCAACTATGGTAGAGGTTGCATCATACTGTGGGGCTCTTGAGCGGTCAGTGGTACTGGTGCATTGAACAAAGTGTGTGTTCATGATTAAGAGTTCAGTTCCTTCTTCGTTATTCCATCCACTTTGTCCACTGCACCACGGGCAGTGAAACAGCCTCACAGCATGGTGCTGCCACCACTATGCTTGACCATCAAGCCTTTCTCCAGAAGGCATCCGGCTTGTCCATGTGAAGAGACAGTGACACTGGTGTTCCAACAGTTTCCAATTTCATATCAGATTTGAGCCTTGGTGATGCCTGGGTTGTTCCTGAGTAGAGATGCACGCATCATCACAATTCTAATGTGTGCAATAAAGCACTCACAAAGCATTGCTTGGGCACTTTAATGTGCTTTCCCTGCCCATTATGGCCACAACTGATATAGATTTTAGCGACCAAGATCAGAAAGCTTAAAGTGAGTACTGGGGAGATTGTCCTGATAAAAAAGAAAGGGAATAATGAGAAACATTTGGACTAATCACAATCAACATAGTCTATATTCAACAGTTATATTACAATGTCATGTTTTTCTAATGTCCTCAAGGCGTATTTAGCCCTAGTGAGCCACTTAACTAATTTTCTTCAATCTTAGGGTGACAGATTGGGACAAGTTGTTGAAACTCAGACATAAGTAGGTGATACAACAGGACAGTCATCCCAGACAGACATCAAAACTGGTTTTAGATTAGATAAAGTAGGCTGACATTAAGCTCCTGGAATGGACCCGTCCTCAACTCTTAGTCCAGATAAATTGAAAAAATGTGGATTATGCTTGAAAGCCAGGTCACTGCAAAGAATACCATTTTGCCAAGACTTTTTGTCAAAAGTTCAACCAGAATTCAGCCAGAGGGTTATTGATGGCTACAAAAACTGTGTGGTCAAGATAAAACCTGAGAAATTTAACCAAATATTAGTTGAAGTGTATGTGTATATTTGAACCTCTGTGAAATCTAGAAAATCCACATTAAATTCAAACACGTGCACCCAGTTGTTATTTTTAAAATCCATTAAAGACGTATGTTTAATATTCCTTGCACCATTGTTAAAAGACTGAAACAAAAATGACATTCATGACTTTAACGAGTGTTTGTGAACTTCTGACTTGTAATATATCTTGAAGTGAAGCTGCAAGAACATCTTTAAAATCTTCCCGAACCGCACGTTGTCCCAACTCAGGGCTGCCCATTAGTTAACCACCAGTTTGGCTATTTAAAGCTTGCCATGCTCCTCCCCGCTGGGCTGCCGGGCCTGTTTGACTGGAAAAATTCAATAAGGAAAGAGTGGTCAGTCTTGTCAGGGGCTGAGGAAAATGGAACAAAAAGATGGATGACCTCAGGAGAGATTGATGAAGGGATCAGAGGGAGGTCAGGAACGGGGCACTGAGAGTGTGTGTGTGATGGAAAAAGGCTGTTTTTGTTCCTGATGTAACAAAACAAAGCAGAATAAGAACATTACGTGGTGTGACTAAAAGGTATGCATGCCTCACTGTGTTTGTGTACATCATCTTTTTCTGTGTGTGCAGCTCATAAATCACTTTTAATGCATTTCCCAGAAGTGATCCGGTCAGAAGAAATGTTGTGACTCACCTAATCTGCGGTCACTCCACATGACTCAGCCCAGACTGGCCTCACCTCACACCTTCTGCTGGCTCAATCTCTCATTCACATCTGTCTTATTTCCTCTCCACCACTCGTGCACCTCCCCCCCACCTGCAGGTTTACAAGGTGACTCAAGGAGCCAGGGGCAGCGGAGGAGCTTGCCAACTCCAGACTGCGCTGCGGTGAAAAACAAAAGAGGGCCAGGACGTCCCAGGAAGCATCCACTGCCCTCTGCAGCGTCCTCCCCCACACTCTCATCCCATGCAACGCCATCCATGTCGCCTGGTGACCTCGTGCCAGAAGTGGGAGGGGATGCAGAGGAAGCGGTGCCAGAGAAAAGAGGAGGAGGAGACGGGGGAGGGGGATGCAACACATCGCAGCAGTTCACAGTTTTTGAGTCGCAGGCTCGGAGGAAGAGGGGGCGGAAGAGAAAACACGGTGATTCTCCGTGCCATCAGAGGTGAACACCGGAGCTGGTTGACTGGACTGTTCAATACAACCACTCGCTGCTGTTATATTAACCCACCGTTTTCAGCACTGTGTGCTAAACCAGTGCCCTCTATCTCTCTCTTTCTTTCTCCTTTACCCTCCTGTTCTCTCTACCTCTCTGTTTGCACTTTCCTTTTAGTTTTGCCAAGGACATCCCTGACTGTGACACGCATTCTGAGTTTCTAAGCCAATCAGATGTCGACGAGGCGCCACCGCAACCAGTAGCCACCCATAGGGAAGAGAACAGCGATGGTTCTCCCAGGAAGAATTACCTGAGAGCAGGCCTTTACTCTGACGATTATAAAACTACAGAGTGAGCTGATGGAACCCATAAACACCCTCATATATAAGATGTTTAATTACCTTTTTTTTAAAAATGAAAATAATTTATACTGTTTGTCTCAGTTCTCCCTTCCATGCAAAGAAGAACTGCAGTGAGAGTCTGGAGTACACACCAGGGGAGCATGAGTACAGCCTTTTACCTGCTCCCATACACGTTGGTGAGCACAGATTAATTTTTTCACTCTGTTCTGGCTTGTTCCGGCCGCCCCCGCTCATCTGAACTATCTCAATCTGTCTTAGGAAAGTACTTGAGGCTGAAACGAATTCACTTCCAGCTACCATATGATGTGATGTGGCAGTGGCAACATAACCAGGTACGAAGGTAGAAACAAAAACTGAAGCAAAACATTGCTTTTAAGAACTTGGATGTAATTCTCATCTGATTTTGCTACAGCTTCAGAGTCAACCTGCTGTTCCCCTGAAAAGGAAGCGGCGATATTGTGAGTTTATTTCTTAATTAATACAGCGCCCTCCACTTCTATTGTGACCTCAGGTTAAGATGTGCTCAAAAGCCCCAAAATAAATGATTGTTATGGAAACTTGGGGCCTACAACATGACACTACCTGCTGCAATTTTCTAACAATTAGTTCTGGAGATCTTTTTTACCTCTTCTTGGTCATCACTACAGATGTTTTAAAGTTACTGCTTTAACTGTATATATGGGCAAGTTTAAGCTAGTAGCCATTACGCTGTTGGATTTCCTGGCCTATGAAGATCAGAATTACACATCTGCCTTCATTGAATGGCATGTTCTCTTGTCTTTCCCATATTGAGAAGTGACTAAAACACTGGGAATCTGTGTGGCATCCTATTTATACCGTATTTTCCTCCCTGTGTCTAGTGCCAAGATAAATTTGGTTCCCAGGGCTTTTGGAAGTGAAATAGGCATAGTTTACATAACATAATAGCATACATAATAGTGGAGAAGTGGTGCTTTTTCACAGTTAGACTTTTTTTAATGCCAGACCCACCTGGCTTGTCTTTTGTCAAAAAGATCAGGTCTCATCTGACCAAAGCATGCGTTTCCAAAGGCCAATCCTAATTTCTGTATCTGGTAGCAGGATAAACTTGAGTACTCGTCCAGCCTTGTTTGTCACAGTTCCACCTTTTCATTTTTGCTCAGTTCTTCAGAAAGTAGCTATTTACATTTGTAGCAGTTTCCTGACCGCTGAAGACCACAGATCGGTCTTACTTGAATGGCATGTTCTCTTGTCTTTCCCATTTTGATGATAGGCAAAAAAAACTTGTGTTGTATCATATTTATACCTCATCCTCCTACCTGTGCAGAGTGGTTAATGTAAACTTGGTCTGTCGGGCCTTTGGTAGAGAAACAGGCCCACAGCATCACAGATCCTCCACCGTTCTTAAAAGTGGACATGAGGTGCTTTTCCAACATGCTCATTCTTTTTTTATTCTAGACCCACCTGGGCTGTTTATATATTCATATCCCAGGATAGGTGAAAATTATAGATTTTAATGTTTCTAACTTTAGCTACATTTATTTTATATGGTTGCCCTTGTGTGGCATTATTTCCTGATTTTGGCTTTATTTTTCCTCTAGAAAATAAGTGTCCTCAAATTAAAGGTTGGATTTTCTAGTTTGAGACTATACCGCTCCAATAAAAAAATCTATTATATCAAGGCTTTTTAAACATCTTTACCGAGTATGCAGATAAGTCTGGTGTGTCAGATTGGGATCTTACTGTGCATCTGATTCACACAGGTCGTCTTAAGCAGAGGACTCCATCTTCCCAGCAAATAGTGGTGGGTTTTGTGGCTTGAGCTTGTTCTATTCCAGTGCAATTTTAATACCCTGCTTCCAATCATCTCCTTATGCTTCTATGTTACTAAACAGGAGGAGAGCTCCAGAGACATCAGCAGCCTATTCCCTCACCTCGACATGGAGCCTCTGACCTGCAGCGAGAGGTATGGATTTCAAAATAAGCTGCTGGTAAACTCATTTTAGCGTCAACGGGGTAACTGTCTCCCTCCTTGTGCGCCGGGTCCAGGAGCTTTGTGGTGAAACACAACGTGTTCCTCGTCAGGAACTGGGAGCTTGTGAGAGACCGACAGATCCGAATGAGGATAGAGAGGGGGAGAGACCGAGACGAGGAGGGAGAGGACTCGCAGATCATGTCCTGCGACGGCGCCAATGGGGACGACAGCCACATCAAGTCAGGTCCATGAAGCAAGTGTGTGTGTTAGTTTTTGTTTCTGTAGGTGTTTGTGGTTGAACCTTGCGCATTTTCATTTTTTTGTTTTGCTGTACATCTGTGTGGACTGCAACGTATGTGTGCGCTCATCCGACTTCATGTTTGGCTTGTCTTTCCGTATCATACCCAGCAGCCCAAACTAAGTGGTTTTCCAACCACAGAATGCAGCCTGCAGAAATGTTTCCCTATTTCTGTCATCCACTGCTGGTGTCCAAGAACTCAGCAGGCATCGACTTTCTCCATTAGCAGTGAAACCACACACTTTCATCCAGCAGACAGAAACTAAAGAGAAAAACAAGCACACATATGATTAAAATGTAACCGTAAAAGTTGATGTTCCTGCCTTCGCTAACGTGCAGAATGCTGTTTGACCTGCAGATCACTCAGTTGGGGTGGAGGTGACGGTTATCAGCAGCAGTGACCCCCACCACCAAAGTCAGGACACCTCCAGCTCGCTCACTGCCAGCCACAGCGTGAGTTAACGAACCTGTATACCTTCCACATAATAAGTCTTCATATATATATTTATATAATAGAGCAAAGTTTGTATTTTTATAAATTCTGCTTATGCAGTTAGTTGTTCATACTTGTTTACTCCAGCCCACCAACAGCCGGAGCAGACAAGAGGAGGACGAGGAGGAGAAAACAAAACGAGGGGAGAGAGAGGTCTGCAGCAGAGAACAGAGGAGGAAACGGTTGAACGATTTACTTTTGACCCTTCAGCATTCATAAACGAACTGAAAGAGAGAGAGAGGTAAGTGGAGCATCAGCCTATGTACATTGCCTGCAAAAGTATTCAAACCCCTTTTACTTTTTACACATTTTCCACGTCACAATGCATTTTTGAGCGATTAGATAGATCCGCACAAAGTGTAATGCTTAACTTTATAGGGCTGTGGCATGCATTGGTAATCGGCCCCTAAATAAAATCATGTCAACCAACTGCCTTCACAAGTCACCTAAATAGTAAACAGACTCAACCTGTGTGTAATTCAATGTCAGTATAAATCTGCTGAGGGCCTCAGAGGTGTGTTAGAGACTATTAGTGAAAAATCAGGATGTTGAAGAACAAGAACATAAAGGACAGACCAGAGATAAATAGGTTTCCCCAAGCTGAAACACGATGGTGGCAGCATTATGATGTGGGGATGCTTTTCTTTGGCAGAGACAGAGACGTTTGTCAGGGTTGATGGTGAAAGGGATGGACCTAAAAACGTCAATCCTGCAATAAGAAGCAACATTTTTAATATGAACATGCTATTCCTGCTGTAAACCACTGTGGTGGCAGCATCATGCTGTGGGGTATGTTTCTTAAGTTTGGTTAAAATTGATAAGATGTTAGAATGGCTGAGTTAAAGTCCAGACCTTAATCGAATCTGTGGATGAACTTGAGAAAATTGGTGTCCGCAGATGTTCTCCATCCGGTCTGACTGAGCGTGAGCACTGAGCAAAGATGAATGGACAGAAATCATAATCTCCAGATGTGCAAAGCTGGTAGATACACATCCCAAAAGATATGCAGCTGTAATTGCAGTGAAATGTGGTTCTACAAAGTATTGAGTCGAAAAGGCTCGGCATGCCAAACTTCAGACTTTTATTTAATAACATTTTTTAAAACCTTCCCATAAACTCCAGATAAAATATTGAAGTCTGTGGATGCAACTCAGGAATAGTGGAATCCAGGAGCTTGTTCAGCATCTTGTTGACTTGTTGATTTTATCTTTACGTAGGGCGGAACTACTCCAATAAGGGACCAGCCCCAGCAGTGAACAGCTGGACTAAAACTGACGTCACTGCACTAAAAAAGGAGAAAAGAAGAAAACTGGGATGGTTTGAAAAATTATATGTGGCTGAAAATTCAAGAAAAACACCTCAAAAGCTGATACGTGAGCGTGCTGAACTTTGCGCTCCGAAGGACATCCCACCAAGGCTGAAACTATGGCAACTACTGTCCGAGCAGCATGAGATGAAAGAGACAGAGACACACTGACGTGGATGAAGAAAAAAAAAAGAGAAAAGACCAGCTTTAAATTTAAATTTTCATAGGTTTCGGGGGTTTTAACCCCCCCACCCCTAAAGGGCTGTATGTATGCTGAGTGGACACACTTAAAAAAAAACACATATAACACTTTTAAAAGTCTCACTTCGGCCCCCTTAAAAAAAAAACAAACTTAAAAAAGGGCGGGTGTTTTACGGAAAGGTTTTAAAGCGGAACGTAAAGCGCGGTACCGGGGCATTTCAGCTCCCTAAATTTCCCAAGAGACGAGGAGCTCACAAACCCCCCCCGGGGGGGGAAAAAAAGCAAATGTAAACCCCGGGGCCCCCCCAGTGGTCAAAAAATTGAACCCTCATTTACTTGTTAAGCTTTCAAAGTCACATTGCACCTTTGGGAAATGGCACAAGGAGAAGTGAGCCAGTTAAAAGCTAAAAAAAAAGAGAGTGTGAGGGTTTTTTTTTTTTTTTTTTTGCTTCGCTTTTCAGGACGGGCGGCCCCTGTACCCGTGAATAGGGAAAAAAAAAGGGGGGAAAGAGTTTTTGCCCAAAAGGAATTTTGGCATTGCTGCAAGAGAATTTCTAATGAAGTTTTGAGAAAGAGTTTATTTTTTTTTAAATGAAAAAAAATAGTTGTCTGCTATAGAAATGAACAGAATAACCATGGGCAAAAGGAAAAGTTTTTTGTTTAAATATTTTTTAGTTTGCTTCCCAAGGGGAAAAGGGGGAGATAGTTTTGTTTACTCCCGAATGCCCCCCGAGAGGTTTTCCCCCTTTGCTTGGGCACTGACAATCAGAAATGGGCCCGGAGGGTTTTTGGGGGTGGATGGGTGCCAGGAGGAAAGGAATAGAAAGAAAACCCCTTTTCCCAAAAAAAGCTTGTTCGAAATGCCATGGGCTTATGGTAAAAACAAGTTATGTGGCTTTAAAAAAGTATCTCCCCTTAAAAAAGGACTATATAAGTACTCCAGTTATGTTTTTTTTTCCCCTTTGTTTTTTTGTTTAAATTTTAGGGGGCTTTTTTACAAAAAACATTTAGGGGTTTTTTCACCTTTGGAAAATTGGGTTAAAAAGCCCTTTAGTTTTTTGGGGAATGACAAGTAACCTGTTTTCTTTCATCAGCAGTAGAGTGTACATTTAGTATAACACTTAGAAGCTACCATTCAGACGTTTTTAACAGTATAAACAGCTGACCAATATATCCATATAACTGACATGGTTGTATATGATTTTTACTCTTTTTATTTTTTGTAGAGTTACATATTTTGCCTCCTTTTTTTAGCTGAGCGTAATTTGGCCAGACAATGTGTGACAGTAAATTAGGTTTTTTTTTTTTTGTTTTCCAGTGCTCTCTTTCAGTAGTGTGGCTTCTTATAACGAGCCAAAAAAAGTGCAATTTCTTTGACTGTTTACATACTGTATGTATATTTTTCTCCCTCTTTACTTTTTTTACCTAAAGGCACTACATTATTGCCAGTGGATGATTAACTTTATAGCAAAGGTACACATAAAGAGTTATTTATCTAGTTTGCATGACATGTAACCTTTGCCTGTTGCCTCTGACTTTGTGCATCTGATAAGCAAAACATCAAAAAAAAACAAAAAAACAGTGATAACTCAATGCCATAGAATGTCAGCTCAAACATTTTGCCTCTGTATCCATAATAATAAAGCATTTTATGTCTCCTGGTACTAAACCCTGTGAAGTCGTCATGTTTCAGCCGCGAGGCCCTTCTTCCTGCTGTGTTTGTGTTTTAAGTGGAAGTACCGCAGTGATGTTAATCAGTGTGAGCTAACAGTGCTATCTAGTGGTGTGAGACTCACATTGTGTTGTCCTCTGTAATGACCCACAATGGACGACAGGGCTGGCAGAGAAGCACAATAACAAGATGGGGGAGGGCTGCAGCGTACTTTGGAGATACTGTTACACTCTCTTCTTTCCAGCCTTTAGAACAACTTGGGGCAGAATTTGATTTGAGCTAATGGGTAATATATATAATAATTATATAAATTTGAAGAACTATTCAGAAACCTAAAAATGGAGTAAGAGTGTGGTCATGTATTTGGGGTTTTATTGACTAGAATATGAGATTTGATCATCTGTTGTGCATCATGACTGATGAAAGTAGCTCCAAAACATGTTTGTAGGAAACCATGTATAATTCTATTTTAAACATTAACCTGTTTATTAGACATTCAAACTAAGACATTTTTGTGTTTTTAAAAAATGTCAACTTGATTTCAAAAGGTGGGTAAAGGAATTCTCTAAAAGTCATTCAGCGACACAAGCAAACAACAAAAAGCTGATAACTAAAAAGATACACTATACTGCCAAAAGTATCTGCTCACAGGCCCCAGGTGAACTAATCACTTTCATGGCCACGTGTGTATGAAATCCAGCATCCACGCACATAGACTGCTTCTACTAACATTTGTGAAAGAACAGGTCGCTCTCAGGAGCTCATTGAGTTACTGCGTGGTGGCGTGATGCCACCTGTGCAACAAGTCCAGCCGTGCAAGACCTGATTCTTATGAGCAGGTCATAGACGTCTGTGTCAATGACCATCTAATACAAACAGGACAGTTTAAAGATTGCTTAAACTAGCATTTGCATAAACCGCAACAAGTGTCTTTGAGTCTAGAGTTCTTTTATGATGCTAGAAATCCGGATTATCATTAGCTTCAGGGAGTTATCAACTAAGGTAAGATACTGACGGCTCATACATGTTTAAGAGAACCTCACCTGAAACGGTCTGAACGTTCCCTCATCATAGTTGATGAAATTTCAAAAATCTTTGCATTTCTACATCAACATAATGTTCTGAAATCTTTGAACTGCTTACTGCAGAAGATTTTTCACAGACCAAGGAGTGATAAACTCCTCCATATTTTAATATCTGAAAGACGCAGAAATAGCTATTTTAGAAAAAAATGAAACGTGTAAAAATAACATTTAAAATCCACATTTAATTTTACAAAACATTAGAAAAAATCCTTCATACTTTTTGGACCGGCTATTTTAAGGCAATATCTTCCATAATGGGATTATGTTCAGAGCCCTTTCCTTGGACTGCTACATTTGGGACCCCAGCTGAGTCAACTCAACTAAACTCCACCCAGAGGGAGATTATTGCCTTTACATCTCTGCTGGCCAAACGTTGATTTCTTCTGGAGTAGAAGCCCCTAAATCCTCCTTCTGTATCAAGCAGCTTAAGAGACACTATATTGTTTTTGAAGTTGGAAGAAAATAAGTACATATTGAGGGGATGCACTGATACGTTTTTCTAAATACGGCAGATTGTTTATGGATTTCTTTTCAGATATGAGAATACTGCTGGATCGAGTGCTCTGCTCTTTGTTGTTAAAATGCGAGGCGTGTGTAGGAGGGGTGGAGGCGGGGGTTTCCCTCTTTTAGTTATTCTCTTATATTGTTAATGTTTGATATTTAATAAAGATATGTGGTATAACTAAATCTTAACAGATTTACATCTATTGTTTGAAGGGATTTCCACATGAGATCTTGTGCATAAAATACCAATTAAACAGCTGAAAAGTTTGGTTTGAACAGATGATTTTTATTGGGTGTATTTACGAACAAGCACATGCAGGAGGTGGACAACTGACCAACAGCAGAGGGGCACGCAACTATGTGTAACAGCAGGACTCAGGAGTGTCTACAGGCTACGTTACACCAGAGAGAAACAGAGGAGGAGCAGGAGGCTCTTTGCTTCACACACAGACACACAGCAAAAGTGCAGGATGTGCTGACACATGAAAGTGCTCACATCATCTCTACTTTCACTTCCACACATACACACACACCACCGCCATCTTCACAGCCTCGCACTTTAAGAACCCGGATAGATGGAGAGCAGTTCCTTTTTATACACCTTGGGATCAATAAACAGTACATCCAATAAATTACCAGCTTTCACATAAAAATCCAAACAAACAGCTTTATTTGTCCAATAATATTCAATCCGATGATTTGCTATTACTATCCATTTGATGGTGTTTTATTATAATAATTATTTACAACATGAGCACGTAATGGTTTGATTTACTGCTACTGGACCTTTGCTGTAGCGCCAGTAATGTCATGCTACATGGCACTGAAGTACACAAGAAAAAAACCCGAAGGACATTTTTAAGAACCGAGCTCTCCCTGATTTGTCAGTGGTGAAGAAACATTCCTACAGAACCAAAAACAGACGTCTTTCAGACTCTTTTCATCTGGTGACTTCAAAGTTTAAGATATTTTGCAGTGCCTCAGATGTACACGAAACTAACAAAACAGTTGAACATTTAAGCAACACATTTCGTATGAGTGGCATCAGTACAAACATACCACTTCCACCATCACCACTATCATTAATATCAATGATTATGTTTGGGAAAATAAATACAAAAGCTTAGGTACAAGCTGAGGACCAGCCACCAAACCTATTAGCTCCACTGCAGCATTTTACATCATTTCGAAGAGTTTTTCTTTTTTTTTTTCCGCTGTATTTATATTTTAGTTTGGATAGTGTTACACAAGAGCTGAAGAAGTGTTTTTGTGAGGTTGTTTCTTGACCCAGAAGATGAGCTACAGATTGCTTTGTCTCATATTTCATAACTGGGTGAGATATATAAATGTGTCATTCATTCAAAGCATTCATGCTTATCCTAAAATGCATTCAGGTAATAATATTCAGGAAATTACAGCACTGCAAAAGCCTCGAGTCATCCCTTGTTTTCTTTACACTTGCCTTCCAAGGAGCCAGACTTTCCTGTAATCATTTATGTTCTGGTCCTGATTAGTAGTTCTTCAGACTTTCAGAAATATTTATTTGGACTTTGGCTGCTTTTACTAATTTTACTTTACTAATTTTCTGTCCAGACCTTGAAGATGACTACAGCATTTTATTATGAAATGTGTCAGGACACATCAAATATGTGGAAGAGGGATGAGACCAGAATTAAACTTTTTGACCTACGTGCAAAACACTATTTGTGGTAGTGCACCTGAATACACCATCCCAAAGGTGAAACACAGAGGAGGCAGCATCATGCTGTGGTAATGCTTTTCAGCGATTATGGGAAAATAAATATAGCTAATCACAGGGCAACCCAGGAGGAAAACTTGTTTGAGACTCCAAAATACTTGAAACTGGGATGGATGTTCACCTTCCAGCAGGAAAACATCCCTAAACACCAAATATTGGTTTAGATCAAATCATATTCATGTGTCGGAATGGCCCAGTCAAAGACCAAACCTAAACTGAATTGAGAATCTGTGGCAAGACTTGAAAATTGAAGAACACATACCTTATCCATCCAACATGATCAAGCTTGAGCTATTTTGCAAAGAATTTGCTTAAATCTAATTTGTAGAGCTGTACCCTGAAAGACTTTTACTTCTACACAACACAGACTCAGGGGGGCTCAATACAAGCACAACACATTTTTGCAAGGCACTGTAGGTCAGAGGGAAGTGCTTTAATAAAAGAAAAGCAAATATCTCTTAAAATACTTGACAGATATTGAGTGAAAAAGCACCCAAAGTTCAAAGAAAAAAAACGTAAAAAAAACTTCAAAGCTTGGAGAAGTATCGATGAGGAAAAACTAATAAGATTACAAGAAAGTCTGGCTCACCAAAGATATAATGGTTGGATAAAAGCTTTTGCTCCTTAATGTATGGCAACACATTTGCAAAGCAAAAAGCACGCATTAAGGAAGATACTGGATTTCATAATTAAAATAAAGAATTCACTGTTGCAGGACATCCACTTAATGTGTGAGGTGAGTTGCACTTAAAAGATGAATCGGTCCATTTATCTCACATCAGTCAGACTCACAATAATGCCACAGTCTTTACTGTTTCACTGTTTTTCTCTTTGTCATCTAGTTTTCTATCTAGCTTGGTAAAATCATTCTCAGTTTATATAGCTATGCACATGGATTTATTATAATTTATATATATTTATACAGTCTACTAGAATCGCTGAAACACACACAAACCGGGCCAGAGATGAGAGGTTGATTAGGAACACAGATCTACACAGCTACATTTTACCACATCGATAAGCAGTATGCAAACAGGAGCTGCGGTGCAATACTCTAGCATCCTTTCTTCACCTCATGACCTGCCGGCAACAACTCTGAAGCTGACCGGACCCAAAATGTCAACTTTTAACAGGTTAACCAGACAGGGTCTCCCCAGACATCTGGTTCAGAGCAGTGGCTGACATGGAGCACAGAAATGAAGGAAATGATTAAAAGGGATACTTCACTCTAATATTATAATGGTTTAAATTTCAGTTAAGTCATTACTTCACGCCATCTGCTGTGTTCCCGCTTCTTAAACCCATTAGCTACCAAACAGGATGAGTTTTAATGGGAAAAAGAGCCCCATATGTTCACAACAGGAAAGGGCTGGAGACTACTTGAGATGAAAGTAAAGCGGAGCAGATGGCGTCATGCTCTCAACTCAAACCCACGTAAAATATCCCTTTTAGAGTAGTGCGACCTTCCCATAGACCCTCCATACTCACTTAAAATAACTTTAGTATGTATATATTTTATATCTATATATTTAATATTATATTGATTTTAGTGCCACAGTTATAGCGCCGACATCACATGATGAGCGAGGTGTAGCCAATAGGTACCAGCCCCTCCTTGTCTCCCTGACGACATTGGATCCAATCCTGATCGACGCCTCCCAGCACCACCAGCTCTTCACCTTTGCAGAAGCTGAGCTCTGAACCGGTTCCGGTGTGGTCACACAGCGTTCGAACGGACCTGAAGCAGAAGATTGGTTACAGTGGTGGTGGTTCACTATGGATGAGAACAATACCGTCAGCATATGAAGTAAGACTAGATGAGTCACGATCAGGGCCGGTCAGAGGGATGAGTCACCAGCCAGTGGAAGTCCTTCAATGAGACTAATGATAACAGGAGCTATTCTGATCTCTGCTAGACCCACTGGTGTTCTTGGAGGGTTAAAGAGAGCTGAGACATGCCTTAGTTTGCCTCAGACTATGCTGTCTTAATCTTTCCATGACTAGTGCATCCTGCTGTATAATAAATGGTCTAAATGTTAACCTCATGTAAATAAAGCCATGTTATTTAGAGATGAACCGATAAGCGATTTGTTTTGGTTTTGGCTCTTCGATTTGTGCAAAGATCCAGCTTGCCAATACTAATTTTTCCGATTCTGATTTCTCTTGGTAATCTTTTACTAAACAGCATTTAAAACTGTCTGGCATTAAATTAAAATAAACAAAATGTTTCCTGTTTAATGTCAGTTAGGATTACCAAGATTACCTCTTTTTGCTAAATGCCAGAAGTTAAAGTTTGCATACATTTCCTTAGTATCTGGTGGAGGAGCCTTCTAAAATGTATAGAGAGAGTATTGAATTCTTCCTCTCTGAGTGCCCTTTCAGCCCATAATGCTACAGAACTCGTTTCACTATAGATAAAGACACTCTATAGGTGTTGATAACCATATTTTGCACTAAACCACACTCATCTCTGGGACACAAAACCCCTTTCCTTCCTGTACAGTTTGACAGCTTTATATTCCCAAGGTGTCTGTGGTTGGATGTAAATATTTGAATGGATGATCATGGGTCTTCAGGTCTAAAACTATATCCACAGGTGGACCTCCAATTAGCTAAAATGTTGTAAAATAACCAATTAGCAGCTTATTAACCCTTGACATCATCATCGTCTGGCCTTTTACAAACTGATGAAAACAGAAAAAGTGTATATTATATTGCAGGGATGACGCCGCTCCATGTGTCACTCAGCTAAGTAGTAAGGCAAAAGAAAGCTTTACTATTCAAAAAAAAGACTAAATGAAAGGATTTCGAGTTGATATTTTGGAGGGTCTTTAGCATTGTTTATTAGCAGTTAGCCAAGTTAGCTAACTGTAAACATCAGTCTCTGTGTGCATTCCCTGGAGAATGTACAGACTCTTAGCTTAATTCTGAGATTTCCAAATCCAACACAATCCAAAAGCCACAGAAAACGTTAGCTTTGAAATGATTAACAGGAAGCCTTCCTGTTATCTACTACTGGAAAAAGATCTGATTGTTCAGCTTCTGATCAGATGGTCGTTGGTCAGGGCTGGCCATGTGAAATTTTCGGTAACCAGTTGATTTCTCTGTGCGTCTCTAACGACTGTAATTGATATTAGTAAACATTTTCTTAAATCCTGCTGCCCATAAAGAGCATTGGAATAGTACATCATAGTCAGTTTCATTATGCATTACACTGATGTGATTAAGGCATCAACAAGAGATTTTGGTACCACCTTCAGTTGTTGTTAGCTTAGGGTTAATAACGTATTCAGCAACTAGATATTTCATCCAAGTGGAGTCATTTTTAAATCTTAAAATATGCCAAAATGTGCTATTCTTTTAGGTTTAATTAAACCTTAATGAGTAAAAAAACCTACACCTCTAGCAGCTACACCTGAAAAGGTGGGCTGAATGTGACCATCTCCCTCCGTCTTTGTGTTCTACCTGAATTGTCTGGGTTTTTCCTTCATCTCCGTGGCGTCTGTTTTTTTCTCTGAATCTGTGTCCCCAGCTTCCTGAAATTCAGGGGTTCCTCGTAGTGTCGGGGTGGAACTGCTGCTCACCATTCGGGTCAGAGCCGTGACACCAGGAGCCAACCACTGAGAGGGACGCCTATGGATTGGAGAAATCACAGAGATAGGATCATGAGATTCAGCACAAGACATACTGTAGGGGTAAAGCTACAAAAATCCAATTCACTTAATTGTTACATTTGGAGTATTCAAGAAGTTTTTTTTGTCCTCAATACCTTAGAAGATTTTTCCAGGGCACACACTTGACAAAGGTTTAGTTTTTAATTTTCCCATTCTAAAAAGTTCCTTGAACAATCATTTTGTTCTCCAATCTCCAAACATCAGGAGATTTTTGCACTTTTTAACATGTTTTTCTGATGTGCCCACAAGAATCTTTGGTGTCATCTATAAACATGGTTCCTATGCAGTCTGGAAAAATATGGAAATGTGTGAACTTCAAGTTTAAGTATTTTTGGGATAAAAGAAAACTCAATTTTTTTATTCAACAGTCTGTCGATCCATCCCTCTGTCCTCTAGTTTGTTTGTCATCTATCTCAGGCTTGTCCAAAGTGTGGAAAGGGGGCCATCTGTGGCCCCTGAACTGTAATTGTGTGCCTCCCCAAAACCACAAATGAATAATAATACATATGTGGCTCGCCAGGACAGAGATTTGATGCAGATGGAGATTTTTCTTAAATTAGAGTAAAGCTTTTGCTGACAGAAAATGTTAGGTACAACACAAAGTATTTGTCTTTTATTAATCGTGGTTGTTTGCTTTCTTGTCGTTTTGTAAATAGGATCACAAATATCCTTCGGTTTTCACTAAAAAGCAGACCTGGGTGCACCCAAATCCGCATTTTATTGATTTATTAAACTTGGCAAAATATAGCAAATGTTTTGATCCTGTTGTTGTTTCTGAGAAAAAACAAGAAACGTTTTTATACATATTTAACAAACAGTCATGTTTTTGTGGCACTTGAGCACATTCGAAGCTTGTATAAATTTAATCTTCTGAACTACTTTGTATAATGCAACCCTGTACCATTATAGTCACAACTCTGTACTTGAGATGTGCAGGGGGTAAATTTTCCCAGAAATTTAATTATCATATTAAATTTTTCTAACAGTTTTCCAGTTCTGTTGGAAACTCTTTTTCCATTTAGAGACGTTAGTACCGACTTGCAGAAAACTGCAGCCTCTAAAACTCAAAAGAAAGTTTGGTGCAGTTTGTTTATAACACGTTTACTGAGATAGTCTAAATGAATCCGTGTTTCTTGATTTTACATCTAACCTTATACATTTTTTAACTTTTTGTTTGGATTTTCGGCAGTATATGTTTTTAATTCTTCGAAAGAGAAAATAGGCTACTTAAATTAGGAAATGATGTAACTTTTAAGGAAGTGATACACTTTTGAAGTAAGTCAGTGGCTCACCTGGTTGGTGGTGTGTGACCTGTAGGGCTGTTTGGGCTTTTGGAGGCTCCGAAGAGTCGGCCCAGGCTCCAGGGAACCTGAGTGCCACTGACAGGGGAATAATTACTTCCTGCCTGGTCCTGGAGATCAGGACCATTGGTCTTTGTCTCCTCCTTTTTTACAGCAGACAGGCTAAAATCGGTCAGGTTCTGGCTCAGCCGGCCTCCCCAGCGCATCACAGCTCCCCACCCCTGCTGGATCACCTGTAGTTACAGTAAAAAGAAAAAGAAAAGTCTGATGGTAGGACCATGCAATCAGAAGTGATTGAAAAAAATGAATAAGATACTGACCTGTCCTGCATGATGAGTAAAGCTATCTTCCTCAACATTAGGAAGAGGTAAAGTTTCAATTTCCTTTTCCTGCACCCACAGCAGCTGAGGGCTTGTTTCCCCAAAACTAAGAGAAGCCTTTAAAGGTTCAGAATCTGTATTTGCTGAAGACTCTGATCCTCCATTGCTTAAAGCTGGTGAAGAATTTATATTTGCTGGATGTTCTGGGTTTCCAAAGTCCACTTCTGAGAGGTTTTCTATGGTTCTACCACCTGCGGTCTTCAGTTGACCCTGTGGTGACTGCTGAAACCCAGCCTCCTGATGGGGAGATCTGGGCATCTCAGGCCTGTGAGCATCTGCCTCCAGATGATGGTGCTGGAAGAGCAGGTCGAGGTTAAAGGTGAGCAGGCTGAGGGGCTGCAGCACAAGGAGCAGCTCCTCAAACAGAGGCCGGCAGGTGGTCAGCGACAGACGCATAAAGGAAGTAGGGTGGTAATATGCCTCTAGCACATCTGGGGTGAAGAAAAATCATATATGGCATTAATTCACATGCTTGCTGGCAAATATAGTATTTTGCAAAAGTATTTATACCCCCTAGACTTTAGTAGCATAATGTCTGAGGTCTTCAGAGAACAGTTGTATTAACACTGAGATTAAAGGAAATTACTTACACGTGATTTTATTTAGGGGTGTCAGAGTAAAGGGGACCTAATGCAAATGCATAACACATTTTTAAATTTTGTTTTATATGCTACTTTGCGTTGATCGATTATATAAAATCCCAATTAAATTTGTTGATTTTTATGCTGGTTGGAAGTTAAAATGTAATAAATCTCTATTATATGAATAATTTTACAAGTTAAATTCAATTCAGTTCAATTCAATTCAATTCAATTCAGTTTATTTATATAGCGCCAATTCACAACACGTCGTCTCAAGGCACTTCACAAAAGTCAGGTACATACATTACAATTAATCTTAACCATTGAACAGTGCAGTCAGATTCTGTTATTTATTCAAATTGGATAAAAAGTTTTTCTGTCTAAGGAAACCCAGCAGTTTGCATCCAGTCAGTGACTTGCAGCATTCACTCCTCCCGGATGAACATGTAGAGACAGTGGACAGTCACTGGCGTTGACTTTGCAGCAATCCCTCATACTGAGCATGCATGTATTGACATTGGAGAGGAAAAACTCCCTTTTAACAGGAAGAAACCTCCAGCAGAACCAGGCTCAGTGTGAGCGGCCATCTGCCACGAGCGACTGGGGGTTAGAGAGAACAGAGCAGAGACACAAAGAGAACAAAGAAGCACTGATCCAGGAGTACTTTCTATGGGAAGGAAAAGTAAATGTTAATGGATGTAGTTCCTTTAGTCGTTTCACCTAGAAAGAAGGAACTGATAACTGATATCTGAGCCAGTTTTCAAGTTTAGAGTCTGAAGAGAGCACATAGAGTTAGTCACAGTAGAAGCTCCATCAGCAGCTATGTCTAGGAGAGAGAAAGGGTTAAACACTGAAAGACAGGGCCATGTGGATCATCGGTGGAGGGTGAGCATTAAGTTGTTGCCAGCAGAAGCTCGGAGGATTCCCCTCTCCAGAAAGGTGTTACAGGAGTCAGGTGTAGCTTCTAGGAAGAGAAAAGAGAGAGAACAAAGTTAAAAGCTGAGATAACAGCAAATAATACAAAATTGAAGAGTAGCGTGAGAAAGTAGCGAAGAGGGTGAAAGTGGTCATTATGTCCTCCAGCAGCCTAAGCCTATAGCAGCATAACTACAGAGATAGCTCAGGATAACCTAAGCCACTCTAACTATAAGCTTTATCAAAAAGGAAAGTTTTAAACCTAGCCTTAAAAGTAGACAGTTTGTCCATCTAGAGCCCACTGATGGCCATTGTTATACTAAAAACCACAACGATTGGGATACCTCTCTCTGTCAGATTGACCATAACCATTGGAAAAGAGAGGGGGTCATACAGGTAGCAAAAATGGAGGGTGTGTTTGCACCTCAACCGTAACTGAGCCGGTTTAGGCTAAACCTGACTCCCCCTTTCTCCATCCAACAAGGGGAGAAGAAGACGGAGCTAAAATAAGGAAGATAGCTCAGGATAACCTAAGCCACTCTAACTATAAACTTTATCAAAAAGGAAAGTTTTAAGCCTAACCTTAAAAGTAGACAGGGTGTCTCCCTCACGGACTAAAACTGGGAGCTGGTTCCACAGGAGAGGAGCCTGATAACTAAAGGATCTGCCTCCCATTCTACTTCTAGAGACTCTAGGAACCACCAGTAAACCTGCAGTCTGAGAACGAAGTGCCCTGTTAGAAACATATGGAACAATCAGATCTCTGATGTATGATGGAGCTAAATCATTAAGGGCTTTATATGTGAGGAGGATAATTTTAATTTCTATTCTGGATTTAACAGGGAGCCAATGAAGGGAAGCTAAAGTAGGGGAAATATGATCTCTCTTTTTCATTTTCATCAGAACTCTTGCTGCAACATTTTGAATGAGCTGAAGGCTTTTAACTGCATTTTGTGGACATCCTGATAGTAAAGAATTACAATAGTCCAGCCTTGAAGAAACAAATGCATCGACTAGTTTTTCAGCGTCACTCCTGGACAGGATATTTCTAATTTTGGCAATGTTCCGGAGATGAGAAAAGGAAATCCTAGAAACCTGTTTAATATGGGATTTAAATGACATGTCCTGGTCAAAAATAACACCAAGGTTTTTTACTTTATTATCGGAGGTCAATTTAATGCCATCCAGGTTAAGTGATTGACTAAGCAGTTTCTTTTTTAAAGACTCTGGTCCAAAGACGACAACTTCTGTCTTGTCTGAATTTAGAAGCAGAAAATTTAAAGTCATCCAAGTTTTTATGTCTTCAAGACATGCTTGTAGTCTATCTAACTGGTTGGGCTCATCAGGATTTATGGATAAGTAAAGCTGAGTATCATCAGCGTAACAGTGAAAATTTATTCTATGCTGCCTGATAATTTGACCTATTGGAAGCATATATATAGTAAAGAGAATTGGCCCAAGTACTGAACCCTGTGGTACTCCACAATTAACCCTGGAGTTTAAAGATGATTTATCATTTACATGAACAAACTGGAATCTGTCAGACAAATAAGATTTAAACCAGCTTAGCACTGTTCCCCTGATCCCTACAGCATATTCCAGCCTTTTTAAGAGAAGATTATGGTCGACTGTATCAAATGCAGTACTGAGATCCAACAGAACCAGTATAGACACAAGTCCATTATCTGAGGCCATAAGAATATCATTAGTGACTTTCAGCAGAGCTGTTTCAGTGCTATGATGAGCTCTGAAGCCTGACTGAAACTCTTCAAACAGGTCATTGCTGTGTAAATGCTCACACATTTGATTAGCAACTATTTTCTCAAGGATTTTAGATAAGAATGGAAGATTGGATATAGGTCTGTAATTTATTAAGTCATCTCGATCAAGCGAAGGTTTCTTAAGTAAAGGTTTAATTACAGCTACCTTGAAAGCTTGTGGTACATATCCATTTACTAAAGATAAATTAATCATATCTAAAATGGGGCTGATAATCAGAGGGAACACTTCCTTAAATAATTTGGTTGGGATTGGGTCTAACATACAAGTTGAAGGTTTAGATGAAGCTAATATTTCTGATAACTCTGGAAGCTCCACAGGATCAAAACAGTCCAAACACAGATCAGGTTCTAAAGTTACTTCCAATGTTGTCTCACTTGTTGAGGATGAAGTAATCATCTTCGGGAGTATGTCAAAGATTTTCTTCTTAATAGAATCAATTTTATTTTGGAAGAATCCCATAAAGTCATGACTGCTGAGAGCTAAGGGAATGGATGGCTCAACAGAGCTATGACTCTGTGTAAGTTTAGCAACTGTATTAAAGAGAAACCTAGGATTATTCTTGTTCTCTTCAATTAAGGATGAGAAATAAGCTGTTCTGGCTTGGCGAAGTGTCTTTTTATACAACAGTAGGCTATTTTTCCAGATTAAGTAGGAATCCTCTAGGTGTGTAGAGCGCCATTTTCGCTTCAATTTTCTAACATTGGTTTTTAAAGTACGCAGCTCGAATGAAACAGGGAGTCAGCCCCTATGAATAATTACCTTTTTTTCAAGGGGGCTAAATTGTCTAATGCACCACGAAAATGATGAAGTAACACTCTGAACGAGAGAATCAAATTTTTGAAGGGGGAAAAACAAAAATTATTGCCCTCCACTGGTTTTTGTGATAATGAGGAAAATTAAAAAGTGGAAAAGATTTTTTAAAAGGTTTTTTACAGCATTGTCTGATAATGATCTACTGTAATAAATTTTATCTTTCAGGTGTGGAATACTCTGTTAAAATAACCCCAAAAGGTTATTAAAAAGGTCAGACAGCACAGGGTTGTGAAAAAAATATTGTTATGCTTCCCCAAAAACCCCATATGTCAGCACAAGGGTCCAGAGAATGAAGACAAACGTGGGTGGGTTTGTAATTGTCTTGAAAAAAGCCAATTGAGTCTAAGATAGCATTAAAAGGTAATTTAAGCTATCACTTTCATTGTCAAATGAATTTTTAAAAACCCCCTACAATAACTTTATCTGTATTTAACACTAAATCAGATAAAAGGTCTAAAAAAGATCTAAAAATTGAGAGCGGGGCCTGGTGGACGGTAAAAAAAAACAAACAAAAATTTTTTAGTGCTTTGCAATTTTGGGAGAGAAAAACTAAGGATTAAATATTCAAAAGAGTTGTAGCAATTGATTGGTCTGGGACTAATCAATAAATCGGACTGAAAAGATGGTTGCTACTCCTCCTCCCGCCCAGTATTTCGAGGAATGTGAAAATTAAAAATAATTAAGGGGTTTAACATTTTAAATAAAATCCTCTTGCTGCAGCCAGGTTTCTGTGAGGCAAAAAAAATCAATCTGATTGTCACAAATCAGGTCACTAACTAGTAATGTCTTTGAAAGGGAGAGATCTTATGTTCAGTAAGCCACATTTAATTGTTTTATTTTTTTTTTTAGTCTGAGTTTTTGTTTATTTTTATTAGATTTTCCTGATTCCCTCTTTTTAGATAATTTTTTAACTATTCAATTTGGCCCGGGCGAGACACTGTCTTAATAGGGTAAGGGTGGGTAGCAGTACAGAATCTGCAGAGAGGAGTGTTAAACTACGACCCTGCTTCCTGGTATGAAAACCCTGGGTTGTCAGGTTTTGGGAAAAAAATACATTCGGCCAGATTCCTAGAAAGAAGAGCTGCTCCATCCAAAGTGGGATGGATGCCGTCTCTCCGGATCAGACCAGGTTTTCCCCAAAATGTTTGCCAATTATCAATGTAGCCCACATTGTTTTCTGTCACTGTAGCTACAGAGGGTTCTGTTATGGGTTTAGAAACTTACCGCTGCAAGACTGAAGATGAGACAGCCAGAAATCAAGAAGCTTGGTGCTATAAGACAAAACCAGAGAAAGGAGAATACTATGAGCAGTTGTGGTAAGAACGTTTTTTAAGACAAAATGTCAAATTCTCAGACAGGGGTGAGTAATAAGAGCCTTTTCTTACTTTAGCAGACCAAGGAGGAATGCATTGAACCTCTGTATGCTCTGTCTCAGCTGCGGCAGCTCGCCAACTCGGATTTGCAGGTTAAATAAGGCTTGAGTTTTGGGACCTTGCAGAAATTGTTGAGTGAGGGAGCATGAGAGAGAAACAAAGAGGAAGACGGGTGATTGAAATACTGCTGCGAAGCTTGGCACTCCTAAACCGATCAATATCTGCATCCAGCTGGTTTCCTTTATTCAACTGTTTCAACAATAATAATCAACCAAGATGAAGAGAGGGGAAAAATAAAGCAGACGTTCATCATTATCAACCAGGGAGATAAGTCCATAACAGTTACTTCCTACTGTCCAAGTATTTATTGTTGTGGACGCTACCTGTCCTTGTTGTGGCCTGCACCAGACTCCAGGCTGAGTTTGGCCTCCGACCTGCAATCAGATCACTCTGGTGGGGTTTTAAGCCATCGGTCAGCAAGTTCTGCAGGGCGGGGCAGAGGCACTGCAGCACCAGACGGCCCAGAGATGGATTTATGGTGCTGTCTCCTGATAAGGCCTTGGGAGAAGAGGACATGGAGGGGAGGGAAATGGGATTGGGTGAGTTAAAAGGTTTGTAGGAATTAAGCAAGATGTGATTAGAAAAAAATCCTCAAGAGAAAATGGAGAGAAATATGCAACTCATGGACATGAACTTATATTTGATTGAAAGATTTGTTGATGAGGTTCAACAAATATATATATATATATATAAATGGCATATATCATTTTTATTTACAACTTTTCCTTTTTTACTGTGTTCAAGCTTACACCTTGTGATAGTTTTATTCGTTTCCAAGCCAGCAATTGGGAAATATGTAAAAAAAAATTGCGAAAGAATGCAGCCAAATGTTTCTAAAGAGTGACGATGTTACATTAAAATGCAGAATTCGGGCATCAAAGCACACCACAATGTTTACCCAACACAAAAGTAGTGATAGCAACCTCTCTAGCTGAAATTTAAGTTTGTAAAGTGAAGCATAATATGTTGATGTATTAATTGAGATAGAGGAAGTCAGGAAAAACGTGTGGGAGCATTAGTTTGGAAACTTAACAAATCAGCACCCTACAGAGGGATTTTAAAGCGATTTGTAGCTTTAACTTAACACTAAAATTCTGGCACATTCAGATGGATGTTCTAACCAACCTCTGCCTTGGTTCTGACCAGCATTATTTCCCTGATGCCCCCAGGAGTCAGCTCTCCATCTTATCCAAAAAACTATATCAGCAGAATAGTTTAAATTAAGGAACCATGCAGAGATCGTGCCAGTCTCACTTTTTTCCTTATAATCTGTGTTTTAGTCATGAGACTTTTCAGGAACTGACCTTCTGGACTATGGTCCGAGAAGAACTGAACTGAGCCAAGATGGCTTCCACTGCAGCACTGACTCCACTGACCAGAGCTGAATAGAAGAAACAATAAGACAGAGACTAGGTTATAAGTTACTATTCAGCAGAGAAAAGATGCAGAGATACAAAAGAAAGAATATGCACCTTTTTTTTCCTGCAGACACAGAGAGGTCAGGGCAAGACCCCTCACTGGATGCTCCACATCCTCGCCCATCCAGGGAACGTCTATCTTCTGTACGGAGCCGGCAAATGAGACACTGCGGACGGCTTACAGTGGCAGAGAAAGGACAATTACTTACAACGTAAATCTCTAAGCAAAGCTAAAATATGAGTGTTAATAAGTAGAATTAGGCAGATGTAAGCAGACGGTGTTTTGACAACAGTCTGTGTGCACATTCTGTGAGAGTTGGGTCTAAAGTGGTGAGGTTGTTTTACATCTGAATCCTTGATGATGACTTCTTGTCAGCTTGAGAGTTAAACAGAATCCCATGCATCAACCTCAGCTCACAAACGTATTGGGACATGAATCGACCCATACCAACTCACCTAATGCTTCCAATTCATAGCAAAGAATTTATTAAACAAGTTCCTGAAATCTTACAAACTCCTAAAGCTTTACTCCAAGTTCTTCCAGTGAGAATGTCTGGCCCCTTTGACACGAGTCTAATAATCATTGGGATTATTTCAAAGCCGTAAACATCCTTCGTTTGCAAACGATTTAAGTTTTAAATTAGAGAAGAACGAAAATCTAAAGGTGATTCACAAAAGAACTGATTCTGAAAATCTTACAATATATATAACAGCCAGTCTAAAGATTTTATTTGAAGTTACATTTTTCAAATTTTGCAGCCAAATTTCTAGTGCTACAAATCTCACCCTAAAAAGGGAAGGCTTAAGGTTGTTTTTATGTTGTTTTTTAAATTACAAAATATAAGAAACTCATGCAAATGTGATGAAGTCAGTTGAGGACCAACCTATGGTCTCTCTGACTTCCTCAACCCATATGAACGTTGCTGAATTGCAGCAAATTAGGAAAAGGTTCTTTTGTGTGAAGGCAATCATGACCCCATACTAGTTAAGTGAGCTGAACATGGGGCTGTAAGTTACTGTCTCGCATACAAGAGGGAGAATTATTGGTGGAGCTGCTTAGTGAGACATGAGCAGCCTGTAACAGTTACCCAATTATATTTTTAAGCTGAGCAAATGAGACTCATTTGATTCAGTTTTAAGATCTAGTAACAAAGAAAAAGTCAAATTTTTGTGGAGTTATAACTTTAGAAACTAAACATTTTCACTGTGTAAAGAAAAAAAACATTGTTGTACAGTGATATTTTTATAAGTTAGGTATAGAAATTTGTTATATGAGGGAATATGTTTACAGGGGATATAAAAAGTCTGTAAAAAGCCTGTGTTAAAATGCCAGTTTTTTTTCAGATTTCAAAAAAATGAGACCACCTTGAAATTATTTCAGCCCTTTTTCCACCTTTAATGTGACCTGCAACCCGTACAGGTTACAATTAAACAATTACAAAAACAAACGAAATGTTGTAAGGGAAAAACAAAACAAAAATATTTGTGGTTGCATAAATGTGCACACCTTTAAACTAATACTTTGTTGAAGCACCTTTCGATTTTGTTACATCTCTCGGTCTTTTTGGATATTGGCCCGGCACACTTCTGACAGACAATATTTGGCCACTCTTCTCTGCAAAACCGCTCCAACTCTGGCAGATTGAGAGCCTCTCCTGTGCAAATCCCTCTGCAGATCACCCCCCAGAGCTTCAAATGGAGTCAGGTCTGAGCTCTTGCTGAGCCATTACAAAACATTAATGTTCTTCTGGTGAAGCCATTTTTTTCTTGATATGTATATATGATCTCGGTCGTTGCTGACTGATGAAGATCCTCTTCATCTTCAGGTTCCTAGCAGGCGCCTGAAGATTTTGTGCCTACCCTGACTGGTATTCGCAACTGTTCTTAATTTGCACCTTGACTAAGGACCCATTTTCAGCTGGAAAAAAAAGACCCGAAGCATGAAGCTGCCATCACCATGCTTCACTGTAGTTATTTTGCTCTTTTATGGTGCTTGCCATCCTACCCCATAGCCAAGACATAGAAAGAATACAAGAGAATATTGTCAAACTTTCTACACAGTGAGTAGTTCCCAGATCCTCTTGTACCGTCTTTGACATTGTTGTGGGCCTCTTGGCAACCCCCCTGACCCCCTGGAATACCTAATTGATGGTAGGTCTTCTAACATGACTTTGATTTGGTGTTCAATTCAAAGAGGGTGTGCAAACCTATGCAACTGCATTATTAGAAATTCTTTCTTCCTCCAAAAAAATACGATTTCAGTTAGTTTGAATAGAGTCATAAAGGTCAAAGGTCACATGTAGAAATAAATGTAGAAAAGCTCTGAAATGATTAACATTGACTTAATTTACCTAACATTTTAAATAGGGTGCGTAGACTTTTTAAATCCACTGCATAAAGACGTTAAACTGGTGTCAAAGTGGGAGACAACGAGCAAAGGAAACATTCAATCCCATTATTCCGTGTAATTTTCCTTTTATAAAACATATACTGTGCTGTGGATGTGCTTTGGCTGAGATGCATGTGCCCATTTTAACACATCATGCAGAAAGAGAAGAAAATCAAGGAAAGAAGGCAGAGCAGACCAATACAGACTAACAGATAGAGGAGGACAAAGAGAGACAGACTGAGGAGAGGGACTATAGACACGCTGTGACAGGACCAGCTGTTCTCCGTCTGAAGGCTATTTTGCAGATTTGAAAGAAGAGTGGAGATAGGACGTATCAGATGACCTGCAGGGAGCTACCCTCTGATAAACAGCTACAGTCACAGCTACTTTCAAATCTGGAAAACTCCCCCAAAGCTGAGAAAAGGAACGGTCGCTCAAGAGTGAAATACACAGAAGTAAAATGTCTAACAGAAAAAAACAGAGAGAGAAAATGTAAAATGCAGTGTAAGAGAGAAAATCTTACTCGCGGCATGTGGCTGCGAAGGACCCTGGTAGAGTTTAGGGGGTAGGGGGGGTGCCCTGGGTGGTATAGAGGGGTAGAGGTTGGGGTAGTAGAGGGGAGCAGCAAGGGCAGGAAGGGTGTGTGAGCGGGGGAAGAGCGGGGAGTTGAGGCGAGAGAGTGGGGGAGCTCCGGAGCGCTGGGGAGGGGAGAGGGCTCCGATGGGAGAGAGGCGCGGAGGGGCACCCCTGTGCAGGGGGCAGTTTTTAGGGTGGTACAGGAAGCATGTGGGGAGGGGAGGAAGTTCCTTGGACATTCTGGCCTTAATGCTGCTGTCGTCTGCATGGGAGCGTTTCTCTGAACACAGCGAATCCACAGCACTGATGCTGTCTGAGTAAGTCATCATAACATCTATGTTTTTATACGGAGTGGTGCAGCCCTGTGCCCCAGAGGTGCCACTAAGCGAAGCGTGGGTGTCGCCTCGCATCTCCAAATCGCTGCTGTAAAGTGAGTCAAAATTACACTTCGAGTCAAAGTCTCCTGTCTTGGTTTTGGAATCACTGACGTACTTATAAGCAGAATGTGTGTTTTCACAGAAAATGTCCCTGTAGTAATGAGGAGAGTCTGCACCAACATCAGCCAGGGAATCATTAAATCCAGAGCCTACAAGACAGCTGGAGTCGTCTCTGTGGATACAAGCTGAGCCTGCAGCAGCAGGAGGATCCCACTGTTCGCTGGCCAGTGTGTCGGAGGGCCACCGATCTGCGAGGAGCTGTGAGCTACGGGGGTCTGGGTGGCGGGGAGGGAGGGCGGAGTGCAGGAAGTAGGGTTGGGTGGACCGGGAAAGGGACAGTGAGGGTGAGGAAACTGTTCAATTCAGGGCATTGGGGGGGGGGGGGAATATTAATCAGGATAAGGCAGAAGCAAAGCCAAGCAATGGACATACAATGGATTCAACCGAGTGGGATGGATAGGTGAGAAAAAACAAAATTACACAATGTGGCAGAGAAATGGGAAGGAGAGAAAGAGAGATGTAGAGTATGTTAGTGTAAAACAGGAGAAAAATGCACAATCCTAACAGTATTTCAGCTGAAATTTTCATTATGTCTAGTAACAGAGCATTTAAACATGGCTGACATTTAAAAACTGAACATGGGAGACATTGAGGCTGATTTATGAAGATCACTTTCACACACTTTTATGCAAGAGGGCAGTTTATCAGAACAGAAGGTGATCCTGTGCCTGCAAAAGAATAAATCCTGAGCTGTTCTTAACCAGTCCCACCTGTGATGTTCATACTGCAGGGAATCAGATGATAAGCACAGCTGTCAGTGCATAGTTTTTTGCATTTGTTTTTGTCCAGACAAAAAGAAGAAGGAGGATCGGTACTACCTGACATATAAATTCTATCTACTGACCAGCAGACGGCAGCTATGAGCAGACGTCTTTTGAATTTCTGATTTAAAAAGACAAAACAATGAACTGCACTGAGAATACATCTACGTTTCCCTGTGGGCTTGGTACTAATAGTGTGTATTACCCTTGAACTTTTCCACATTTTTTCATGTTACAGCAACAAACTTCAATGCATTTTGCTGGGGCTTTATGTGACAGACCAACACAAGGTAGTGAATAATTATAAAGTGGAAGGAAATTAATATGTGGCTTTCAAATTATTTTAAAAATAAAAACATGAAAAGCATGGTGTGCATATGTATTCAATCCCTTTAACTTTGATGCCCCATAATAAAATCTAGCACACCTATTTGCTTCACAGTCCACGTGCGTGCATTTTAATTTCTGCATAAATCCAGCTGTTCTATGAAGGCCTCAGAGGTTTATTAGCGAACATTAGTAAACAAACAGCATCACGGAAACCAAGAAAGACACCAGACAAGTCAGGGATAAAGTTAGGAAGAAGGTAAAGCTTTTAACATCTAAAGGAGCAATGTTCAATTCATCATCCAAAAATGGAGAGAGCACACAGCAAACCAACTAAAACATGGCTATAATCTTAACTGACAAGATGGGCAGGGAAATCATTCATCTGAGAAGCAGACAAGAAGCTAATGGCAACTCTGGAGGAGCTGCAGAATTCCACAGCTCTGGTGGAAGAAGCTGTTGAAAGGAGAATTATTAGTTTAGTCATCCCATTTAACGTTTTGGCCTGCAAGTAAAATGCTATCAAATTATAGAGTTTTACATGTAGGCATAAGACAGCATACATATAGTTTAAACCACATTCATGTGTTAGAATGGCCCAATATAGACCTAATTTTAATTGAGAATCTAGCATAAACTTGAAATTTGCTGCGAGCAGCAATCTGACTTTGCAAAGAAGAATGAGCAAAAATGTCAGCCTCTAGAAGTGCAAAGCTGGTAGAGACAAGGAGACACAGAACTTGCTGCTGTAATCACAATTTATTTTATCACCAAAATTCCACAGTATGTGAAAACGTTTAAGGGTGCAAACACTTTTGCAAGTGTACTTTCACTTTCTATCACTTGCTTGTGTTGACTATATGGAGAAAATAAAGGCACCGTAAACGAGTCCGAATATTTTAAACTTCACGGCAATGCGCTGTCATCTCTGGATCACTTTCTCTCTCTGAGTTTTCTCCTTCATTTCCTCCCCTCCCTTAACCTTCCTGTCCTCCCCAGCAGTAGCAGCAGTCAACGTATGAAGGCTGAGTCAATAGACAGAGATAACACACTTCAGTCTCTATCGTCGTCTCAGTAGAGCTTCTCAGAGTGGCACCACAGTTTTCTGCTAGGCTAAAAAAAGATCTTAGAGAGAAATCATACCTTGTTGAGACCTAAGCTCCCTTTGAACTGCAGTCAATATGATACTTCCTACTATTATACCAAAACTCTTAGCAATTGGCCCTCTATGCTGGGATCCACCCCTTTGGCTTTTAAAGGTGTACGCACCTTTTCCTGCTTTGTTTCTTTCTCATCTTACTGTGGTACTTTCATGAAAAACTTCTTGATTTGATCATGTGCTGTGGGTAAAATGATCAACTATACTGAATTAATTACACATAAATCAATGAGGTATTTCACTACTAGGCCTTAGAGAATTAAAAAAGACTTTCATATTGCAGGATCTGGACTCTAACAATCTAAACCTGAGTTTCTGTGGGACATTCTTGCAGCACTGCATTATTTGATCTGAAGAGTCCATATTAATCCAGGGTGAAGGAGGCAATGTGGACACAGGATAGCAGCCATCCAACACATCACAGACTGATTCAATTTTAATCTACAGTGCTGTGAAAAGGTATTTGCTCTCTTACTAATTAACGATAACATGAGAGAATTCAAAAAGCTGCTTTGCAATTATGATATCATTAATAGGAGAGAAAAAGCTATCCAAAGCAACCTTGTCCTATGTGTAGAAGTTATCCTCCCAACTGTTAAATCATGAATCTTTTGAAAAGCTGATGTCACTAGCCAAACCCCCACCTGATTACTGTATATTGAAGATACTAAATCAAACCTTTCTAACAACATGAAGTAGGCTAAAAGATCATACACAGCAACACATCATCCCACAATCTAAAAAAAAACAGATGTTAAATAAAGTCATTTACATCCATCAGTCTGGGAAGGGTTACAGGTTTGGGATTTCAACAAACCACATTAAGAGACTTTATTTACAAATAAAGAAAACATGGAATAGTGGCGAACTTTCCAGGAGTGACCAACCAACCAAAATGACTCCAAGAGCATATCAACACGTCATTCAGGAGCTCAGGAAAGAACTCAGAATAACATCTAAATCAGTGCAGGTCTCATTTGCCTTCGTAATTGTCAGTCTTCATGATTCAACTCTTCTGTGGACAGATGAGATAAAGGTGGAACTTTTTGGAGGGTGTAATTATTTTACATCTGACGTAGAACTAGCAGCATTTCAGGAAAAGAACATGAAACAGACAGTGCTGGTAGTGTGATGGTCTGGGGTTGCTTCTTCTGGACCTGGATGTCTTGCTGTAATTTATGGAATCATGAACCAGCTTTTTACCATAAAATCCTAAAGAGGAACATCTGGCCTTCATTTTGTAACCTTAAGGCTTACTGTGTCTAGGAGTCTGGTTAAGTAGTTTGCAAGTCCACCTGTTTGGCTTAAAAAAAACAAAACGAAGGTTTTAGAGTGGCCTAGTCCAAGTCCAAGCTTAAAACCAATTCAAATGCAGCGACCTTGCCTTAAACAGGCTCCTCATGCTTGAAAATCCCCCAGAAGAAGGAAGAACATAGGCAAGAAGGGGACAAAGGACTAAGGAGGCAAGGAAAAAAGAAAGGATAGACTCAACAAGAAACAAAGGTAGGACACAAGGAAGCATACTGAAAAGGTAGGAAGGAAGGAAAAAAGCACGGACACAAAGAATAATGGATACTTTTAGACAGTGGGAGAGAATAAATTCTAAAATAACACATTTTTTCATACTCTTATTTGGTTTTTTTTCATGCTTTTCCAGACCTGGAAATTACTTAAATTAAAAGCCATAAGTTTCCAGATTGTGTAGGATCCCTGTTAGGAAATTTTGAAAATGGCGGATTTAAGAGGAAAAGAATAGAAGGTATTCTTTAGTTCTCTCCATTATCCCGCAACCCTCAGTATGAAGAGAGGATAAATAATTGAATAGGTTTATGATGAAATCACACTTTGATAGCCAGTGGATGATGTGCTGGCTGGAAAGTTTCCAACCACCTCTTTTATCTCATATTACCTCATCTATCCTCACGGCTGTTCATCTTCCACTCTCATGCTTCCCTCACTCCTAAACTCTCGCTGCGTACCCCTCATTATCAGCCATCGATCACAGCATCCTTACTTTCACTCTGTGTGTCGTGCTCAGGGTACCATTTCCATTAATGAGTCAACATTTTCATCCATCTTGGTTTTTTGTTTGTTATTGTTATGAGACAGCAAGAAGAATGTCCAAGGAAATAATATCTGCATGACTGAGGATGTGAGAAAACAGCCTACCTCCCTGTTTGTTACCCCAGCTGTTCTTTTTCACTATCTCATCATCTCAGTTTTTAATTTATAGTGTGTAATGTACACATAGATATAGACATCTACAGGACTGTGTAAAACCTCTTATCTCTTCATATTTTGCTTCCAAACAGCCAAGCGTTTTAAAAAGTATTTGAACAAACCAAAAATTTATCGTACATTTTCTTGACTGCATGCAAGGTTACGTGTGGAGGAAGACTAACACTGCACATCGCCGTAAAACATGGCAGTGGTGGCATCATGCTTGTAGCCAGAGCTACAATTAAATGGTTTAGATCAGAGCAATAATTATATGCTGGAATGGCCCAGTCAAAGTCCAGACCTAAATCAAATTGAGAATCTGTGGTAAAACTTGGAACTCTTCATCCAATCTGACTCAGTCTGAGTCACATTGAAAGGAAGAAAGGACAAAAATTGTACTTTCTAGATGTGCAAAGCTGAAAGACACGGCAAAATGTGTTTCTACAAACTATTAGTAAAGTTTTTTATTATTATTTAAAAAACTGTGTCATTTTTCCCTCCATCTCACAATTCCGTGCTGCTGCAAGTTGGTCTATCATATAAAATCCCATCGTAACAAAATGTGAAAAAGTTAAAGGGGAGTGAATACTTTTGCAAGAACCTAAGTACATTTTCAGCTAAAAGCTCTTTGGGAATTACCTTGTTGCAGCTGAAAAACTTTTTTGTTTGTCACACTTTATCCTTTCTATTTTTCATAGATTCAGCTAAAGAAATTGGAACAATGAGTGCCATTGTGACAGCCTGCTGGTGACAAAGTGCTTATAAATCAAATTTTAAATAGGCTGTTTGCTAACTTTCCTAGGATTTAAAGTGGACATATCATGCTTTTAAATCCTTCCTTTTCACACTGAAAATCCTTCAGTTGTGGTCTATATAAAGCTGAACTGCAATGCTTTGGTCTGAACTCCTTGTTATTGTAGCTCCACAGGCTCCTCTTTTACTCCTGTTCTGAGGTGCGTCTGAGAGCAACTCGTTTTGGTGCCGTCTTTTTAAATGTTATTGAGGCACTTCACACCCCACCCCCCTACAAGTTAAAGAGTGCTGAACTTTAACCCGTTCGGCCATTTTTGTAGTTCGATAACAATTATCTAGCCACACAGAAATGAAACAAAAACGGCAAAACAATGCAAAACTGTTGTAATATGTAATAGTAATATTTAAAATGCGCATTATGGTTCTGTTCTCAATGAGCTAAAAGCAGCACACAGCGCTAACATAAGCAGAAGGCACAATGCTACTGCTGTCAAAGCAATGGCCAGGACGTCATATCAACACACCATAAATTCACATCTAAAATAAGGTTTGTTGTCATTTTAGCATTATTTGCAGCTTACTGCTTTGCTGCGTCCGTCGTTTCCATAGACAGAAGGAACTGACCCCTTAATCAGATGAAGTCTTTCAGCAAATCCTGCTTGATTCTGGTGTAGGTCGCTGAAGAACTCGTCCTTGAAGTGGGGAAATTTCCACACTGATGTGGGAACATTTCCATGAAAAATAAAGTTTAAACAGGCACTTTGAAGAGGTTCTGATGCTGGGGGGTGGTGTAATGAATAGCGTGGGTTAATACACCCAACAACTGACCCCAAATTATCCTCTTTCAGCATAGGCATACTAGGAGCTAGGACTACAAAATCTCAGCGAGAAATAAATATGGCGGATACGTGAAATTGATTAGCCCGAAGTCCATGACCTTGTTTAGCTGTTCTGGAGCAAAGTTTTCTCCCCCCTTCAGACTCCAAGTATATAATAAAATGTATTTTAAGGCTAAAAAATTGGATTTTGCATGATATGTCCCCTTTAATGGTAATAAAGTATGCAGTTTGAAGAAGTAGCCTCTTTAGGACAGACCACTAGTAACAAAGTGTGCATGAAGATCCAATTTTAAATTGCAGAACTTTATTCAAGACCACCTTTCTGTGCGAGCATGAGAAACGACTTCAAGACTTTTAAATTGAAAAGTCTTTTTTAGTTATTTGTAGACTGAACATGAAAGCTGTACTCACCAGAAGTTCTTGATTCAAAAGTTCTGCTTCCATCGGCCTGGCCTCTCACCTCCACTTCCTCCTTCCTTTCCTCTATCTTCCTGTCTTTCATCTCTTGCTTAAGTTCCCCAATTTCCTTATCTTGGCCCACATTCCACAGGCTGAAGTCGCTGACGGGGCAGCCGATCTTCTGCGACGGGCACAGCTCCAGCTGACTGCCCTTCTTGTCAGCTCTCTGCAGCATTTCCTTCAGGGCAGCCATGGAGGTGAGGGCTGGGGGTGGCTGCATGAAGAGGGCCTGGGCCTGTGAAGTGTACTCCCACTGGCTGCCATCGCTGCCAGCCTTCTCCCTTCTCCACCTCAAGTTGTAGAGTATATCCGGGTCGGGAGTGATGATTGTGGGGTCGGGCTCAGGTTCGGTGATCACCTTCGTCAGAGGGGAGGTGCTCTTGTTTCGGAAACGCAGCTCTTTAAACGTAGTCACCTTTGGACCAGAGCCTGATGAACTGGGCTTCTTTGGGATTTCAGTAGTGGATTTGCTCTTCTCTTGTACTGGGAGCTGTGGTGGGGTTTCACATTCGGGTGTGAATGCTATAAGCCAATCGAAGCGCTCGGGTTGCTCAGAGTTAGCAGGCAAAGTGCTGACTTGGAGAGGTGCTAAAGAAGGGGGAATCGGAGGCAGAGGGCGAGGAGGTGGAGGAGGTGGAGGAGAATCTGGTAACTCATTTGGATAAGAGAAATTCTTTACTGTAGCTTCATATGGATTAATAAAATGTGTGCTGTAGTAATGGTCAGTCACCAAAGCACTGTTCTTCTTTCTTTTTCTTGCAATCTCAGTAAAAGAGGTGGTCTGTTGTGTGTCTTTACTTTCCGCCTCCTTATTGCCTTTTTCAGATGCTTTTCCATCTCCATCCACTTTGCATGTGTCGTTTTCCTTCTCTGCCTCCCCATCTTGTAATCTGAACTCTCTGGTCTCCAGAGATCTTGATGTAAAATGATTATCTGCTTCCTCCTCAACATCCAGCTCACCCACACAGACACCAAGCTCGGGGCTGAGTTTGAGGAGCTCGTCTTGGGTCAGTCCGGCAAGCATGAGCAGCTTCCGGATCTCCACGTCCAACGCGTGGAAGGAGGGGGGAGGCGGCAGGGCAGGTGGAGGTGGTATGGCAGGGGGTGAGAAGGAGCAAGTCACTGAGATGACAGGTGGAGGAGGCAGGGGTGGAGGGCGTGTGGTGGGTGGTGGAAGGGAGAGGGGGGTCTTTTCCTGTTCTGCTTGAAGAGCAGCAAGACGCTGTGCCTCTTTCCTGGCAAGGTGTCGCTTGCGAGGTGGAGGGATAGGCGGGGTTGGCGTGGGGATGGACGGAGGTGGTGAAGGAGTAGTATACAGGGTGAGGTAAGGGACTGGTTTGAAGGCAGGGAGAGGGGGGATGGACGGTGGAGATGGAGGGAGGGGCTTTTCGCAACGAAATGTCGAGAATGTGGGAGATGAAGAGTTGGGGGAGAAAGTCGACAAGGTGGGGGAGGTGGTAACGGCCATGGAGGTGGTCTCTCTACTGATGTTAATGTACGTGTGGAGGTCAGAGCTCACGCTAGCATGACGGGCAGGAGGTTTGGGGGGTCTGGGTGGAGGCTTGATAGGGGAAGGGGTGAGGGAGTCCGGAACAAGGGGATCATCGCAGTCTGATGGAGCTGTGAGGTCAACACCGGCGTCTGAAAACTCCTGAGATTCTGCCATTGTTCCATCGCGGGTCTTATACAACTTCCAGGGAATGTCGATGTTTCCCATTTCATCCATGACGTCTGAGAGGTCCTGCTCCTCCAGATCCCCAAGATCAAATCCTTTCTCATGAAGCCTGGCAATGTAAGCTAGCTTCACCTCCCTGTTCACTTTTTCCAAGCGATCGAGGTGATCTAGGTGATCCCTCAGTACATCCCAGTGTTGCTCCCCTTCCAGATCCAAGCGAGCAACTTGAATAACCTGGCTGAAGCGCTCCATTTTTCCAAATTCCCCCATAGACTCTAGGAAGTCAAGCAAATCTAGTTTGTTAGTGTCAGAGTCACCTTTTACTCCCAAGTAGTCAGGAGAAGGTGAGTCAAGTGCAGAGGGGTAGCCCTCATCAGGGGAGCAAGAAGCGACTGTGGAATGGGAGGTTAGGGAGAAAGGATTCTGGTTAAGAGGAAGAGATGAGGGAGGTTTAAACTCAGGGAACTGTTTGAGAGGGTGGTCTTTGGGGTCCAAAGTGGCAGACAGGTGTTCCTGGTCCTGTGAGGAGCACATAGAGGTGCAATGATCAGCACAGTCGGACTCCAGGTCCGAGCAGGAGCTTATGGAAGTGGAGGATGATGACGTAGAGGAGGAGAGCGAGAATTCCAAGAGGGATGGGGGGCAGTCACAGCATGACGGCACCAGTGTGTCATCATCATCGTCATCACTATCTGTCTCATCGTCATCCTCCTCATTATCAATAGCAATATCTCTGCTGCTCTCTTCCTCCTCATCTTCTTCGTCTACCTTTTTCTTGTTGTCCACATCTGCGTTTTCATCTCCATTCTTTGCATCGTTCTCCAGATGGGCAGCAGATTGGGCAGGGGGCTCCGCATGCGAAGGGACATGCTCTTTGGACTCCATCCCCTCATGCTTGTGGGCCAACTGAGCCACAGGAGGAGGAGGAGGAGGTAGCTGCAGCTGCTGCCTGATGGAGATGGTGTTGTTGTTGTTATGGTTATGATTGAACATGCTGTTGTTGTCCTGAGGGGAGCGCCCATCACAGCACAGGCAGGGGAGGCTTGGCTCATTGCAGTTTGGATCCAGAGGGAGGACGGAAGGGAGCGGCAGAGGATGAGCAGCGACCTCTGGCGCAATCTGGTTCACCACAGATGGACGACCACTCTTCAATTTGGGTTTGGCCGATCTGGTGGGACCTTGTTTCTGAGAACTTAGTCTGGATTGGATTGCTGGAGCTCGTGGCGGTGCACCTGGCCTGATCCTGGTGGAAGCAGCGGGAGCCTTGGCACTCCGCCGGGGGGACGAAGCGGTGATTGTGTTCATGTTTTTATCCTCCCTCTGAAAACTAGAGCCACGAAGCTTGGACCCAGCTGAGTTAGCGGTCCGCCTGCTGGCATCAAAACGCCGTGGCTTTGGATCCTGGGAGGAGGACTGCATCGTGGGAATGGGACTATTTAAGATTCTCAGATACTTCTGTTGCTATAGAAACTGGTGCCGGAAATTCTGGACGGATCCTGTGTATGACACACTGTAACTGTCACATCTTGGCTTGACTCCCAAGATCCTGCAACATCAAAGGAGACACATGGTGAATAATTTCTATAAGCAAACTCTGCTCACCAGACACCAGTTTCCAATTCTGCACGCGTCTTTGTATCATGTTATGTTGAAGTGAACCGGTCGTGGACTATAGTATAATGATTTAAACCCAGTTTTACAGATATAATGCTAAATCTCCACACTCTTCCCTCATGTTGTTGATGTCTTTTTATAACATTCTGTTAATCATGAGCTGTGGATATTATGTTCCTTCACTGCATATCTGCAATACCTGGCAAAAGCATTGTTACCCCTTGGACCTTCTTGATCTTCATGATGCTGTTCATTTACTAAGGTTTTATGAGGAATTCACAGTGCAGCCGTATTTATCCTGAGATTAAATTACCTAACAGGCAACTCCTTGATTGAATTTCATTTATCAGAAAAAAGATAAATGCAGGACAAAAAAATACAAAGAAGCTCTAAAATATTTTTGCATTTTTATTTGTAAAACTATTAGAAAACTATGTACTCTTTCCCATCATAATTATCCACTACTATGTGTTGGTCTATCACATAAAATCCCAATAAAACACATAAAGCTTGTGGTTCTAATGGGATGAAATGTGAAAACCTTTAAAAAGCAATCCAGTCCCCTTTGAGACAACTCATTTCTTAACAATACTGTTACTGTTCTCTTAGGTTCCATAAATATTAAGTTCTCTATTTTTTCTTTGCCTTTGAGGTGGTCAACAATGAGAGTAAACTGGCTTTTTGAGTCTCACGTGGCGTACAAAGGTGTTCACACCAGGATTGCCCCGTATTAATCCATCCATCTTCCCATCAACTCAACCCAGATCCCTGCACTTCCTAAAGACAAGTATTCCCAGAGCATGATGCTGCCACCACCATGTTTCACCATGGGGATAGAGGGCTCAGCGTGACATTGAGTTTTACTTTTAGATTTTATTTAGTGGTATCAGATTAAAAAGGAAGCGAATACAAGTATACATTGCACCTTTCAGACTTTTCTTTTTTAAATCAATTGCACGTTTCATTTTACCTCCTCTTCACAAGTATATATGACTGTCTGCAAGTCTGTTCTATTAAAATGCATTGAAGTTTGTAGTTGTTGGATCATAGAAAACAGATAAATACTGTGGCTGTTTACTCAAGTTGTATACATTTCACTTACATTTACATTTTTTTTTCTTTGCCCGTCTTTCTGTTTAAACACCAGCAGTAAAAAGAGTCCCTCGTGAAGCATGCTCAGTGTGAATCCACAAGAAATATAAGCTGGGTTTTTCAGTCTGATTCATTACTTTTTGCTGCAGCATTGGAAAAGCAAACAATTAAGCAAGCTAAAACGATTACAAGTTTTAGTATACGGGTAGAGAAGAAAAAAGTCTTCCCAAAGATTTTCAATTGGATTTAGGTCTTGACTTTGACTAGGCCATTGTCACAAATAAAAATGCTTTGGCCTAAACCACTTTATTGAATTTCTGCCTGGATGTTTAGGGTTGACGTCCTCCTGGAGAGGGAACCTCCACCCCAGTTTGCACCCTTTAACAGATTTTCCTCCAGCCGTGTCCTGCATTTATCTACATCTATCATCAACTCTGACTCCCCTCACACAGTATCCCTACATGATGATGAACACCACCATGTTAAAGCCAATTGGTTGCACTATGTTTTATTTAGGGGCATCAGAGTAGGGTGGCTTGAATAAGAATACACATGGTAATTTACAGATTTTCTTTTTTTATTTAAAACCATGAATCATTTTCTTCCCACTTCATGAATATAGTGGACTTTATATTGGTCTAACATGAAAACCGCATAAAATAAAGTTTGTGGTTTAAATGCAACAAAATGTGAAAATGTCATCTTGCCGCAAAGCAAATTCGGCAATCATGAGTTGACAGTGTCTCCATCTGTGCCACAAGCTGACAAACGGAAAGAAGATCCACATATATGAAAAGGAGTGCAGGGGGGAAAAATCCTCCATACCTGGAGCATAACGCAGATGTAACTAGAGCATGAAATAATCAGTCCAGCACATCACTGAGTGTGCCCTTTTCTTTTCAAAGCCCACTCAGAGGGACTATATATATATATATATATATATATATATATATATATATATATATATATATATATATATATATATATATATATATATACATTTTTTTTCCCCACAGTGCCCTTCACATCAACGGTAATATAAATGACTCAAGCATCTGTTTGTCTTAGGAATGCGGGTTGACGCCATCAAAGCTAAGAAGTGAAGCAAAAATAAGTAAATAACAGCCACAGCCTATCCATGCATGTGTTTGGACGGTCCCGTGCAGAACCTTGTTTGCATTGATCCCACAGAGCTGATGGAGACAGGGCTGTGGATGGGTGGAGGAAGGGGGGGGGGCTATATCCATCCGCATCGCTCCCATACACAGGCCCACACGCCCTATTTATTACGCTTTATAACACCAGACTCTGTTTTATCCCTCTTCCAATTCCAATATATGTGTTGTGATTAATAATAATAAGAATGCATGCATATATATTTAAATCTACATGTTGTAATGCATATCACGATTACAAGCGAGATTTCGTGTTTTTAACCGGTATAAATCATGGCATTTCCCTGACATGACTAATTAAAGCAGATACGCTTAAAACACAACGTACGCACATGTATTTATGTATAAAATTAGTATTAAAAGGACTCACGTCAGATTCGTCTAAAGATGGGTGAAGGTCTCCATCTCCTCCGTCTCTCTCACATACAAATCCGGGAGGATGTGGATCCTTCTCGTTGTGAACGGCCCGATCTTCCGTCTTCTCGCGAGAATACAGAAACGCCTCCTTTTCTCAGCCAACCCAACCCCAACCCCTTGTTGGAATCATCATTATTCTCAAAAGTCATAACGTCTTTTTAAATAACTGATGCCAATACTTAAAATGAAGAGTATTTTGTATAAAATATAAATAATATCTCGCCCTAAAAGCTGTTTAAGTATTTCACAGATTTATTCTGACGTGTGAACTAAATCAGACAGAACATGTTAATTTATTTCTAGTGACTTAATAAATTAGAATATTACTGAAAAAGCTCATGTATGTAATTCACTTAATTAATAGTAGAACATATTATATAAATGCATTTCACACAGAATTAATTTTTTTGTCATCAGCTGCACTGGCTTTGGATCAAGTGGATCAACATCAGCAGATGACACGGCTCCCCAAATCATCGCTGACTGTGGAAACCTCACACTGAACGTCAAGCAGCTTAGATTCTGTTCCTCTCCACCCTTCTTCCAGATTCTGGGACCTAGATTTCCAAATAAAATGCAAACTTTATTTTCATCTGAAAAAGAGGACTTTGGACCACTAAGCAACAGTCTAGTCCTTTTCCTCCTTAGGCCCAGTAAGAGGTTTATCATGTTTTCTCTGTTTCAAGAGTGGCTTGAGACGAGGGATGCCTGGATACCTCTGTGTATGGTGGCTCTTGAAGCTCCAACTCCAGCTGCAGTCCACATCTTGAGAATCTCCCCAAACTCTAGAATAGGTTTTGCTTCACGAACCTGTCAAGCCTGCATTTATCTCTGTCACTTATGCAACGTTTTCTACCAAACGTTTTCCTTCTACTTAATTTTTCATTAATATCCCTGGACTTTCATGGCTTACCCTTTTTGTAGAGCATGTTGAAGACTATAAGCTGGAGGACTGTCAAATCAGCAGTCTTCCCTATGATAATTTACATAACATTACACTCTAGTTCATTCCAAACACAGTCACATCCACATATACGTTTTAGTTGGATTTTCTGACTTTTATGAGAGAAAAATGTGGAGGATATTATAATCAGAGAACGTTATTCCATATATTTGTTTTAAAAAAACTAGGCAAACACAAGGAATGCTCCAATTTGTATCTAATTCAGTACAAATACAGACAAGTCCTTCAGTTTCCTTTAGCTATCGAGTTACTGAATACTATAGGCAGCAGTATGCTGTTGAGCATCATGGTTCTAGATTGGGAATGTGATGAACTTGGCATTTATTTCCTGTTACTGTTTTTCAGTCATCTAATAGTGAAACCTGGCCTGACCTCCCCTCTATGTCACTGGTATGTTCGTGCTGATAGATTGCTGCCTGAATGTATTTTTAAACAATTATGAGGTATGTAGTTCTTGTCTTGAACGGGTCTAACTATAATAAAGTGACAGAAGCTGGAACTCAGAGGGCAGTCGAGCAGCGTGTTACAAGCTGTTGCCAGAGCATCCGACAGTCAGTGAAACTAGTCAGAAAGAGACAGATGATGTTCCATAGATGCATAAGACAGTGTTAACTACACTTGACAGAGATTTACAGGGGACACATGTTAGGTATACAGGAGACCGAGGTATGGTGCAGCTGCCTGGTATGCAGGACCTGCTCTTACCACCCAGTGTGACATGACGATGTATGTGTAATTCATAAAATAAAATGCAGGTTAAGCGCCTCTGTGAAACCGATGTAAAATGCTAATACGTTATGTTTCTAAAACACTCTGTGAAAACAGTGTTGTGGGCTTGCATGTCACCCTAGTACCTCAGAGCTTCTGATAAGAGATGGATAACAGACTGCCTGTAACACAATTAGTCTCATCTGGTCCTTGGATCATGTCTCCTAGTCCGTCCCTCTTTTGCTCCAGGTAGGCAGCAAAATAAATTTTATTACAACTCTATTCAATTCAGAAGTTTACATAGTAAACTCTCTTGCAGTTTTGCTGCAGGAGAGACAAGTGCACTTAAAATAGATGAAAAAAAAAAAGTCCATTAGGTGGAAACATTGAGGAAACATCTAGACCCATCAACCAGCAAGTTAACGTTTGGGCATCAAGTGGCTTAAGGACAACTTAGTCCATGTTTTGAAGTGGACAGTCCTGATCTCAGTCCCATAGAATATGAGCTGAAAAAGGTGTGTGAGCAAGGCGCCCTACAAACCTGACTCAGTTAAACCAGTTCTATCAGGAGGAATTCCAATAAATTAGCTAGTGGAAGGACACCTAAAATATCCGATTAGACTTCAAAAAGGCAATTATACCAAACAGAAAGCAAATGTCAACGTAATGATTTAATGTCAGCCAGTGAGAAAACAATTTGTCTGTATGTAAATACCTGCTTTCAACTGTAAATGCTCTAGTGCCCATTAAAGATAACCCTCTAAATCAAATCCCTTACACACCCATCACTGGTCTGCATCTGTACCAACCCTCATCCAAGTCAGAGCACTATTCCTGGGTGCTTCACTGTCTTTTCTCTCTCAGCATGTTGGTTGCTGTTATTTCTCCTTCCACAGGACGAAGATACAAAAGTCACAGATTTTAAATAATTTATTAAGTGCAATTACATTGAGGCCATTAGCTACTTTATAAAAACACTATAAAAAAATAATATTATGTCCAAGGATATACCTGCTGTCACTCATGCATTGCCCCTTCCTGAACCCAAAAACAGGATTACTCTTTACTTAACATTGTTTTCAACAAAAAACAACACCTTGTTGAGAATCTTGTGAGGTAATTAAGCCCCTTTCTCAGCTAATAATGTGGTTCGATGAGATTCATAACCAAACATTTATACCTCACTGAAAACCTACTTAAGTGTTTCTGTTCAAATCAGATTGGTCTGAACTTCTCCCTCTTTAAAAAGCAAGAAGACTCTTTTCCACCCCGGTTACAGTTCTTTTCTGTGCCGATCGCCGGCTGGCTCCACCCTTCACTTGTTCCTCTTGTAGATCTTCTTGGCGAAGTTGAGGAAGACGGAGTGAGGAAGGTTCTGAGCGTGCTGAGCGATGAGTTTCTGCAGCCGCTGGTAGCTCTCCTCTTCGTACGTGTGATACAGCGTTGGCATTTGTAGGGCGTTGTACAGCTCTTTGACCTTTGCCACGCTGCTTTCATCCTTGCGCCCATAGCAAGCCTGAAGAGGACGTGAAAACATCAGCTCTTTATGCAATTCGGCCGAAAATGTTTGCAAGGCAGGATCAGAACACCATCGGGCAGAATATCACTCTGCTTTACATTGAAACAAATATGGCAGCTATTTGCATTGAACATAGACATGAGATTGTTTCACTTTTATAAGTGGAATTATTTGTATTGACTAAATACTGTAAGTAAGTTTCAACAAACATTTATATAATTTTTCATACCCGCTTTGACAACCCATGATTTAAAGTAATTTTAAAACATCTCATTTAGAGCTGTACAGAAACAAGGTTTTGTGACTTCTACAAATAACATATCCCAGCCAGATGTTGCTTACAGTTAGTTTGGTTTGAACAAAGGTCATAATGGGTCAGAACTGACCTGCGGCCACACAGAAAGCTGCAGTCAGAACTCAGTTGTTTCCCTCACAATGGAAACTGATCATACTTATTAATTACTAGAGAGGAAACAAAAGCAAAAACTAAGGGGTAAAAGCACCTTATGCCCATTGTTAACTATGGTGGAGGATCTGTGATGCTGTGGGCCTGATTGTTGGAGTTGGATTGTTGGACATACAGAAACATATAAACCCATTTCGTTGCAAATGTTTGGTTCCCCTTCAAAGTCAACTTCCTTTTTTGTTAGAGGAGACATCTATACAAGGAAATGAATAGTAATCTGATGATGCAGTGTTACAGTTAAATAAAGTTCGACTCTTTATATTAGGCTGTTATCGTGATTTTATTCAAATCGAAATGTTCTGGGCACGGCTCGTGGTGCAGAGGTAGAGCACGCGACCTATGTACGGAGGCCTTAGTCCTTGACCCGGCTGTCCCGGGTTCAAGTCCCGGCGACATTTGGCCCATGTATTCTCCATCCCATTTCCTGTCTGCTTATTTTCAGAAAAAAACTGAAAAATAAGGGCACTAGTGCTGCAAAACCAAAAAAATTAAAACAATTGGAAATGTCCCATTACAAATCTCACCTCCAGAACTGATTTCTGCTCAGGGGTCATCACTTCCAGAGCTTTCACCACCAACCAGCTGCATTTGTTGTCCTGAATGTCTGTCCCGATCTTTCCAGTTACTGCAGGGTCACCGTAACAGTCCAAGAAGTCATCCTGTAGAATTAAATGTATAAAAGGTTTATTATAAGAGCAGACTTAGTAGCACGTTATTGAATCAGTGAGAAAACTGATCACATAATTAATAACTACCTGTATCTGGAAGAACTCTCCCATCTCCAGTAAGATGTGTTTGGCGTTATTGTGTTCCTCGTCACTGTTAATTCCTGCCTGCAGGAACGAAGGTACAGCATGTAAGAGAAACAAGCTACATACTTTTATAACTTTACAAGGTCGGGCTGTGCTGCCCTGTCTTCTTCTGGCCTTCTCAAACAACTCTGCATCCTTTGATTCGTTCTACCTACTTTACCATCATCATTACTTTGGTTAATGACTGCACAGGACAAGCATACTCACCATGTACATTGCAGAAGCCACTGGCAGATAAAAGGAGTAAAAAGCAGTCTTGTATTTCACAATGGTTTTATACCTGGAATGAAACAAAAAAGATTTTTATTCTGACAGATTGCACATTTATCGATCAAACCAAACATTAATTATTTCTTCTGCCATCACCTTTCCATGGTAAATCTGTTCAGGTCAATCTGATCGGGTGGAGCCGTCATGAGGTCCAGTGCCTGACCCAGTTCAGTCTGGAAAGTGGTCTGAAACAAACCAAGATGCCATAATAGTTTAAAAGAAATGTTAATGTTTAATTTTCCAGAAGAAATAATCTGTCCTAAAATCTGGCTTCCAACCCATTTTTCATTAAAATAAATTGCATACTCTTCTAGACTCAACTTTCTGCAGTTTAACATTCATTTTACAACATAAATCACTAATGTTAAATTTGTAGCAGACACTCTTATAGCATGTGGGTTTTAAACAGGAAACCTACCAAAACAGGAGGGAGGGAAGGATGAAGGATCAAAAGGACAGAGGAAAGGAAAAAGGGAGACAAGGAACAAAGAACAAAATGTGGAACATGAGGAACATGAGCAAGGGAGGGACGGAGGAAGGAAGGAAGGAAGGAAGGAAGGAAGGGCACAACAAAGAAATGGAATTAGGGCAATGAAAGAAGGACAGAAGGAAGGACAAGGAAGGAATAAAAAAAAACTAGGACACAATGGTCAAAGGAGGGAGGATACAAGGAAGGAAGGAAGGAATTGAGGTACGAAGACGTAGCCCATGTTTATTACTACTCCTTTCCAGGAACTAGGACTCACCTCATTAAAAAGCTCCAGCAAATGGACATAATAGGGCTGATCCCTACATTGCTTCCGAAGTAGTCTGTATATTGACGACTCCACCAGAAAAGAATCATTTATTGCATCCAGGCCTATTCCATCCTTAAAAGGGGAAGAAGATAAGATTTACAGTAGGGAACCACAGAGAAAATGTGTAAATAAACACACAACCAAAATACAGTTCAGCATCCTTTTTGTCTTTGCAATCACTGAGGCCTCACCCTCTTGTACCAGCAGGGTTGTCCTCTCCGAGTCACAGATGCATCCATGATGTCATCTGCCATGAGGAAAAATGCTTGAAGCTGCAAGAAACGGAGACAAAGTGACAATGTTGAAAACAGAGATACCAGCACATAGTAACAGCCTGTACTGTGTGCTCCAGTATTGCACACTCCACACCCCTAAAATGTTTTTACAGTTGGTCACATTATGACCACATACTTTCATGTACTTCATTTTGGGTTTTATGTGAAAGACCAACGCAAAGTGGTGAATAACTGTCAAATGAAGAAAGAAAAATACATAGCTTTCAATGAGTTTTACAAATAGACAACTGGAAAGTTTGGTGTGCATTATATTCATGCCACATTTGCCCACTGATTCTGCTCCATCTACTTTGAGAAACCACATCATTGCACGACTATATACCTTCTTTAAAATAACCCACACATATTTAATCCAAATTTTAATTTCTGGACTGTAGGAACTTCATCTGCTCATGTTTTATATCAGACTATTTGTTCTTAAACTTAGAACTAAAGAATAAACAGCCACCAGTGCCTAAAACCCTAATTTAATAATAAAATATCTCTGTACCATTTAACCCCACTCCGGACACTTGAAACCCATTTTTTTTCAAATGAAAACAAACACTACAATATACTGCAACATGTTCATCATTAGGTTCTACCAAACCAAACAGCAAGCTTTCAAAGACGATATAAGATGCTTAAATCCTTACCATCTCAATGCACCAGCCAACCATCAGAGCTTGCTGCAGAGTATCTTGGGTGAGCTGGGAGGGTGGAAGAAGCTCTCTCAGGGAGCCAATCACCGACAACCCTCTGTTCTTCTTACCTCCAGGAACATTGTAATTCAAAATCTAGAGCAAAAAGTGGACAATTAGACCAATTAAACTGTTGAACAAAAGAAAACAAGGTGATGAGAAGTAAAGTTATACCTCTCTCAGCCTGTTCAGGGCGTCAGCCAGCCCTGAATCCTGGAGGTTCCTCTCTGTCAGCTCTGTCACCAGCTCCTCGAACTTGGCATCAAACGCCTCAGGGTCTGACAGCAGCAACTTTCTGCTGTGCGTCCCATTGCAAACGGTGTCCCCCTGCAAAGAGGGGGTGCACAGCATAAATGCCCGGCTTTTAAATCTAAATGGAGGCGCAACCAACCACACGGCCCGAAAGGTTTTAGGAGCATTGACTGCACAGTTCAGCAGCAGGCGTCTCATTCTGGAGCAAATCGTCTGCCAGCAGGCTGCAATGGGGGGCAGGGGATAAACTTATCGGAGTCAGCCGATGTGTAGTTTTAGCAGCAACATGACGTACGCACAGACAAAACAAGTACTGTGATAAAGAGAATCAACGGTTGGAGAGCCCAAGGGGATGAAGCTAGCTTCCGATTTGTAGCTTCCGATACAGAGAAAGGCTCGTTTCAGACCTTTTTGTCTTAAATCAATTCCTGCTAAAAAACACTGAATATCGTACTATTTATGTAAATCCTTTAAAAGCCAGTCTATGATCCGTACAATCTTTTAACCTGTATAAAAAATTGATATAGAATCCAAAATAGCTTAAAAAGACAATATTTTTTAGATTTACAAGTTAAGAAAGTTGAAAAGCTATTTTTAAAAAAGAACTTGTATTTAATCCACATTAATCCAGTTCGCATTTGAGGAGTGTTATTGATTTTGAATGAATAATGTTTTAAAGTTCCAAAAAGCAGAGGAAAATACCTTTAAATAGAAAATAACAAATCTAAAGCCAACTTCAGCGTCGTCAAGCTGAGTTGTCATGAAAAGTAGCATTAGCCGAAGGTTAGCTTCCTGCTTTCAGTCAGTTGTCATGCGATGTATTATATAACAATATGTTTCGTTCGTTTGTATGTCTTTACGTACCATAATGATTTTGATCTCTTACTTCTAACTGCACCGCGTAGTTGAATAAAATCTGCGTTTATCGCCTTCTCGCAGACAAACCGAGGTCTTTGAACGCTTCTTCCAACCAGGATATACGGATTGTAGTTCATTAACGCACCGCTGCAGTTTTTATCCACGAGCCGCCGAACTAAATGTCCCAGCGTTCCTTGTATGTAGGTGGGGTTAGGAAAGGCTTCATTTGACATTAGACAATTTCATTGGCTGCTTGCATCGAACCAGGATGGGTTCTTCTGTTGATTAACCAATAGGACCTAAACATAGGCGGAGCTTAAGTGGAGTGGTCTGAATAATAGTAAGAATCGTTGAACAGGTAAAATAAAGGAGGAAAAGCACAACCAGTCAAATTGCAGCGTGACTTTGCATCATTTCTCTACAAACCCATGATGTTTTAAACTGGGAGTGAAGAGGCAATAAAATAATCCTCATGACTTTTTAGTTTGCTTTGGTTTTAATGGGACAAAAGTAATGAATTAAGAATGACAGCAGGCATGCCAGCTGGGAAAAAACCTTTCAAAATGTGTGTTTTGAAATAATAAAAGGGTCAGATCCAAATGTAATGTGATCCTTGTAGTGATTTATCTTTTAGTGTTTTGTAACAGCCTCACTTATCAAGTTAAAATTAAGATACCCAATCCTCTTAGGATCCATCAGGCAGGAACTTTGGAGACATTGTGAATATTTGTCCCAGGCCTTGTCTTGTAGCTATATGATAAAACAAGGGTATAAGTAGGACACGAGGCAAAAAAACGCTAAAAACACAAGCTGATAAAGACATTCAAATGCTAAAGTTTATTTTGTATCAAAGTTGTTTGAAAATATTTAAACTTGTCATTAAAATATAAGAAAAACATTTGTAAAACCCATTTTTTTTGCATTTGTGTCTATATTTAACACGCTTGCTCCTTCATCTTACAGTATACGTTGGAAAGCATGTAGAGGTCATTAGTTAGTGGCTTAAAGTTTATCTCATCAAAACAACTTACACATGTTTTGTTTTGGGCTTTCGTCCCTTTTAATTAGACAATGTATAGCAAGAAAAGTACACACTCAAGAGAGCAGGTGTTAGAAGGTAACGAAGCCTCTGAATCAGATTTATATAAGCTATAAAGATAATTTCAGAGAGCACACAAACAAAACACAGTGCATTCTAAAAGTAGTCATGCCCTTAAATTGTCATTTTACTGCCAATTTTAGAATATCAACTTATCTCTATTAGTATGTGGTACAATATCTTTGGTTTAAGATGTTATCAGCTAACTAAAATAAAATGTCCATTAATGTAGCAAATTACTTGACCCATGACAGAGTTTGTCAGCTTAACAGTAACATCAGATGGCAAAAGATGTGTGTATTTCCAAATTCAAATGTAATTTTAAAGAAAACAAAGATTCTTGGATCTCGATAAAACTTAAACTTTATCATTTTCAACAGCCATATTGACCCCTTATTTGTTCCTTTTGTAGATTTTCTTAGCAAAATTGAGGAAGACTGAGTGAGGAAGGTTCTGAGCGTGCTGAGCGATGAGTTTCTGCAGCCGCTGGTAGCTCTCCTCTTCATACTTGTGATACAGCGTCGGCATTTGCAGGGTGTTGTACAGCTCTTTGACCTTTGCCACGCTGGCTTCATCCTTGCGGCCGTAGCAAGCCTGAGAGTGACATGATGGTGAAAATAAAACGTGTCGGTAGCAAATTGTTTGAATGACAAATTGTGTAAAAGATAGAAAGGGAGGCTAGCCTGAAACAAAGAGATTAGAACAAAAACATAAAGTCAGTAGAATTTGGTTATTTTACAGTAAATTTTCCACATATTTGAAAATGTAAAACCTGTTATAATCTTAAATCTGTACACCATCACCAAGGCCTTGAGTCAATACTTCGTTAAATCACTTTTCAATGTGATTACATCCTTTCGGCTGGGGGTCTACCATCTTTGCACATGTGGAGACAGGTATTTCTCCCCATTCTTCTGTGAAAAACTGCTCGAACTCAGTCAGACTTCATGAAGAGTGCCTGTCACAAATTCTCAATTGGATCAAGGTCTGGACTTTGACTGGGCCATTCTAACCTGAATATACTTAGATTTAAATCCTTCCCTCATAGCTCTGACTGTATGTTTAGAATCTTTGTCCTTCTGGATGTTGACCTTCTTGGTAGATTTGTAGTTGTACCATACTATTTTCATTGCTAGATGATGAACTTAACGGAGCTCTGTGAGATGTTTGAAGCTTGAGATGACAATGTTCAATAACCTAACTCTGCTTCAAACTTCTCCTGAATGTTCTCCTTGACCTGCCTGCGGCATTCCTTGTTCTTCATGGTGCTGTTTGTTCTCTCATGTTCTCTAACAAACCTCTGAGGCCTTTAAAGAACAGCTGGATTTATGCTGATAATAAATTGTGCTCATGTAGACTCTTTTTAATAATTAGGTGACTTCTAAAGGCAGTTGGTTTCAATGAATTTCTTTGAACGGTGCCAAAGAAAAGGGTCTCAAAACAAATGCACAGAATACTTTTCACATTTTTATTTCACTTCACAATGAAGCTTGTGTTAGGCAATTAAATAAAATGCAAATAAAATAATAACGATAATAATGTGACAATACATGAAAAAAGCTAATACTAATACTTAATAATAATGTAAGTAATTAATAAGTAATAATGCTAAATACGAATGCAGTGAAGGTCCAAAATTATAGCCGTCGTTTTGTAAAGAACGTTTGAATGCATGTTTTTATTCCTTCGGTTGCACCAGAATCTCACCTCAAGCTCTGTTCTCTGCTTCGTAGACATGACCTCCAGGGCTTTCACCACCAACCAGCTGCATTTGTTGTCCTGGATGTCCGTCCCAATCTTTCCAGTCACAACCGGGTCACCGTAACAGTCCAAGTAGTCATCCTGCAAGAATAAATGCATTAGTTGTTTAATACCTCAGTATGCTTGCAAGCAAGTGATTTGGAATCTTAGAAAATTTGGAATAAAATACATACCTGTATTTGAAAGAACTCTCCCATGTCCAGCAAGATTTGCTTGGCGTTATTGTGCTCCTCCTCGCTGTAAATTCCTGCCTGCAAAAAAGGCCACATAAAGCAGCAATGAAAAACCATCCCATAATCTGTTTCTTTCGTGTGTATACAGCCAAGTACATAAAGAGACGCACCATGTACATAGCAGCTGCCACTGGAAAGTAAAACGAATAAAAAGCTGTCTTGTACTTTACAATAGCTTTATATCTGGAAAACAGAAAGATTATTCTGCATGTAAAATGAACTGCATAAGATAAGTTTAAATGAACTTTTGTCTTTATTTACATTTTTTGATTTCAAACAACATTCTTACTTTTGCATCGAGAACAGGCTGAGATCAATCTGGCCCAGAGGAGCAGCAGTCATGAGGTCCAGAGCTTGACCGAGCTCTGACAGGAAGGTGATCTGAACGGTACAAAAAAGAACCCGAAACTCTTTGTTAAAGAATGAACAGAGAACAGAAAGATTATGAATCAAATTATTACATACAATAAAAGACAATGACCACAAATTGCATCATTTGCACTTTCAAACAGCCTTGTCAGAATGCTTGCCTCATTAAAAAGCTCCAGCAGGTGGACATAGTAGGGCTGAGTCCTGCAGTGTCGGCGAAGAAGTCTGTAGACCGACGCTTCTAAGAGAAATATATCATTGATGGCATCCAGACCTATTCCATCCTTCAAAAACAAACAATTTATGCAGAAAACTGAAGGACTCTATATAACTAAAACTACAAAAATCATTCTCTTTTTTTCTTCATATCAGGCTTCACCTTCTTGTACCAGCAGAGTTGTCCTCTTCGAGTCACAGAGCCATCCATTATGTCATCACCCATTAGGAAAAATCCCTGAACCTGAAAATACGCATGGTAAAACTTAAATAAGCAGATTTAACACGCTACAATTTATACCACAGATAGTACTGGAAATATTTATTTTTAAACTCATTATTAGGTCATTACTGGTTAATTATAAGGCAAAAGACAATTGAGACATATTTGCTTCATGATGGCAGTTATTTAGACTATGATCAGGCTGAGAGCAGAGCACAGTGGTTTTAGAAGCACAATCTTTCATGTTGATAGTGTGAAAGGTAAAAGAGCAAGATACACAATTGCACAACAACTGATGCAATTGACTGATATGATAGTTTCTCATGACAGCATGAATATGAAATATAACTGGACACCCAGAAATATCCCAGATTTATTTGTTTTGTTGCACCTTTACATACCTAACTTGGCATATCCCGGGCAGATTTAGGTTTAAAGTCATCTTTTAAACTTATCATCATATTTCTTCTGACTGGAAGTGATAATAACATTTCAGAATGGCTCAGCCAAGATCCTGACTTGATTCTGATACAAAATCTGTGGAGAGAGCTAAAAATTAGGGTGATGGCAAGTGTGATGACAAGGACACCCACCAACCTCATCACCAAATTACCAGTCGAAAACATGGAAAAAGCTGCCTAGCAATTAGAATAAGGGTTTGATTTCTATAATGCAACTAAAGATGTTTCCACTGATTATTGAGAAGGGTATAAATACATTTTGAGATGCCAGTTTTAAAAATGATCTTTTTCTGCAATTATTCTCCTTATGATTATTTTATCATCTATGGAAGATGCCTGTCTCATTTATCAGAAACAAACTTCTTGAAACATTTTAAATTTAAATCTTCCTGTAGGGAAAGGATAATTTTGGACTCTGTATTTTTAATTCTGCTTCTGTATTCGTTTAATGTGACATAAACTCTCACCATCTCGATGCACCACCCAACCATTAAGGCTCTCTGCACTGTATCCTGGGTGAGCTGAGAGGGTGGAAGAAGCTCCCTCAGAGAGCCAATCACTGACAGCCCTCTATTCTTCTTGCCTCCAGTGACATTATATACAAAAATCTGAAGCAACAGAAAATAACAACAGAAATTTTAAAGGCTTTTTGCAACGTTCATCAAAAGGTGTGATAATACACTGTTTACTGTACATACCTCTCTTAACCTTTTGTAGGCATCAACCAGATCAGGATCTGTGAGGTCTCTTTCTGTCATCTCTGTCAGCAGCTCATCGAACTTGGCTTCAAACAGGTGTCGGTCAGACTGAAGAGCCTTTGAACAATAATGACACAGTGTAACAACAAAAAAAGACCAGGTTTATTAAGCATGGCGAAACAAAAACACAGGAGAGTGCTGTTATCAGAACAGCTTACTTCAGTAAAATAGCTTTTGTGATTCCATTTATTAATAGTTTTACTTATTTCTAATACTGTAACATCAAACATATAATTTTTTACATACCAGTCAAAAGTCTGGGCACACCTTCTCATTCAATGGTTTTATTTTTTTTCCTACCTCTTGGAACTTCTTTAATAGTTGTTATGTCTTCACTATGTATCAATAATGCAGGAAAAAAAACAAGAAAAGGCAATTGAATGACAAAGGTGTGTCTTAACATTTGACTGGTAGTGTATAGAAATATATACACATCTAACTATCCATTCATTGTCTATTCCTGCCTATTTATGCAGGGAAATGGGGAGGGGGCCTGGTGTGCATTTCCAGACAACTATGCACGGACACACTCATACTTAGGGGTAATTTAGAGAGACCATTTAGCTTAATGTGCATATGTCTGGAGAGCGGTAGAAAGCCAGCGTACCGGGAGAGAACCCCCACATGTATATAAAGTCCATGCAGAAAGAACCTGGCCACACCCAGGACCTTCTTCCTGCAAGGCAGCAGTGCCAACAGCTAGCAGTCTATATTTTACACATAATCTACAAAAATGCAAAAGGCATGGACAAAAAATTTGCCTTTGGTTATGATAGTTGTAAAGGCCTAATGTATTAACTATGAGGCAAAAAAATTGTGTTTTATTTTTATTAAAAGCATTAAATAAAATGTTCTCTGGAGTTTTCTGAATTCAGATTAAAATTTTATCTTAGATCAGACTTTAAAGGGTTAAAATCAACAGTAACTGGTTCTAGTTACTATTTTCATAATAAGGTTTCTGTTGCATCTGTAAACTCATGGGGAATTTGTGAACATGCAATGACATTGTGGAATTTCCGTTAGCATAATTAAATACATGAAAACAACTGGTATTGTAGTAGTGGCACAATGATGGCAATGAAAAAATAGATTCGTATTGTTATAGCTATAATCAAATGACTTATTTAGAAAAGCAAACTCTAAATAAACCTCCCTTAGTTTACTAATTACACTGTTTTTAAAGGAGAAGCAAAAATTCTGAGTTGATATTGAACGCAGGAACTGTGACAAGGATGATAAGAAAGTCAAGGTTATGATCTTTGCCTTATTACCAGATTTTCAAGATATTACTTTTATGCTTAAGAGTTATATGTTAGATTTAGTTTAAAATCTATCACTGCTAATTATTAATAAATAAAGTTTTTAGTATTTAAGATACAATTTGCATACCATTATGAGGGTCTTGTTCCTCTCAGCCTTTCTTCTGTTCTTTCTGTCTTGCTAAACTTCTGTTGTCTTCCCGAATCAGCATCCAGCATCACAACACTTAAAGCCCACGCGTGTCCACGCAGGTTTGGCTGTGAGCGCTTCCGTTTTTTCATCTCAAACACTGAACAAATAAACAAACCAGCAGCAACACCATTTGAGAAAAGGTGTGGCTTAGGTCACAGATTGGTTACTATTTGACCTATCCGATGCAAATTAAAGAGTAGCACAATGAAACTTTTCAGCTCGTGATGTCATACCAGATTAAATAGACCAACATGAACCCACTGTAGTGATCATTTTGTCACAGTTTTTGATAAATAAGTCACAAACTGTATTAGTGACAGAAATCTCATGGGTTTTAGGTTTGGGCCAAACTAACATTTGCAAATCGATTAATCCATTAATCCACTTATTCTCTGTGTTAGATTGTACAGATGTGTACAGTGAGGAAAAGTGTGCTTAGTTGAATATGGGATGCAGAATGTAAAAATTCAGCAAAAAAAAATCACTGTCACATTTCTGTTATTTAGAGCACTTTCTTCAAATTTAGCGCATTTTTCTCACACTTGTTGGGGATTGCCAGATATAAATGTTAAATCCATATCTAAATATTTGTATGTTAAATCTATTTCTACATCCTGTATCTATATAAAAATCTTATATTTAAATCTAAATCTTAAATCTATATCTCAATCTTATATTTATATCTAAATCTTACAGTTATATCTAAATCTGAAATCTAAATCTATTTCTTAAATCTGAGCTCTCTTTTGCAGGATTAAACTGGTCAAGAGGTCACCTCATTTGCAGTTTATCCCTGCAAAACAGAGCTCAGTCTCAGTGGGATTTTACCTGATTAAATAAAGGTTAAATAAATTGATGAATTGTGTGTTGAAAAAACCCACATTTATAGAGGTAAAAGTTATGCTAATTTAAAACATTAGGATGAATACTGGTGTTATGCCATAAATAGATCCCCTGCAGAAGTTCTGATGAAGATTTCCTTTGATCATCAACTTGGATTTTAGTTTGCAACCCTTTAAAGTCTGATCTAAATCTTAAATCTATATTCTGGGCCATTCCGGAAGCTTAATGTTAGCCTGATTTATCTATTCCTACAACAGTTTTGATGTATTTGTGGAATAATTTCTCTGTTGGAGCTCCAAGTTGTGACCTAACGCAACCAGAGGAGGTCCTACTACTTAATTATTCCATCTGCAATGTGCAATGCACCAGCACTACAGGCAGTAAAACAGACCCTCAGCATGATGCTGCTACCACCATGCTTGACAGTTAGTGCAGTGGTCTATGGGGCTAAAAGCCTCACCTTGATTTTTCCAAACATAGTTTTTGTCACTGTGGCCATGTAACCCAAACTGTGTCTCATCTGATTGTAAAACTGTTTACCATGCCCATGGTATGTATATATGGACTTCTGAACAGATCTATAAATGGGAGATTGCACTGCAGGTTTCTTAAAACATTACCGTCTTTCGCAACATTTACAAACAACAGCAACTCCTTTTAATTTATTTATTTCATATATTTAAGTACATAACTTGCATTGAAAGTTTTACTGTTAACACTGCATTTAAAATTTCAAATAAGTGTCCTATTTAGAGTACATTTATCATTCAGGGTGAAAGGCTTTATCCAGCTGGGCCTGCAACACACGTTTTTTTTTCAAATGAATAAAATGTAGTGCAAGACAGGACGTAGAAACAAATCTCAGTGCCTTTCTTAATTTCAGTGCTGTTGTGTTTACTGGTGTATGAGTGTAAATGTTGAAAAGTATGTACATACTTGTGTGTTTCCAAAATTTGCCTTCAGTGATATTAATGTTACCACATAGCAAAGCTCCCTTAAAAATCCAGTTGATATAAACGTGTTAATACACTTCTATAAGTTTTTTTTCTTCATTTAATCACCTTTAAACAACCACCAAACCACATAAGTTTACTGCAAGAGCATGTCAAAGTGGTGGACACATGTTATCTTACAAGGATCATCCTCTTGTAGCCAAAGGTCTATGATGTTCTTTCACAAATACAGACCCAGAGGTGAGCTTGGAACCACCTGGCAGGATACTTTGTCCCTGATTTCAATTAATGTTTCAAGTGGCTGCATCACATGATCTGTGTGCAGGAGGGGAAACAGAAGAAAGAAGCAAACATGCAGATAAGGACATTCGGAGTACTTGTTACTTAGTTACACGAACAGGCAGAATCAAATGCACAAGGTTCCCGCTGTGCCGCAGCTGTAGCAATAACATGCGCATTTTCGTGTGCAGTGGTCACACGTGTGGATACATTTCAACTGCTGGAGTCGTGTCTGCGGTGGGCATTGGTGTCACCTTGAGGAACGCTAGCTGCTTTGTTCTGGTGAGTGCTGCCAAGTTGGTGAAAAATAAATTGAAACAAAAAAAGAGGAAAATACAGTTGATTGAGGAGCTTCTATGAGACTTTGTACTCTATGTGAGTTTGTCCTCATGTGCAACCTCATTGGTGCATCCTGCAGAATATTCAGCTGACTTGGTGGTGCTGTTCTTATACAGAGGCTTACAAAAGTATTCACACCCCTTGAAATCTTTCACCTTAGGTTATGTTACGATGCAAACTTAGTATGTATTTTGTTTGTACTTTATGTAAAAAACAACAACACTAAATAGTGCATGATTGTGAAGTAGAAGGAAAATGATACATGGTTTATAAATTTTCTTCTCTAAAAATTTGAAAAATGTGTTGTACATTTGTATTCAACCGCTTTTATTCTGATGTCCCTAAATAAAATTCATTTTCACTTATTGCCTTCAGGGGGGTCATTTGATTAGTGCTAAATTAGTTAATCTTTGTTTATTTAAATCTCAGTAATAATTAGAGCTGCACAGTACATTGTAAATGTATCATTATAACAATATCACTGTTGACAATATCAATTTTGGAAAGAACTGTTTGGGCTGCAGTAGATATAAGCTGATTCTATAAGTACCATGCATTCAGGCCATGCCAGGAGTTACTTTTGGTGTTGTCTGTAGTGTAGAGCAGCAGAAAATGTTTTAGGAGGGCATTAAGATGTTCTGGTAAAGTCACTAAGAAACTACTTCTGTACTTGTTTCTTTGCTAAAACAGCAGAATGTGTTTTTTTCAGTGAAAGCATTTAATTTTTTTTTTCCTGTAGCAGAATAGGATACTCCCTATCCCTAGTCTATGGCTGCAATGAATTAGCTATTTGTGTGTTTATCCACAGTCAGTAAACCTAGTATAAATACATTTGGCCCATGAAAGTCTCAGAAATTTGTTATGAAACATTAGTGAACAAACAGCATCATGAAGATGCTGTTGGGGAGGGGATTGGTCAAACTTGAACGTAAGGTGAATGAGGACACCTGCTAGAGGCTGCCTAGCAGACTTCAAACTGGGGCAGAGCTTCACCTTCCAGCAGGACACTGACCTAAATATACACCAAGATATACAATATAATTGTATAATAATTGTATAATAATCGGTTTAGGTTAAAAGCATAACCTTGTTTTAAAATGGCCCGGTCAAAGTCCAGCCCTAAATCCAAATCAGATTCTGTGGCAAGACTTGAAAACTGTTCACAGATGCTCCCCATCCAATCTCACTGAGCTTGGACTATTTTGCAAAGCTCAATTGGAAGCTACAATTTCAATAAAAGGTGGTCCCACAAAGTACTGACTTAAGGAAACTAATTATCAATGCACGCTATACTTTTTTGTGAAAAAAAAAAAATCTTTGGGGTCCAGGGGTATGAATATTTTTGCAACGCACTGTGTTCAGCTAACTTTGCTTTTGGTTGTATTTCTTTTAATATACATGGAAGACAAAATAAGGATTTCCTCAATCTGTTCACCTGAGCGATGTAGTGAACTAACAGCGATTTAGAAAAAGGATGAAAAACATATTGGAATCCATAAATTTTGCGAGATAGTAAATGCAGCTGTACTGTAAGTGATCATTCTCTTTTGATTATTTTTGTCCATGTTGGTGAAGTAAGCTGGAGCTCTACACTGATGTTCAGTCAATCAGGAGCCCCACTGAAGTGAGGTCGTTTGTACAGCTGACCTCTGGAAATGGAGGTGACAAAGAGAAAAAAGATGGGAAGACATCTGAAAAATAAATTCTGAATGTTTTCACTAATGCTAAAATCCTGCCATCTTGTCATCCCTTTCTCTTCCTTCGCCCTCCTTTACTTGTCACAGTGCAGACTCTGAATAGAGAGCTCCAGATGACCCATGTGGCGGATGAGGGGTCATTAATCGACGTAACGACAAAGTGGAGGAGCTCAGATCTCCACAGCTGCGAAGGTGGATACCCTCTGGCACACGGCTGCTATGGTGCCGGTTGTGTCTGCTGTCGCTGTGGGAATGATGATGTCCGCGGCGATGAGGGTGATGAGAGTGAGCATTGAGGTGTCCGCGACTGGTGTTCCAAGGGGTCCGCAAAACCTGGAAATAATTTAATGAAGCTGAAAATGAGATAAAGGCTGGAGATGCTGAATGTGTGGTGAAAATGAGGTGGAGTTTGGGTGTCATACTTGCTCAGAAGGCAGGTGGTCAGGGCCAGTCATCTCAACTCCACTTCTCCTCTTAGGCCCCTGTCCTGTGCTCCCAGCATGTTCAGAGGATGGCGCCAGGTTACGTTTGGAGCGCTGCAGGAATCGAGCCACCAGAACTCGGGTCACCTTAAAGAAAGCAAGAAAAGTAATGATGTCGGAGCTTGAAAAATGGATTAACTCTGAGTCTTTCAGTGTTTATTCTTCCCTTACGTATAGTAAGTGATACCTGACTTACCTTCAGGTCTCCTAGAGAGCGGTGGCAGTCTTTAGGTATACGTATAGGTGAGGTGGGTGCAGGTTTAGGGGGGATTTGCACCCCTGTTGCTGCTGTCTTGATGTTGCCTTTACTTGGCAGAGCTGCAGCAGGAGCCATAGAAGAGCGAGGCAACAAACACGCTTCGGAAGATGGCGCTTTGAGGTCAAAAACAAGATAGAAATTTATCGTATTAGGTTCTACAATGAAAGTACTCACTAACCTTCATCTTTATTAGGTACAGCAGTTCATTCGCTTGTTAAGGGAATTATTGAAACAACCAAACACATAGCACCAACTCAATGCATTTAGGTTTATAGACATGGTGAAGAGGGCTTGCTGTGGTTCAAATCGAACATCAAAATGGGAAAGAAATGGGATTTAAGGGACTTTAAATACAGAGCAGTTGTTGATTTTTACTCAAAATCATCTTTTGGGTTTACAGAGAATGGTCAGAGAAAGGAAAAAAAACAATGGGTGGCAGAGGGTTGGAGAAAAAAGCCTTGTTGATGTCAGAATGCGTGTACTATTTTGAAGACAACAAAAATGTAACTGTAGCTTAAATAACAACCAAAGTGTAAGGAATACAATCTTTTTAAAGCACAACATATCAAACCTTGAAGCAGATGGACCATAGCAGCAGAGACCATATCAGGTACCACTACTGTTAGCCAGGAACAGGAAAATGAGGCTACAACTCAAATTAGCTAAAAAAAATTGGAATATAATGGATTAAAAGAACATTCCCCGATTCAGTAAGTCTTGATTTCAGCTGCAACATCCAGATGATGGGTCAGAATTTACCATAAATAACGCGGAAGCATGGTTCCATCTAATGTTACCAAGGTCAAATCATGTCACCCTTTTTGTAGATTGCAACGAGTTCACTGTACTTTAACCTCTGCAGACACAAGAACGTAATCCAATAGGGCACCTTTAGGATGCGGTGGAACATGAGATTTGCATCATGGATGTGGGTTCAACAAATCTGCACCATCATGACAATATTAGAGCTGCAAAATATACTGAATCGCAGTTGTCACCCTAATAACAGTGTGTGCAATAATGCAATTGCAAAGGTGTGCTTGGTCGCAATATTTGGTAGGATTCTACATTTTAAGTGTCATGCATTCAGTTGGAAGGACTCTAACTGCCCTTATTGCCCTCATCTGATGTATATTTTAGGTGGCTGAAATTCTAAAGCTCACAGAGAGGGGTGGGAACATAACAGTATTAGAGAGAAAAGAGTAGGAAAAACATAATTAACATTTTTAGCAGTTATGCATTTCCATATTTTCCTGAGATCCTGCAGTCCTAGTCAATATGCACCAAAAACCTCTAAAGAATGTTTCCACCTGCTTGTTCAATCTTTGCTACCAATAATTAGCAAGGTGTACCCTAAAAAAGTGGCAGATGACTGTACATTACAGTATCTCTGCAGACTTTGAGCAGCCTCAACAAAAACAAAGACTAATCCAAAATGGTAAGCAGACCAAATAAAGGGAAAATAATGGAAACAATCTGGTAGCTTTTATCTTCAGGACCTTCGTCAAAATAAGTTACAGCTGGAGTGTCAAGGAAGATTCTAACATTGTATAACCACTTACTCCTTACTATTGGACTGGCAACATAATATAGATACTGTTTAAGCCTTTTCCAAGAACAAATCTGTAACATTTATCAGTGCAAATGTGATGATTGTGTAATAGCTTCAAAACCTGTGGAAAGGTCATCTGCATTGAAACCTGTATAGTGATCTAAAAAGTTTAAACATTTGAAATACTTGAAATGTCAGAGATTAAGACACAATGATGTCTTAATGTCTGACATCATTGGGGAGGAATTTGGGAGAAAATTTCTTCAATTCACTTAGGCTTGTTTGCCATAATTCATCCACAGCTCCCTTACATTCCCACCACAGCCTTTCAATCAACCATGACTTCTCACACTCACTCAGATTGTTTTCTTTTTGTTCTAGATTCACTTCTGTGTTTGGCATCTTTGTCTCGTTGTTGGGGGCAAGCACTAGATGTCGGACAGAGGGGCTCGCATTTGACTCAAGGATAATTTAATGTACAGAGTAGTTCACGGTCGTCATAGCCAAGGTGCCCATATTTTCTCTGGCTTAAAAACACGCCCAAATAATCAGCCCTCCACCACCATGCTTGACAAGCCATCTGAGGTGTTCTGCAAGTTTGGTTATTCCCAAATCAAGTACTGTGCATCACAGGTCTCATCTGTTCAAAAGGCAACTTTTCAAATCTTGGTTGTGTTGCCACCTTCTTCTCAGCGAGGATAGGTTTTCAATTGGCAGTGCTTCCAAACCACCCACAGCTTTTCTATTTGTACTACCACAAACTTCATCATATAACATGGAAACTAAATGCTGTAGAGTCTGAGATGAAGTTAATTTTGAAATCTCTCTGTGCATGGCATCGAATTACCTTAATGAAATTAATTAAATTGTAGAGCACAAACTGGGACATCCCCTCCTGGAAAGAAGGTCAGCTGTTGATACTGTTTTTGTTTACTTGTGAATGATCTTTCTCATAGTATGATAGATTCAGGTTGTTGTAAATGGCCTTAAAATCCTTCCCAGATCAATGGGCAGCAGCAATTGCTTCACTGAGGACTTTGCTACTGTCTTTTCATCCTGGCATTTTGTTAACACAAACCCATATGCTCCACACCTGCAAACTGGTACACGTATAAGTATATAGTATATAAGTATACTGCTTTTATAGAGGAGGTCTCACTTGGAGATGATCAATTAATATACAGCATTTCATTAGCACCATCTGGCTACGACCAACTTTATTAAATCCTATACCAGAACTAAGGTCCTACTTACTTTTTTCCATGACTCTACGGTCTTTTATGGTCCTGCCACAGGGACACAGTGCTATCGTAACACCTTGACAGTCCAGTTGCAATAATCTAAATCTGGCCAAGCTTTCGTGCTACACGGCAGACTCTACAGGTCTCATATAATGTGTTAAATGCAATACTACTACTAATATTAATAAAAGATTTTTTTTAGCCAGGATGGTCCAATTGGGATACAGCATCCCAGTCAAGATGGTGCATAAATATAATCTGCAACAGTTACAAGTAATAACATACTCAGAAAAGTTGAAAAAAGGAAAAGACAGAAAGAAACCAATACTAGAAGCTGATACAAAATTCAAAAGACAGATATAAAATATTTGAAACTGTCATTAAAATCCAACAGTATTCATCACTAATAAAAAGCTAAATGAAACAATTACATGTTTCTTTCTGTGATGTTTATAAAAGGTCATTAAAAATAGAAAGAAAAGAAAGTGTCTTAAGACTTAGGGTATTTTGAAGCTGATTCCAAAATATGCGGGAACATTTGCAGTATTTACGAAATGGACCTGGTGTCATAAATATTGAACAGTATTATAGGACAAAAGGTTTCAAATGTAAGCATTGATAATTTGTCTTCTATCTACATCCCTATTTTTTTATATAAAGTGACATTTTCTGTGCTTTTACCATCTAGTGTTACAGGGTAAGGATCACCTGTCTTTAGATCAAGTGAAAGTCATAAATATAGTCCTCTTTGGGTTAGGAACCAGTTTTAGCTTCAGCAATGACTGCTGCAGCAACTAGAAGGCTTTCTGTGAAAGCTCTAATGTTTTTTTAAAGAGGATGCCACAGTATAAATGACTACCATCACAATATAAATGTATTTCAGCTGTCCTAACTCATTAAAAAATAGAAAATAAGATAGGGGCTAAGATAGATCCTTGGGAAACTCCTTTAGTTATTGCAAGTGGGGCTAATGTATTGTTTTCTAAAGTAACACACTGAGTTCTCTCCAATAAATAATTTCTAAACCAGTTCAGACCCAGATCACCTGGAAAAAGCCTGAACATGCAGAACTTTTTATGGGAGGCTTGACAGCAAAAGAGCAACACAACAGAACTTAAGTTTGCAAAGTTTGCCATTTTCATGAATATTGCTAACAGTTTTGGAACCTTTTATAAATTGAAATCTCCTCCAATACCTAAAACAGAACCAGTTTCTGAAAAGGTTTTGACAATATTAACCTATTTGTGGTAAATGTTTTCTGTTTTTCTTTTGGGATGTTTTCCAATTTAAGAAGACCATTTGCTGTAAAGTGAGAAAGGAGGTGTGAAAAGGCCTGACCCTGAGACACCTATCAGTAAGGACTTCAGAAATAAGCTCCTACCTGTGTCTATAGATGCTTTGCTGCCTCCAGATCCAAAGTCAACTGAAACAAAGAATGTAAAGCAGATTTTTTTTCCCCACTGTAAAACTGGTAGGAATGTACTCTTGTTGGTCCTTGCCTCACCTGTGTCTGTCGAAGAGCCGAGGCCTGGCTCACTGTGCGACCTCACAAGGCGTAAAAAGCCTTCCCTCTGTCTTCTAAAAGTCCCTTCATGTTTGTCACTTCTCTCAGCTCTTCGTCGAAGGTACAGGGCCCCGTGAGGAGGGAGCAGTCCGTTCCCGTGCTCACTGGCTGCTGAGGAAGACGATGGAGGGGAAACATATGAGGCCAGGGCAGCTTCTTGGTTTGAGGGGTCGGTGAGGTTCACCTGAATCTCTGGGATGAGACGTTGCTGTTGATTTGGGGAGCTTCCTATTGCTTCCAGCTGGGAACAGCTGCTAGCTAACACAACCTGGCGGTGCAGCACTGGAGACCTGACCAACGGATGGGGAGTGTTAAAATTTTACCTTAAGGTTAACAAGATAGAGAAATTACATCCTCTATTTTATTTTTGGCATAATGTTTTTGCTCACCTGTATGTGTTGGTGGCTGTGCTAGGCGAGGAGCAGGAATTAGACCTTTCCCCTCTCAGGAACTGTCTGGCCCTCGGTCCTCCTGCCAGCGGACTCTCTGGCATCTGAGACTGCGGACCACGGAAGATGGCGTCCCCCCTCTCAGCACATGTCCTGTTGCCCCCATGGTTCCTTATCCCAACCTCCATCAAACAGGAGTCCTCAGAAGGGGAGGAATCATCAGGGATGTCCACAATCTCTGACATTAACAGAGATCCACTGTCCATAGACACTAACAAGAAATGTTTTTTTTTACATTTTCTTTATTATGAAGAAAAACCTTTGAATGTTCAGTCAGGTGCTTATAGTGTTAAACATAACATTTATCAGTATCTATTCACATTGAATTATAGAGTTCACTCAAATCTTCACATTTAGTTTCAAGTGTTGGCAGCTTTTCTAGCTACCATTATGTTTTTGCATGTTGTAATTAAAAAGTTCCCCAGTTTAAAAAAAAAACAGTAAATGCCTATCATAGCATGTATTGATGCTGAAGAAGTTTTAAAGATTTTTAAAAATATTTTGTCTTTAATCATAATTACTCATAAATAACAACCTTCTTGAGTTCACACATACCATGAATTATGATAAACTCGATTAAACTGAAATAACGTTCGGCTGTCCGAGTAGGATTTTTCTGATGTTCCCACATTTTCCTTCTTTAGCTAAAGTAGCTAAAGCCATAGTTTGCCTAGAGGTTACAAAGGACCAAAAATATTTTTCATATCTGATGGGACAATGAACAGTCATCAATAATGGGTGAAAATGTGTGATCAGTGGCCCAACCTGTTTGCTGCTGACAGAAGGAGCTGGTCAAATTACTGGACTGCACAAGATTTTCCCCACCCTACATCTGAGATGATTTCCTGGATATTAATTGGTTTTTCAAGAAGCATGGCTATTTGCATACACCCAAACCCACATAAGAATGACTTCATGAGGGAAAAATTAAGTTTTGGTAAACCTGAACTAAAGTGCTGTGGGCAAAAAATGCAAATATTACTACGTCAAGATGTGGCATGCCAATGGACCTCTATTAAAAAAGAATGAATACTGAAACTAAATTAAAATGTTCTTCAAAAAGGTATTTGTTTAAGTGGTGTAAATACTTATTGCAGCTTTTATATTCTTTTGTTTGCCTGCTGACAAATGTATTTGTTTCTAGGCTGAATTATAGAGGATAAGTGTCACATTAAAGGTAGAAAAAGTTTTGAAATGATTTATGAACCAATTTATCACAAATAATAATGCACTGTGACTAATTTTGTAGCTGAGTTTTTATTTGTTTTTTTAAATCCAGCACATATTGGATGATGTTTATATATCCTGTACTGTTGGCCTTGCAAAAGGGATATTTTTAGTTTATCATGTGCTTTCACATTTAGCTTTGTTGAATCCATGTGAGTTCTTCATTTGGGTAGTCTGCAGTTTGAATGCTACTATACATCTTGATTTACCCATATTCTACACACTTGACACAACATGACGGACAGATATGGATTTGTTTTTGCACCTTCTCCGCTGAATGCTGTAGAAGTCCCTCTCTCTCCAGACAGCTCAGTACCATGGGCGTCAAACACTGTTGCCTTGACAATCACGAGAGACAAGGGTCAGCACGGACAAAGGATGCATTACACAAAACAAACAAGGATGCTGCAGAGTGACGTATTGAAGCTTAGCACCACCCAATCAAAACTCTGTTACTCTGAGTATTTAAATATACTGTTCCCCAAAAGCCAATGCTATTTAAACATGTTATCTGCTAAATTTGTTTTTATTAAAATTATGTAATCGTTTACTTTCCTAGATATCCATAGTAGGAAGAACTTTGACCAAACTTCTGGATTATAGAATGTATATCCAGATGTTCACCTGGCTGGCAGCTCTCTGGCCCATCACAGCTTCATAAGGAGGGGGGCAGTCAGTAGGGTACAAAGGAACAGGACTCTCCATGGAGCCATTATATGTAATGCTGGATGTTGATAGAAACACATTAGTCATTATTTAACTGCGTGCATTAAATTATACTCACAATGGCTATCACATAGAGTACACATAGCAAATTAACACATATCACAAATGTGTTTAGTACCTCTGAGCATCGGTCTCGGAGCTGCAAGTGTATTCAGGGGGATAGTAGGGGGGTGGAGGGATAGGGGGGACAAACTCCTCAAAATCCATGATGTTGGTCAGGAAGGCGTCCTGCGGAGTGGTGCATTCTGGGTTGACGGACCGGGAGCGATGAGGGGCAAGCTGAGCGATAACCACAGAACATGCTTTAACGTTTGTTTGTGTTTAAAACACAAACGCAGAGCTACACTCTAGGTGTAGCTCTGCAGCTGATCAGCAGAATACCTGCTTCGTAAAGTAACAATCACCCACTTAAAATGAAAAGTGCTGCGCCTGCGCTCACCAGGTGCACGAGGTCCAGGGAGAATATGTGGATGCTGCAAGTCACAGTGGACAGTGTACAAATGATGGTGGAGAGAATGCTGAGACCACATGCACTGAACAGGAGATCCTGCAAAGAAATATGCATTCACAAAAACCAGACTAGAGCATTTTTTGCTCACAGTGGTTTCATTATGCAGAGCCCTCCACACATTTTTGTACCCCTGGTAAAGATGTGTAAACAAGTTCAATTTTTACAGCAGCAGCATAATCTCACAAATTGCAGAAAAATCCAGTGTTTAAATCTTTAATGAGAAGATATTTGTTCAGTGTGGAACAAATCCAGTGTTATGATATATACTGTAGATTTTTTTATTGATTGAGTTTAGGAACTTTTAATATGTAATCCATGACTTCCGGTTCTCATGGGATTTTATTGTGATGTGATAGAATTATATGCAGACCCATTTCTGTTAGTCATGCTTTAAAGTGGGAAAGACAAGGAAGCTTGCAAATCAAGTAAGGCTACAAAACTGATTTGACTGTCTATATGGATGGAAATTCAACAAATTACTCGTTTAAAACAACTGGAACTGTGACAAATAAAGCTGGACCAAATCTCCATAGCAACCCTGAGGTTTTTCTAAACGCTACGTGGACTTTAGCTGGAACCATGAGCTTTGGTCAGGTGAGACTAAGATTGAGCATTTCTGCAACAAGTAGTCCAGGTCTGTTGTAAAACAAGGGATAAATATGAGGAAAAGCACCTCATGGCCACTGGAAAGTACAATGGAGGACCTGTAATGCTACGGGCCTGTTCTCTTCCAAAGGTCCTGGGAACCTTGTTAGAGTGCATTATATCATGAACTCTTTAAAATACTGGGACATTTTAAACACTAATTTGGTAGCCTCTAACAGTAAACTGAGAATGGGTTGTCATCGGGTTATTTAGGAGGATAACGACCCAAAACATATGGCCATGTCAACACAAATGATTCACCAGACACAAAATTGACCTCTCGGATGACTAAAAGGTAAGAGAACATGAACGAGGATCCAGGAGATCTGCCTCTCTACATGGTCCATCATTGTCAAATGTTATATAAGACTAAGTCCTGTTTCTTTCTGGTGGAATAAATGTTTTATTTATTTAAGGTCACATCATTGCCAGGGGAGCAAATAAATGCGCAAGACGTTTTGCTTACCTTTAACTGATGTCTGACTGAGTGACAGTCAAGATTCAGGGATAGAACCAGTGTATCCTCGTCCTCCATGGAGCAGGGTTGAGTGGGTGCACAACACACACACAGACCATTCTTCACCTATGCACATTATCATACAAAGTGAATCGCTGTAAGGCACTGATCTGCACTCTTTCATTATTCAAATTATTCCTGGCACGTTCCCGATGCATCTGCTCGGAAGGACATTTCAGTAAAAAGAGGGCTAAAGGGAGAAGACAGCAATGCAGACCTACCTGGCAGGTGAGCATAGACTTGACCATCTGTGCATTCTGACAGGAGAGCATTGAGCCAGCCAGGCTGAGGATCACACACACTGCAGACAGCAACATGAACAGTGACACCTGTGGAGGGATGCAGAGGCCATGCCTAATTTAGAACGGGTTATTAAAACTGTCTGCGGCCAAGCATGGAGAACAGATGACACCGAAGGACACACAGGTACATTTTACTGTTTATATTACAAGAGAGGAGAAAATATTCAGTGAAGGTGTAAAGAAGAAAGGAAAGCACCTGAATGTTTGCAGTATGACTGAACATTATTTATGCAATATCATAAAGTTTAAACTGACACTTTGATAGGGCTTTCTACTGATATCTATTGCAGGCTTATACATTTCAAATCACCGTGATGGGTATTAAACATAATTATCCTGCATAATTAATGCCTTTGCAAAAGTATTTATGCTTCTTGGGTGTTTCTGCATTTTGTCACATTGCAACTCCAAACTTCAATTGGATTTTTTGTGATAGACCAACACAAAGAAGTGCATAATCTAAAACTCCTCCACCTGCAGGGGGTCAGGCCTCGCTGAGTTTGCTTTGAACTGTTCTCTGTAGGTTCTTATCATCTTTTCTTAACATGCCGTTCAGTGACATGACCTTTGATCTTTTGATATATAAGGTGTTTTAATGACTGCCTTTTAGATTTATTTGTATTCTCTGCTTTGTTGTGTTTATATCTGACTAATATACTGTAATTTCCCTTTAGGACTAATAAAGTATAATCTATCCATCTATTTATAATTGTGAAGACAAAGGAAGATGATGCAATAGATTCTCAATTGAATTTAGGTCTGGACTTTGACTGAGCTATTAACACATGAATATGATTTAATCTAAACCAGTCTGTCTCAAGTCTTTGCAGGTATTTCCCATATTTCAGGAAATACAGGATGGGCCTTTACTTAGCTGCATCCATCTTGCAGTCAACTCTGACCAGGTTGCCTGTCCCTGCTGAAGAAAAGCATACCCACAGCATGATGCTGCCACCTTCATACACACATAACATTTTGCATTGCATAATATTTGATCTGTCAGCACACTCACAGGACCTCAGAACACCCTCCAGAGGTACCATCGTCGTCTTGGCTGCTTCTCTGATCAATGCTCTCCTTGGGTTGTTAGGTTTGCAGTTGTGCCATAGCCTTTCCATTTTCCTATAATGGTCTGAACAGTCCTCTTTGAGATGTTTAGAGTTTGGGATACTGAAACGTGTGTACAGACTCTGTTTAAAAAATAGGTGACTTCTAAAGGCAACTAGCTGCACTGTTATTTCAGGGTATCAGATTAAAAGGGGCTGAATACAAATGTACATCACATTTCAAATCAACATTTTGCAAAATAATGTGCGTTTCTTTGTGTTAGTATTTCTTGCAGAAAATCCTAATAAAATACACTGTGGTTTTAATGTGACAAAATGCAAAATATCCCAGTAATGATGAAAAGTTGTTTGAATACAGTGAAAAACATACCACCAGTGTTAGAGGTCTCCTCCATGAGATTATTCCCACTATCCCTGATGCCACCACCTGGATACAGATACATTCATAAAAACACAGAACTCACAGTTAATCTGGTTCCATTTAAAAAGCTTCAGTCAGTCATACTCACAAAGAAGCCAGCCCAGAATGGACAGGACTGCCTCACTCGTGCAGATGAGGTGAAAGCCATGCTGGTGAAGGAGAAGGCCAAGACCATGGCTCCTAGCCCCAGGTGGCACAAACCCAGGTAGAGGAGCAGCCGGGCTCCACCGGGGCCCCTGCCTGACATGCCTCTGCGGCTGTCAGACCAACCGCGAGATCCAGAGGCTGAAGCCACACTGCTGGAGTCTGAAGGTGAGGGCATGGTCGGCTTGTCTATATGTGTTTGTGAGGAAGCTGGGAGATGTTTACTCGTGCAATGAGTTCATATAACAACTGGTGTGGTCAGAAACACAGAAAAGCAGAACAGAGGAGGAACAAATGTGAATGCTGGCATTACAATTCATTCCCTAAACTGTCCCCTGGCAGGCGCAATGGGTCCTAATGCCCTAAGGTGCGACTCCACGTTGGTCAAGGGAGTCTAAGAACTTGGTCAGCAGAAAGCTGAGAATCGAGCAGCCCCCTGCACGATCACAGCACTCACCCCCCTGGCCGTTCAAGCCCTGATGCTGCTGCTGAGACCGTTAGAGCCGATGCAGTCCTCTCAGCCCATGCAGCACACAAAGTACAGCTTGTGCCACTTTCCTGTTCAGTTCCAAGTAAAACACACGGGCACAGGCTGAGCTCGTTTTAAATCCTCACTTTTTTTAATCAGTTGCTGTTTGCGGATACCTCCTTCTCCTACTCCCCGCCGGCTCTCCTCCACCTCTCCCTCCTTTCGGCCCGTGTGGCATTGCGGTATAAACCGGGGCCCCGAGCAGGCCGCAGGTTCTCAAACCGTCCCAAAGAAAACGTCCAACGGTAGCTCGCTGTTTTGCGCTTCCTGAAGCAGTGGTGACATACGTGCGCCCGGGCATGAGGAAAGACGTCCCAACATGTGCGCTCGCCTACCTGGCGAAGTTACAGATCCTCATCCTGGCAGAGGAAAAAGACAGCAAAAGAATCAGAAGATGACATCGGTCCGTCCGGGAAGCAGAGGCTAATTATAGCGACTTGGGGATGAAGAAAAATATCTGATCGTAGATTTTTTAGCTGCTTTAAAAATAGTCGCCAGGTTGGTAGCCAGATGATCGCGTGTCGGATGGAAAAAAATAATCACTGACAACTTCATCTCCGAGCTTTTGCGTCGGTCCACCTAGACCCCATCTTCATCCTCCTCCTCCTCCTCCTCCGCTTCTTTCCTCCCTGCAGTCACGAGGGCATCCCGTACAGCCCGTGCGTTAGTGTGTGTGTGTAATGTGTGTGTGTGTGTTCTTTTACCTCTGCTTCCCACCAAGCTTCACATGAACATCACTTCCTGCCACTACATATCATGCGCACATACCATATTACTACATCCATGTTCGTCTGTATTGATCCGTCTTCACGTCATTCTCTCGGCATCCCTCTTCCGACACTGGGGGAAATAATAGTGTTTGCAAACCGAAAAGCTGCCCCGCATGCGTGATGACACGGCACGCAGGACGTGCAGCCAGCTCGGGAGATGCGGCAGCTCACGCGGACACACAAAGGGGGTGCTGATGCTGGGGAGGAGGGGTGGTTGCCATGGCGACAGGCTCCTGCTCCATCTACAGTAAAACGGAACCAGTAGCTCCCTGTAGAAGAAAGGCCTATTTGTGATTCACTCGTTCAAGTGTTGAATATTATGTGTGAATCTATAGATTCATATTTTATTTTAGGTATTTAGGAACAGATAGATTATCTTTTTGCATATTTTTTAATCATCTATAGTTCATGATTAGCACCCCTTATACTTTTTAACCTCTGTACTTGCATGGACACCCAGCCCACATAGAAGCAGCCAGATCTAGAAAGATTCTTTAAGAAAACCTGCTCCAGCGTGCTCTGGGCCTCAGACTATAGTAGCATTTTATCTTGCAGCACAATGAGTTAAAGAACATAGCCAAGAAAACAAAGGAGGGGCTTCAGAAGCACTCTGTGAACATGCTCAAATAGTCCTGACAGAGACCAGACTTAAATCAAATGGGACATCTATAGAAAGACTGAAAAATGATGGTCTGTTGATGGTTCCCATTCAGTCTGACTTAGCTTGAGAGAATCTGCAGATAAGAATGAGAGAAGATACTCCAAAACAGGTGTGCAAACACTGTGGAAACAAAGTTGTTTCTTCAAAGTATTAAGGTGCAAATACTTACTGTGTGTACCTCTTTCGGTAGACTGTTTTATATTTCTTATAGATATGTATAAAAATGTCTTAAAACATGTACCACTAGGTCATTATAGGGTATTAAATTTGTTTAGTCAGTGACCTAAGAAAATATACAAAATTTGAAGAGTTGTTAACACTTTCTAATGGCGTAATACCTTTACAACGAATGACATGTTTTCACTTGGCTTTGAAAGCAATTTAAAGCCTGACATTTCAATCCTATTTTGAAGTTTAAACAAAATACATTTTACACAATCTACACAAGAAAGTGAGAGAGAAATCAATGAAGAAGAAACTGAAAACAATCACAACCAGACAAAATTTTATTGCATTTGACCAGTATTTATGAAGAATCAGGTCTGTAAAGTACTTACGATGGCAGATCAGGAACAATAAAGGTGTAACAAGTATGAAAACAAGATGGTTTAAAAAAAATCTGGTCTGTAAGCAGAAAACCAAGCTACCATGATTACCACCTGCAGTGGGGTGATTTTCAGGATTTTAAAAACTGTCTAAGCAGGGAGACCGTCACTCCAGATGTAGCTAATGTGCGGTAGTGTTTAGGCACTTCAGATAAAAGGAAAGTCCATTTAAATCAATTCAGTGCGAGGGGTATGGGTGCTCTGCTGCTTTCTTGGCTCTCACATCCTGTTCTTTCACTTATTAACACACATCCTTCTTCAGTCTCTTTCCTCAGCTTTCCAGATTGCACTTCTTAATCTCTGCTCGATATCGTCAACGTTCTTCATCCATCTACTTAAATGGGGCTTGTTTGCCAAACAGCTTGTGTTTGGATTCCATTTGTGGGATTCATTACTATGGTGAGAGATATTAATGAAAACAGGAAATCATCTGGATCTTTAATATTTAATGGCGTGCTCTCATTGACTGTTAAATGGAGCCGAACACTGTTTAGTCATCTAATTATCAGGGAGTAAACAATATGACTTGGAAATGCTGAATTTTTAACTCAAGACATTTCTACAATGTACTCACATGGCAAAATTGTAGAAGACAAAATGTCAGGTTAGGGGATTATATACTGTAGAGTCATCATGGAAATGAAACCCTTATTAAGTCTGGGCCTTCAATCGTGCATTTCAGCCATTTTTATTTCTCCTGAAGTTGTATACAGCATACAAATTCACAGATTCGTAAAACAAGAACTGAATGCACAGGTTTGAATTTACTTTAGCAAGCTGCTGGAGTAGCTCTGGCTGGATATTTGACTCCTTTTCCTTGGGAGAATTGGTGCAGTTCATTCAAGCTGGTTGGTTTCCTGCCGACCTAAAATGTCTGATGTCAATGCTATTTAAAACCTTACTGACTATGCTTAAAAGTTACTGTCAGGAAACCGACCAATTTAAATTAATACCACAATTTCTGTCATAACGTATGCCAGGATCTTGCCAGAAGATTGTTGATGCCTACAAAAAGTACGTGGTCGAGGTGCAACTGGCTAAAAGATATTTATCTATTTTTTGACCATGAGTGAATTACGAATAAAATCCACATCAAATTTAAACTTGTTCTAAAGCTGTTTAAACTCTTATTTTTGAAAATCCTGGAAGTTGTTTGTTGCATTATCAGTCCACCCAAAGAAAAAAGAACAATTCAAATAAATCATTAAAAGTCCAGAACTAATATGACATTTATGTCCATGATATATACGTGTAAACTCACCTAAACCAATAGCTAAATACATTACTATTTCAACACTCTGCTCTAACATTTAACAAACCTTCACATGCCTGACAGGAATTTGGCACTTGTACCTTAATATAAAATGGAATAAAACATAAAAAGAGCCTTTGATATGTCCTAAATCTGCAAATTTAGAACATTTCACATCGACCTCCTTAAGGCTACTACAGCATGTGCTCAGATGAATAAAGCGGTGCTGTTGGAATAATAATGAGTGTGGTTATAAGCTATGAAGAATTATCAAGCAAACAAGAGACATGGGACATGTTAGATCAGGGCTTTTGGACAATTTCAGGGCATTTTTGTGGCAACAAACACAAACAAATCCCAGACAAAATGTCTCAGAATAATAAATTATTTTGGGCTATGGTCTAATTTCTGTAGACTAAAAGTTTTGAACACAAGGGGAATACAGTTTTGATATAAAAACACTCATTACTTGTGTGCATTGGACCTTTTTGCCCACCAGATGGAGACAGAAAACCTTTGCATTTCCATTATAATGACAATAGAGGTGCCCTTAAATGTCTGTGGCATGTTGCAGGATATCACTTCTAGAGAATGGTACACTTTGAGGGTTGTTTCTCTGTACTGCTGGTGATTTTCACCTCTCTTCCTGCCGAACGCTGTTCACCAAGGACAAAGGAACAAGACAAGACGTCACACAAACATTTTCTCTTATATTGGAAACATTTAAAAAGAAAAAATACATACCGGCTTCTTGGTGGATTTATACAGTATGTCTTGTGCCAAAGCTAGAAAAGACTACACAATGGACAGAGTGAAACAGGCAAGCAGAGAACATGGGTGTTAACCTTTGTAGCGCATTAAAGTTTATATAAAATAAGCCTAAAGTTCAGTGAGTTGTGCAGTCATGGTGGATTCATTATGGCTCACCTCCTCCACGTTAATGCTGGACTTTGCACTGGTCTCAAAGAACCTGATGCCGTGATCCTTTGCCAGCTGTCAACATTAGAGTTAGGAGTATGACTCACAGCCACATCCTGGTTCTTATCTAAACCAACTTGTCGGTAGACTAGATATGTTAATCTCTGTTTACACAAGTAGTCAGGTTAAAATCACAATACCTAATGGATTTTATTGAAATTTTATGAGACAAAAAATTGTAAAGTAATGCATATTGCAAAGTGAAGGAAAAATGATACATAGATTTGAAACTTTTGCACAAATAAATATAAAGCAAATATATGTGGAGTGCAAATGACCACCTGTTGCTGCAACTACAGCCGCAGGCCTTCTGAGGTATGTCTCTAACAACTTTCCACATCTAGAGACTGAAATTTCTGTCCACTCGTCTTTGCAAAAAAAGCTTTTGTTTGGAAGGATGCACCTGTGAAAATTACTCTTCAAGTCTGTACTTTGACTAGGCCATTCTAACAAATGAATATGCTTTGACCTAACCCAATATGTTGTAGTTGTCTGTGTGCTTATGTCCATCCCAGTCTCAACCATTTTGCTGCCTCTAGCAGGTTTTCTTGCATTAATGGTCTGTATTTAGCTATGCTCATCTCGCCATCAACTCTGAGCAGCCAAATGTTCCTGCCGAAGAAAAGTATCCCCACAGCATGATTCTTCCACCTCCATGTTCCGCCATCGGCATTGGGTGCTCAGGGTGATGGGTGCTGTTACTTTTCTGTCACACTGCATATTGTATGTAGGACCAAAAAATGCAGTTTTTGTCTCATCTAACAGAACAGCTTGTCCCTGGTGTTTGCTGTGTCCCCCACCTGACTTGTAGCAAACTGCAAATGGGACTTTTCATGGTATTCCTGCCAACTCTGAGACCTTCACAGAACAGCTGAGATTCGGTTACACAGAGCTGGAATCAATTTAGTAATTACCCCTGAAGGAAATTGGTTGTGCTAGATTTTAATATGAGGTATCTAAGTAAAGGGGATGGAATATACAGGGGTTGGACAATGAAACTGAAACACCTGGTTTTAGACCACAATAATTTATTAGTATGGTGTAGGGCCTCCTTTTGTGGTCAATACAGCTTCAATTCGCCTTGGGAATGACATATACAAGTCCTGCACAGTGGTCAGAGGGATTTTAAGCCATTCTTCTTGCAGGATAGTGGCCAGGTCACTATGTGATACTGGTGGAGGAAAACGTTTCCTGACTCGCTCCTCCAAAACACCCCAAAGTGGCTCAATAATATTTTAGATGTGGTGACTGTGCAGGCCATGGGAGATTTCAACTTCACTTTCATGTTCATCAAACAATTTTTTCACCAGTCTTGCTGTGTGTATTGGTGCATTGTCATCCTGATACATGGCACAGCCTTCAGGATACAATGTTTGAACCATTGGATGCACATGCTCCCCACGAATGGGGTTCGGTAGTCCTTGGCAGTGACCCCGCCCATCTAGGCACTAGTATTGGGCCAAGGGAATGCCATGATATGGCAGCCCAAACCATCACTGATCCACCCCCATGCTTTCACTCTGGGCATGCAACAGTCTGGGTGGTATGCTTCTTTGGGGCTTCTCCACACCGTAACTCTCCGGATGTGGGGAAAACAGTAAAGGTGGACTCATCAGAGAACAAAACATGTTCAACATTGTCCACAGCCCAAATTTGCACCTTTGCACAATTTAAACCGACGTTTGGCATTTGCATGAGTGACCAAAGGTTGGCTATAGCAGCCCGGGCCGTGTATATTGACCCTGTGGTACTCCCGATGGACAGTTTTGGTAAAAAAGGAGAGTTGAGGTGCCTTTTAATTCTGCCGTGATTTGGGCAGCCGTGGCTTTATGTTTTTTTGGAACAATTTCGGGTTAGCCCCCAAACATCCCTTTCAGACAGCTTCCCTTTGGTTTCCACGTTAATCCTTGGATGTGGTTCGTCCTTCTGGTGGTATGCTGACTTTTCCCTGGAACCGTGTCTTGTTTACACCCAAAAGATTGCTGTCTTGGTCACAGATGCGCCAGAAGGGCACCAACAATTTGTCCTCTTTTTGAACTCTGGTACGTCACCCCTAAATGTTGTGTGCATTTTAAAATTTTGAGCAAAAACTGTGCTCTTCCCTGCTAATTTAAACCCTTTCCACTCTGCTCTTTTGGTGCAATGTGCAATCAAGAAGACTGGCTACCAGGCTGGTCCAATTTAGCCATGAAACCTCCCACACTAAAATGACAGGTGTTTCAGTTTCATTGTCCAACCCCTGTAAATGGATTCCACACTTTTATTTTTGGTAAAAAATGTTAAAAACTATTTAGCACTTTTCTCCCACTTCTCAAGTATGTGTTACTTTGTGTTGACCTACCACATATAATTACAATAAAATACGAATGCTTTATTTATTCGAGTTAAAAATATGCCTTCAAAACCAACACTTAAGCATTAAAATAATATAATAAACTTTAATTACAGTTAAATCAGTTGGATTTCCTCACCATCTCTCCCATCTCCTTGGACACTTTCCGTTTCCGCTCAATGTCGCATTTATTTCCTAGGAGCATCTGGCTGACCCCAGCTGACGCATTCTGTAAAACAGGATGCAGTTACCTGATTAGACAAGTTCAGCTGCAAAAAGTGACAACATGTTTAGCCGCATGTTGTCATTCAACCGCTGGCTGTCTAGGTGGTGTCCTAAAAAACGATGTGAGCTACATTGATAATTGGCGAACATTTTGGGGAAAACCTGGTCTGATCCGGAGAGACAGCATCCATCCCACTTTGGATGGAGCAGCTCTTCTTTCTAGGAATCTGGCCGAATCTATTAGTTCTCCAAAACTCTGACAACCCAGGGTTCATACCAGGAAGCAGGGTCGTAGTTTAATACTCCTCTCTGCAGCTTCCTGTAACTGACTACCACACGCCATTAACCCTATTAAGACAGTGTCTCGCCCCACAGGCCAAATTGAATAGATTTAAAAATAATATAAAAGGAGTAAATCAGGAAAATCTCATAAAAGAAATAACACAACTCAGACTAAAAAGAAGAATAAAACAATTAAATGTGAGTCTACTGAACATAAGATCTCTCTCTCAAAGACTTTGCTAGTTAGTGACCTGATTTGTGACAATCAGATTGATTTATATTTGCCTCACAGAAACCTTGCTGCAGCAAGAGATTATGTTTCTATAATGAGTCACCTCCTACTAATTAATTAATTTCACATTCCTCGAAATACTGGGCGAGGAGGAGTGGTAGCACCATCTTTCAGTCCGTTTATTATGACTAGTCCCAGACCAATGCATAGCTACAACTCTTTTGAATATGTAATCCTCTTTTTTCCTCATCCAAATGCAAAGCACTAAAACCACTTTTCTGTTTGTTGTTTTGTACCGTCCGACCAGAGCCCTTACTCTCATTTTAGATCATTTTTAGACCTTTTATCTGATTTTGTTAAATACCATAAAAGTTATTATAGTGGGGGATTTATACATTCATGTTTGAGAACTGAAAGTGATAGCCTAAATAAAGCCTTTAATGCTATCTTAGACTCAATTGGCTTTGCTCACAACATTAACAAACCTACCCACCTTGTTCTTCATTCTCTGGACCTGTGCTGACATATGGCATTGAGTGTAAAGCACATAAAATATTTTCTCATAACCCTGTCCTGTCTGACCATTTCTTAATAACCTTTGAGTTTAATTTAACAGAGTACTCCACACCTGAAAGAAAATTCCATTATAGTAGATCATTATCAGACAATGCTGTAACAACCTTTAAAGAATCTGTTCCACTTTAAATCCCCTCATCATTACTGAAAAACACAGTGGAGGGCAATACTTCTGTTTCTGCCCCTTCACAAATTGATTCTTTTGTTGTTGTTGTTTCTTCATCATTGCCTGAAGCATTAGACAATGCTGCCCCCTTGAAAAAGAAGGTAATCATAGGAGGCTGACTCCCTGGTTTAATTCAGAGCTGTGTACCTTAAAGCACAACGTTAGAAAATTGGAGAGAAAATGGCGCTCTACACACCTAGAGGATTCCTACTTAATCTGGAAAAATAGCCTACTGTGGTTATAAAAGAACACTTCGCCAAGCCAGAACAGCTATTTCCCATTCATTAATAGAAGAGTAACAAGGATTGAATCCTAGGTTCTCTTTAGTAACAGTTGCTAAACTTACACAGAGTCATAGCTCTGTTGATCGCCTCCATTCCTTAGCTCTCAGCAGTCATGACTTTATGGGATCTTTCTAAAATAAAACTGATTCTATTGAAAATAAAATCTTGGACGTACTCCGAGATAGATTACCTTCCTCCTCACAGTGAGACAACATTGGAAATAACTGTAGCAACCTGATTTGTGTTTGGACTGTTTTGATCCTGTGGAGCTTCCTGAGTTATTAAGAATTATTTAGCTTCATCTCAAACCTTGCAACTTGTATGTTAACCCAATCCCAACCAAATAATTTAAGTGAAGTGTTCCCTCTGATTACCAATACCCCATTTTAGATATGATTATCTATCCTTTAGTAATGGGATATGTACGCCCACCTTTCAAGTGTACTGGGGAATTAAACCTTTACTTAAGAAACCTTCGCTTGATCGGGATGACTTGAAAAATTACAGACCTACTATCCAATCTTCCATTCTTATCTAAAATTCCTTGAGAAAATAGTTGCTAATCAAATGTGTGAGCATTTACACAGCAATGACCTGTTTTGAAGAGTTTCAGTCAGGCTTCAGAGCTCATCATAGCACTGAAACAGCTCTGCTGAAGTCACTAATGATACTCCTTATGCCTCAGATAATGGACTTGTTTCTGTACTTGTCCTGTTAGATCTCAGTGCTGAGCATTATGATACAGTCGATCACCATATTCTCTTAGAATGGCTGGAGAGATGCGAGGATCAGGGGAACAGCGCTCAGGCTGGTTTTATAGATATCTTATTTGTCTGGCATTCAGGTTTGTTTTCATGTCCCACTTTATAAATGATATCAATCTTTAAACTCCAGGGTTACATTGTGGAGTAACCCACAGGGTTCAGTACATTGGCCAATTCTCTTTACTATATATATGCTTTCCAATATCCGAAATTATCCCCCAGGCAGCATAGGATCTTTTGCACTGGTACGCTGATGACACTCAGCTTTATATCATACTCCTGAACTCCTGATGAGACCCAACCAGTTAGATAGACTACAAGCAATGTCTGAAAGATTAAAAACTTGGATGACTTTAAATTTTTTTGTCTTCTAAAGTTCGTGTCACACGAAGACAGTTGTCGTCTTGGGACCGTCAGATCCTTTTAAAAAAGAAACTGCTTAGTCCAATCACGTAAACCTGAGTGGCATTAATTGACCTCCGGTATAAAGTAAAAACCTGGTTCTGTTACTTTTGGAACGCGGACATGTCATTTAAATCCCATATTAACAGGTTTCTAGGATTTCCTTCTTTCACCTCCGGAACGTTGCCAAAATTAGAAATATCCTATCCAGGAGTGATGCCGGTCATATCGTAACAAGGCGAGTAAAAACTAGTCCAATGCATTGTGTTACTTCAAGGCTGGACTAGATTGTAATTCTTTTATATCAAGGATGTCTACAAATGCAGTGAAAAGCCTTCAGCTGATCAAAATGCTGCAGCAAGAGTTTCTGATGAAAATTAAAAGAGAGATCATATTTGTCCTATTTTAGCTTCCCTTCATTGTTCCTGTTAAATCCAAATAGAATTTAAAATTCTCTTCCTCACATATAAAGCCCTTAATGATCTAGCTCCATCATACATCAGAGATCTGATTGTTTCCATTGTTCCTAACAGAACACTTCTTCTCAGAATGCAGTTTACTGGTGTTCCTAGAGTCTCTAGAAGTAAAAATGGAGGCAGATCCCTTTAGTATCAGGCTCCTCTCCTTGGAACCAGCTCCCAGTTTAGTTCGTGAGGCAGACACCCTGTCTACTTTTAAGGCTAGGCTTAAAACTTTCCTTTTGATAAAGCTTATAGTTAGAGTGGCTTAGGCTATCTTCCTTATTTTATATTATATATTTTATATTATACATCCACTAACATTTACCTTTTCTTCCCATAGAAAGTACTCCTGGATCAGTGCTTCTTTGTTCTCTTTTGTCTCTGCTCGGTTCTCTCTAACCCCCGGTCGGTTCGTGGCAGATGGCCGCTCACACTGAGCCTGGTTCTGTTGAGGTTTTCTTCGTTAAAAGGGAGTTTTTCCTCTCCACTGTTGCTACGTGCATGCATCAGTATGAGGGATTGCTGCAAAGTCAACGCCAGTGACTGTCCACTGTCTCTACATGCTCATCCGGGAGGAGGGAATGCTGCAACTCACTGACTGGATGCAATCCGCTGGGTTTCCTTTCCTTGGACAGAAAAACTTTTTATCCAATTTGAATAAATAACTGAATCTGACTGCACTGTTCAATGATTAGGATTAATTGTAATGTATGTACCTGACTTTTGTGAAGTGCCTTGACACAACGTGTTGTGAATTGGCGCTATAAAAATAAAAAACTGAATTGAAAAGCAATTAATCTTAACAACATGACCAAGCAAAACTGCCAGAATGATGTGATTTAACATCAGATGTCTGCCAGAAAATTGACAAGCTATGAAACCTAGAAGGTTTTCTTCCTTTGAATGTCTCCTCGCTTTCCTTTTCTTACTTCCAAACTTCCACCCCAGATTTGATTCAGCTAAAACAATTCCTAATAAACTGTGAAACCTTTACATTCAAGTGTTACAGAGAGAGAGACTCTGATAGCACTTTTATTAAAGTTAGATCTGTATTCAACAAGTATCTCGGGGTCTTGTTCACAAGTGAGGGAAGAATGGAGCGGGAGATCGACAGACGGATCGGTGCGGCTGCTGCAGTAATGGGAACACTGTGCCGGTCCGTTGTGGTGAAGAGAGGGCTGAGCCGAAAAGCGAAACTCTCGATTTACCGGTCGGTCTACGTTCCTACCCTCACCTATGGCCATGAACTTTGGGTCATGACCGAAAGAACGAGATCCCGGATACAAGCGTAGGGTGGCCGGGCACTCCCTTAGAGATAGGGTGAGGAGCTTGGCCATCTGGGAGGGGCTCGGAGTAGAGCCGCTGCTCCTCCACATCGAGAGGAGCCAGTGGAGGTGGAGGCTATTCAGGTCTGATCCCCAACTCACTTGAGATGAGAATCAAATTTAATTCAGGATTTGTTTTGCAGCAATTACTCCTTTACGTACTTCCTCAAATACTTTTTCAGTTCTGTAAGATCTTTGCCACTCTGCATGCACCATTTAGATTAGACTTTATCAAAAATCTTTAATGTTCACTTCAAGGAACAGTGTTAGTCAATATTAATCACTGATTATCTATAACAAAGTGCAGTTTGCCTGCAGAGTTTCTGGAGTACTAAAATTGGTCAATTATTACATTTACATGAGAAGGTTTGTCCTTGCCCCTGGCTGTAGTTTACTGGTGTTATTATATGAAATACTAATGCATCCAAACATGCAACACAGTTGGTTGTTGCATGTTAGACTTTTATTGTAGTAGAATCTAGTCCTCATAGAACAGCGGCTAGAATAAAACTGTTGTTGAAAGAATGTCCTATGAATTTCCATTTGTAGTTTGTAGTGACACAAGGTGGTGGCAGCATCATGCTGAGGGCATGCTTTTCTTCATCAGGTACAGGAAAACTGGTTAAGGTTGATGGGAAGATGGACAGAGCTAAGCAGGCCAATCCTGGAATAAAGCCCTTCAGAAGGTGTAAAAGCTGTAGGACTGGGGCACAGGTTTCCCTTTCTAGCAGAACAACCCTTAACAGACAGTGAGCTACAATGGAATTGATTAGATCAAAGCATTTCCATGTGTTACAATGGCTCAGTCAAAGACCAGGCATTAATCCAATCTAGAATCAGCAAAAATCATCTAAATTGTTGTTCATAGACCCCCTCCATCCAATTTTGAGCAATATTGGAAAGAAGAATGTTCAAAATGTCCGTCTCAAGATGTGTAGAGCTGGCAGAGAAAAACACAAAGGAAATGCTGTGAAAGGTGGTTCCAAAAAGTCTTGGGGGTTCATGCCACATTTTTTAAAATCTTTAGAAAAAAACACATCTTTAGCCTTCAACTTATTTTTAGCCTTCAACTTGACAATTAAGTGCAGTGTAGAGATGTCACATAAAATGTCTACAAAATACTGTACATTAAAGTTTCTGGTTGAAATTTCAGCGTGAAAAAGCTGAAGGGATATGAATATATTTGCAAGGTAAGGTAGCTTACACTGGAACATTTGAAATGTTTTTTACACATCTTACTGTGTGGCAGATACAGGGGTTGGACAATGAAACTGAAACACCTGTCATTTTAGTGTGGGAGGTTTCATGGCTAAATTGGACCAGCCTGGTAGCCAGTCTTCATTGATTGCACATTGCCCCCAGTAAGAGCAGAGTGTGAAGGTTCAATTAGCAGGTAATAGCACAGTTTTTGCTCAAAATATTGAAATGCACACAACATTATGGGTGACATACCAGAGTTCAAAAGAGGACAAATTGTTGGTGCACCGTCTTGCTGGCGCATCTGTGACCAAGACAGCAAGTCTTTGTGATGTATCAGAGCCACGGTATCCAGGGTAATGTCAGCATACCACCAAGAAGGACGAACCACATCCAACAGGATTAACTGTGGACGCAAGAGGAAGCTGTCTGAAAGGGATGTTCGGGTGCTAACCCGGATTGTATCCAAAAAACATACAACGACGGCTGCCCAAATCACGGCAGAATTAAATGTGCACCTCAACTCTCCTGTTTCCACCAGAACTGTCCGTCGGGAGCTCCACAGGGTCAATATACACGGTCGAGCTGCTATAGCCAAACCTTTGGTCACTCGTGCCAATGCCAAATGTCGGGTTCAATGGTGCAAGGAGCGCAAATCTTGGGCTGTGGACAATGTGAAACATGTATTGTTCTCTGATGAGTCCACCTTTACTGTTTTCCCCACATCCGGGAGAGTTACGGTGTGGAGAAGCCCAAAGAAGCGTACCACCCAGACTGTTGCATGCCCAGAGTGAAGCATGGGGGTGGATCAGTGATGGTTTTGGGCTGCCATATCATGGCATTCCCGTGGCCCAATACTTATGCTAGATAGGCGCGTCACTGCCAAGGACTACCGAACCATTCTTGAGGACCATGTGCATCCAATGGTTCAAACATTGTATCCTGAAGGCGGTGCCGTGTATCAGGATGACAATGCACCAATACACACAGCGAGACTGGTGAAAGATTGGTTTGATGAACATGCAATGAAGTTGAACATCTCCCATGGCCTGCACAGTCCCCAGATCTAAATATTATTGAGCCACTTTGGGGTGTTTTGGAGGAGCGAGTTAGGAAACCTTTTCCTCCACCAGTATCACGTAGTGACCTGGCCACTATCCTGCAAGAAGAATGGCTTAAAATCCCTCTGACCACTGTGCAGGACTTGTATATGTCATTTCCAAGACAAATTGACGCTGTATTGGCCGCAAAAGAAGGCCCTACACCATACTAATAAATTATTGTGGTCTAAAACCAGGTGTTTCAGTTTCATTGTCCAACCCCTGTAGGTACTCTGGTCAGATACACTTCATATATTCTGGTTTCTGGTGCATGCTTTAAATGATCATGGTGGATAGCCTGTGGACCAGCTCTTTCTTGGTGTCTAACTGTCTAATGCAAACGTGGATGCAGCTTAAAGGCTTAAAAAATAATGCTTGCTTAAATGTTAGGAAGTTTTGGACCTATACTGTGTCAAGAAAAAGCCCAACAGATTTACTTTCACAAGTGGAGCATTACAACTAACGCTTTAAAGCCCTGCTTGATATTTATAAAAATAAACTTTATTAGAAATTGCTTTGGGATTGTTTCAGTTGTTACGGACACGGAGAGAGAAATGAAAGGAAATGAAAGAAGCACGAAAGAGAGAAAGGGGGGGGCAAAAAGAAAAAGGGGAAAGAAGGACAAAAGAATGGAGGAAAGAAAGAAGGATGAAGAGAAGATAACACCCTGCTTGCTTCTACACCTGCAGAAACATTCATATTACCGGCTTTTTTACCAAAAAGTACACGGTACTTATCAATGCAAGATGTGTTTAATGGTAAATGTGGCTCAATATAGAACATTTGTGTATCTGTTAACACCTGAATCTAAACACCTGTGGGTCTGAATGTGAGAGTGCTTGTGTATACAAGGTTTCTCCATACAAATATGCAATAGTGAGTGTGAGAAGCCACAGACCTGCCCCCCTGGACCCAGGACAGATACGGAGGAGATCCGAACCACAGACATCCAAAGGCCCCCCAGAGGATAGGAACCCCAGGAGAATCACCGCTGGGACTACTGCAACCTCCCCAGAGAAGAGCAGAGGAGAGTCCCAGAGGAACCACCCAGAAGCCCCAGGGAGCTGCAGCATTGAGCCTACAGGCCCCGCTGGCAGCCGTCTACCCCGAGCAGATCCAGCCATGGACCCAGAGACCCGAGACCCGGGACATATAAAGACCCTCTTGATGCCATTGAGCGCGCCCACACCCAAGGACCTACATGTGAATGCCATGAATAAGTGTCTAAGTTGTACAATAAAATTGGGGCACAGGCTGCCATGGGACTGCAGAGATGGAAAACCCTTGCGGCACTCCAATGACGCACCTGCATCCCAAGGCCCTACATGTGTAGTAGTGTGATCGAGTGGGCGGAGGGAGGTGTTCAGAGATGGGGAGGGAAGGACTGGTGGGCAAAATGGTCTCCCAGGGAGCCAGCTCCCCAACTGACCCCAATAGGCACCCCCGTTCGCCGAGTTCCAACAAAGGACGGAGGCATAGGCACATCCTTCGGGTGAAAGGCTAGGTACAGGGACGAGGCCCCGAGAACCGACCAAAAACCAGGACCAACACCCCCAGCAACCCCCAGTTTTTGCAATAAAAAAAATATAGGAACTATTACCCTACACTTGGCCAAAACACCTTCTTTGCAGTGATAGAGTTTTTCTGTGCAGAAGGTAAAACTTAATGCTACTGTTGAGCATTAGACTTCAATAAAACTATCTTGCTGTGAATTTGCTTCCCAATTTTTTACAATCTAGACTATAAAGTACAATCTCACACCTGATTATTAATGTGAGTGCATGCTGCACCTTTCTCTGTTATATTATTATTTTTAAATGTTTTAGAAGTCAGTCAGAGCTCAGTAATAAAAGAACTGATCTATGTTTGTGAAGTTATCCACCATAAAGGTAAACGGTGTCCTAACAGTAAGCTACCTGACTCCCTATGGTGTGTTGTATCAAGTGCTTTATTTTTAAGTCTGCTTTCCTGTAAAACTGAAATATTGTTGAAACCATAATAGAGCCGCAACAATTCCCCGAATAGTTTGAGTAACTCGATAACTAAAATTCCTAAAGGCAAATTATCTTCCTCGAGGCTTTGTTAAATTATGTTTAACTATTCAGTGCACTGTGTTCCAGCCGGGTGGTTACTTGTGTTACACAACGCTCTCACTTCCACTAATGATAGCCTAAGCCGCTATATGTGTATGCCGAGTCTCGTTAGCAGCTATTTTTTAGCTGCAGATGCATGCTTTGCTACAAACGTTCAGGTGTAAACAAAAGACATGCTAGGTTAATGCATTTTAAGCAATAACATGTTGATTTAAAAAAACAAAAGGAATTAATTGTTTACTTGTACAAATCTGCAGGATGTGCCAATTCTTTTTTGTTGATTACTTAATTAATTGTTAGAATAGATAGAAAACTTGATTACCAAAATAAGTGTTACCTAAACTTGAATCATCTATAATATTAAAGTTATGATGGAAATGAAAATAGCCTCACTTCCTTGATGCTCTTCATCCAGTTTTGGATGTTTTCAAAGGACTTCTCATCAGTGATGTCATAAACCAGGATGATGCCCTGACAGAGAAGCGACAATTTAAGTGTTCGATGCCAAGATACAAAGTGAGCACAAAAATGATAAGATATAAGTTGTTCAGCCAGCTCCTTCTGCAGATGTGCGATCCTCACCATGGCTCCTCGGTAGTAGGCTGTAGTGATGGTCTTGAACCTCTCCTGTCCTGCTGTGTCCCTATAGAAATGGACCAAAACATTTCAAGTAAAAAACACACACTGATGCATGCATCATGCGCAGGACCTGTAATAAAAAGGTTTAGCAGGATGTCAGGATGGATTTTTTTGTGTAAATCTGATCTGCTCCAGCTGATCTTCAATGAAACTTATATCACCCAAGATAGATCTTTGTCTGATGAGTTTTTCGTTTAAGACCCCTCTTTTCATCTATTCAACCCATGCAATTTTTTGGCTGACTGTTGAGGAATGAGCCCAATATGCAGGGCAGTGGATGGTGAAGGATGGAGCTTGGGGAATGGGTATTAGATGGGTTCCCTAATTAAAATATTTTTAACAGTATATGATGAAACATTTAAATGGTAATTATAGTCATCTCTATCTGATGAGACGATTAATCATGTCACAAAGTCCTCATTTTGAGTTTATCTTTTCTCAAGGGAAAATCTATTAGAAGGAATCTTACAGCTTAAAAACACAATCTGTGATTGACAAAACAAAGAACCATTCAAGTGAGATCCCTTACCAGACTTGCAGTTTCACTTTCTTTCCATCCACGTTAATTGTTTTTACTTTAAAGTCAATCCCTGTGAAATAAAAAAAAAAGACAGGTAAGGGCAAACAGCCAAAATTAAGCAGAATACCCGATAAGAAGTTCAAAAAACACACACACACAAACGCTGCAGGAAGCATTGGTCAGGTGGTCATTTCCACTGTGTGCACTCCCATCCCCAAACAGACATGAATAGTTTTTTTCCTTTGAGAATGGACAAGCTGACAGACAGCAGGGAGGGGGCCGTCCAGCACCAAACTCTGCATGCCAGACAGCCAGCAGCTCTTTAGGGAATGCAGAGATGATAAGAGAGATAGGAATGAGGGTGGGTGGACCTTGAGAGTGAGGCGAAAGAGAAAAAGAGAGAGCTATAAGATCTGAAAGAGAGAGATAGTGGAAACAGGTTCTAGGCAGAGACAACTCATTAAGTAAGGAGGAAAAAAGGAGAGCAACAAAATAAATCCTGTAGTTCTCTGGAATTTAGGGCATATTTTCTGGAACTTTCCAGGAACACCATTTCAATGAAATTCACTGGTAAGACACAATAAAAGATCAATGAAAATACTTGGCAAGTTCCAGTAAACTTCAATGAAAGTACTTGGTGATTTCCATCAAAATACCTGGAATGTTCCATGAAAGTACTTGGTAAGGTGCATTGACGTTTCAGAAAAGTAGCTGGTAATTTCTATGCAAGTTCAGTGACAGTATCTTGAAAGCTCCATAGAGGTTCCAGAAAATAACCTGATAAGTTCCATGAAGATTCCATAAAAGTAGCTAGTAGGTTCCATGAATCTTTTACGAAAGTACCTGATAAGTTCTATGATTGTTTCATGAAAGAACCTGGTAAAGTCCATGAGGGTGGCTGGTAAGTTCCATGAAAATTCCAAAAAGGTATGTGGTGAGTTCTATGACAGTATCTGGAAAGTTAAATAGAATTTTCAGAAAAGTACCTGATACGTTCCATAAAGGTAACTGGTAAGCTCCATTGATGCTCAATTAAAATTTCTGGGATGGTTCCGTGAAAGCACTTAATAAGTTCAATGAAAGCATCTAATAAGTTCAGTGAAAACACTTAATAAGTTCCATGAAACTTCCATTAAAGCAGGCAAGCAAGCAAGTTCAACGAATGTACCTGGTAAATTCTGAAAATGTAAATGTAAATTTTGAAAGTTCCATTATAGCATCTGGTATATTCCTTAAAAGTACCTGGTATATCCCATGAAAGTACCTAGTTAGTTCCATGAAGGTTTAATGAAGGTTCCATGAAAGCATCTAATAGCTTTAATGAAAGTACTATACATGCTAAATTCATTGAAAGTTCCATGAGAGCACCTGGTATATTCTGTGACTGTACCTGGTATATTCCAAGGAAATAACTGGTAAGTTCCATGGAAGTCCAATTAGGATTTTAGGAAAATTCTATGAATTGGCGTCAAGTATAAATACTTCGTACTTCGTACAGTATAAAGTATAAGTTCGTACTGTACAAAATATAAGTTCATACTGTACGAAGTATTTATACAGTACTTCGAACAGTAAAAAATACTTTGTACAACGCTTTGTATTTAGCACTGTACAAAGTATAACTACTTTATCCAAAGTACCTATACTTCGTAGTGTACTGTATGAAGTATAGGTACTCTGTATTATACAAAGTATGCTGTACTGTACTGTAAAACATACATTGTACATTACTTCATACTGTACAAAGTATTTATATGTTGTATTTTGTATAAATGTCTGAGTATAAATACTTCATACTTCGTACAGTATATAGTATAAAGTACAGTATAAATAAAGTACATAGACTTCTCATAAATGTAAAAAGTATAAATACTTTGTACACTACAAAGAATGTATACTTCATAGTGTACAGAGTACAAAGTATAAATACTTCGAACAGTACAAAGTATTTATACAAAGTATTGTAGGAAGTATTTTGTACTGTATGAAGTACAATGTATAAATACTTTGTACAGTATGAAGTATTTATATAAAGTATTGTACCAAGTATTGTATGGAGTGTAAATACTTCGGACAGTACTAAGTATTTATACTTTGTACAATACGAAGTATAATTACTTTGTACAGCACAAAGTGTTTATACTTAAGTAGCTTTTTCCGGTATCTGTACTTCACTTGAGTATTTATTGTTCTGCCGACTTTTTACTTTTACTCCCTACATTTGAACATAAATTGCAAATGTGATGCATTTGGTGGGAAATCATAAAGTCCTTCTTTGGTTTTCCATTCCATTGGCCATCTGAAGGAGCAACCTGTGGTGTAGCTGCTTGGAGTTTTCCTGAGGAATGCCCTGCTTGATAATGGAAAAGAAGTCCTCCTCTGAAGACTGACACCATGGATCAAATCTTACCTAGCAGTGTGCAATTTGTCACTGAAGCTCAACACACCCCTGCCTCCCTCAGTTGCCTGTTAGTTGACTTCAGGACTCATAAGAACCAAACAGTTTTTTTTATTTTTAGAGTTTTCAAAATTTACATTGTATCATTGAAGGCAAAAAATATTTTGTACTTCAGTATATTGCTGAGCCTGTACTGTTTTTACTTCTACTTAAGTAAAGGAGTTCAATTTGTACTTTTACTGGTACCAGGGTCTTTTTACACAGGTACCTGTACTTCTACTTAAGTAGAGAATGTTAGTACTTTGACCACCTCTGGTTCTGGAGTAGTAATATCTAAAGGTCCTGGAAGGTAAGCTCTAAGTTCAGGGAGAGTATGGGTTTGTCTCATGTAATGGTACCGTACAAAACAAGTACAGCAAAAGAAAAGAGAAGGTAAATATGAGAGCAAAAGTGGAGACTAGTTGAGACATGAAAGCAGTCGCAGAAACCCGTTTGCACAGGGTTCGGGATCACGAAATGTCAGCAAACATTTATCAAGCTCATATGTCAAGTTTCAGAGCGCTGGCGGAGACTGTAACTAAATATACATTATTCTAACGTACCGATGGTGGAGATGTATGTGGAGTTGAAATTGTCCTCGGCAAAACGGATGATGAGGCATGTTTTACCCACTCCGCTGTCCCCGATCAGCAGCAGTTTAAAGAGGAAATCGTACTTTTTCGCCATGGCTGGAAATGTTTTTCAGCCCAGAGTGGAGGATGAGGAATGGGAAATTAACCCGTCCCTTAAAAAAAAAAAAAAAAAACGATCTTCACTTTTCTCTTCTTGGGGTAATAGCAGTCTTCTTTTGTCGTTCCCCCACCCAGCCTGTTCACCGGTAAATTCCGATCCCCCTCAGTCCCTTAGTGCTGCGTCTGGACAGAGCAACAATAAACTCCATCCAAAGTTAAACTGTAGGTTTTAAACTCAGACCTTCATCAAATATGTTGTCAAAACTCAATTCTTCTGCTCTAAAACTACCCAAATCCTACCATGTACAAACACATCGGGAACGCTACCAAACTTCAGGGGTAAAAAAATCTCGGCCCCAAATTCCACTTTGGCTGAGAGCTACGTAGAGTGGGAGTGATTAATGGGAGTGACCAGTTTACACTGACCGGACGCTAGATGGCGCGCTTTGAATAGAAGTTCTGTTTATTTATCTGGGAGAACAAAGGAGATAAAAACGTTAGAAATGTTTAAATATTTAAATATATTATAATATTATCAGAAGTTCATTTATTACAGTAATTCACATAGGCATACTATACTATACTATACTAAACTATACTATACTAGACTAGACTAGACTAGACTATATTTACCTTCAGTTTCTAGTTTTGTTAATTTTGAGGATTAAATTTAATGAAAACCTAAAATTCAGCTTCTCAGAAAGTTGTATGTATATTTGTCAGCAGGACTGGTCACCATGGTTAACCAGAAATGAGGAGCTCTCTGGGTTTGGAGTCAGTTTCTGCCTCAGCCGGAAGAGTTCAAGTAACATAAGACGGCGCCCCCTGCAGGTAACAAGAACCGAGTCACTCTTTTTGCTAAAACCTTGTTTTTGTTTTACACTTGAATTCATTTTATTATATTAAATAAAAATAAATAACTCTACACTTTAGATAAAGAAACAAATGAAATAATATCAGTTGATTAGGATTTATAATTTTTTCTCTTCCCTTACAAACTTAATTAATATATATATTATTTTTTGTTTATCAGTATTTTCAGTTGTCGGATTTTTCTCTTTTTTAGGAAAATCATTCTAGACAGTAAAAAACGTTCTAAGTAAAGGTCATCATTATTAATAATGCCCCTTTCCTTTACTTTTTGTAATTTAAAATGTGGTTAAATGTATTTTCCAGGTCTGTAATGATGTTTTGTTTCTTCTCCCATCAGCCAGCAGCTTCCGGTTCGTGACCAACTTGGGTTTTTTTCTTCTTCAGACTCTTTGCTGGAGACGCGCAGACATGCCCGTAAGTAAAGACACCGTCTGTAAAGTTATAATTATGCGATAAAGAGTGGTTTCACCTTGTAATAAGACGGTATTCGGGTCAATAGTAGCGTTTTATTCATGCGTTGGTTTGATGTGTCGTGTTACTTTAACGTGAATCTAGAAATGTGAAGCGATGCAATATGGCGAAAACACGTGTTGGAGACAGAAACAACACGCAGCGGTTTTTGTCGGTTACAACACGTTTAAAAACCTTCTGTAAGGCCTTTAAAAACAGATTTAGTTTGAAAAATTGTTAAACCTGCTCGGTGGTTTAACATTAAAGCGGTACTATGGTATGTTTTTGCAAACGACGGCTTTTTTGGATTACACGTGTTCACATTTTAGGAATAAAATGCTAAAATTTGTAGTTTTTTTTTCACCTCACAAAAGCGCATTTATTTAGTGTTATAAAACAAAACATCTCATATTTCTAAACACTTTTGATTTCCTTAAGTCATGGTTCCTTAAAGTGAAACCTATAACCGGATCACAACCTTTGCTGTAGTGTAATCATCCGTTTTCTCGTGCACTTCCACTTAAATGATACAATAATAATAAAATGACGGCTATTGCATATATAGTAAATCTTTTGTGATTTTCCCACTAAATTATGCAGTTTTTCTTTTCCAGCTTGCAAAAGATTTGTTGCACCCCAGTCCTGAGGAGGAGAAGAGGAGACACAAGAAGAAACGGCTGGTGCAGAGTCCTAACTCCTATTTCATGGATGTCAAATGTCCAGGTGTGTGTTAATCTATAAATTAGTGTCAGATTTAAGTTAATCTGTAATCTGGAGGAGGTTTATTTAATAATCTGAATGCGTTTTGCCTTTATGTGTTGCCCTTTCTCTGAATCTGTAGTGATTGGGGTGTCAAATAAGGCAGAAAGTGACTCTTGTGGCTGTTTACGAATGAGATTTCACTTGAATCATTTACACAAACAGCTGCAGGGACACACCAGTAATCAGACATTCATGTGATGTGTTTCTTAGTGTTTTATTTTTTTTTGTGTGTGTGCATTTTGCAGGTTGCTACAAGATCACCACAGTATTCAGCCACGCTCAGACAGTAGTGCTGTGTGTCGGCTGCTCCACGGTCCTGTGCCAGCCGACGGGAGGGAAAGCTCGCCTGACGGAAGGTAAAGAGACAGCCGGAAGCTCTGTTCCTGGAAAATCCTCTTCACTCTGGCACTTTACCTGTGTTTATTTCCCTTTTCGCTCGATCGTAGCACTCGTTTATATGTTTGCATCATGTAACTTCTCCCTGGTTGTTTCTGAAATAGAGGACAGCGTGTTCCCAACAAAGCAGCTTTGTTTTTGCAAGAGCTGGACAGTGTGCTCCTCTGAAGAGTTTACCTCAGTGATGAGTGATCTAGATCTAAAATGTTATCAAGGTGTTTGTGGGATTTATTACTGTAACAATAAAGGTATTGTTTTTAGTATTTTTTAAGTGCTCTGCATACAGTCAGGGCCACAAAAGCACTAATATTACTGTAAAAATAAATCTAACTCATTATCACAAAGGGTGCTTCAACACACCAATAACAATTAGCAGTGGAACTCTGCTGCTAAACAGTACAGAGTAATTGTGTGTCTCATGTTTTGGAATATAAATGTAGTATTTATTGATGCTGGAACAGCAACTATCCTAATCATACTGTCAGTTTCTGGGATTTCTCCCCCAATATGCGGTTAACAACACAATATCATAATATTGTCCATCTCTTAAGTTACACATCAGATTTTTTTTTTTATCTAAATAGATGTCTGCATGTAAATCTATGGAACTGTGGAACACTTTTAGGTTCTTGTTTGTCTCTGTCCTGTTCTCCAATAAAGTCCTAGAGGGCTTAGGTTGCATGCAGGGTAACGTCCCACAGTCTCATCAGATGTCAACACATTTCTTTGGGCAAAGGAAACCAGGAGTTCTTAGGTGCTCAATGTTTTTCATATATGGTTGAACCCAGAGGTTTATGTATTCTGGATGAAAAGATGGAGAACATTTATTTTTTCTTACTGTCTGACTTTAAATCAGACTAAACTTTTCCTATTTTAGGTCAGTTAGGGTTACCAAAATTATTTGAATTTGTGTCCCTGAACTATTAGTTTTTATGTAACTTTATGGCTGTGACTACATGTCACAGCAATCATAGCGGCACACACACAAAAACTGCTCTTGAAAAACACCCATTTAAAATGGACTTCTTGAGGACACCAGTCACATAAATTTTCATCCCTAAACTACACACAGTAACTGCATTTAACTAGATTTTTTAATTTATTAATGCTCTCATTGAACAAACAGTGGAGAAACTTTGTAAAATTGCAATTCCTATAATATACAGGGTGGGCCATTTATATGGATACACCTTAATGAAATGGGAATGGTTGGTCATATTAACTTCCTGTTTGTGGCACATTAGTAGATGTGAGGGGGGGAAACTTTTCAAGATGGATGGTGGCCATTTTGAAGTCGGCCATTTTGAATCCAACTTTTGTTTCTTCAATAGGAAGAGGGTCATGTGACAGATCAAACTTATTGGGAGTTTCACAAGAAAAACAGCGGTGTGCTTGGTTGGATCTTGATATCTTAACTTATTTCTTTTTTTTTTTTTTTTTCTGTGATGTCACACAAGGAAGCAGTTTGTTTGGGTTGTTTCGTTTAATTACATCCACTGGCATCTGGTTAGTTAAGCCTGTTCAGCGCATCCATTTTCCATCCTCACGATGCTGTTTGCTCAACATGTGTGTTTGTGTTGCAACATGTCTCTGGTTAACCTCTACACCTTTGCCTCTGTGTTGCCCTTTCATGACATTCTCCATGAATAGGGTGTCGATCGAGGCAAACAGTAACTGTTGGTGCTTGGTGTGAGGAATTCATCATTATTGATCCATTTCTGCACAATCGACTGCAAGCGCGAACAGTTTTACTCTGGGTTTCCTTGTGTTACATCTTCAAGCTCAAGAGCGGTTGGTTTAATTTGTAAAACTAAAGTGTAGAAAAGGCTGCATGACTCTTGAGCCAGTAGAAAAAGTGACGAATCAGTTTGTTAGTGAATGAGCTGAGCTGAAGGTCAAGGTTTGTTTTTACTGACACTCTCTCCCACTCTATCATGGGCCTCCGCTGTCCTGGTAACTAACAGCCTCTCACTGATCTGTATGGGTGCAGCCTCAACCTTTGGCACCAGAATCATGCTTGTTTGGTAGTGATTCACTCTATAGAAAAAGGCAGATCGTAACAGTTAGCACTTGTTATGCCCTCTTAGTGAGTCATCTCTCTCATCACTCTGTTTCAAACTGATATAGATTATTTGACTAATTTCCCCCATCTTTCCTGTTCTTCCAGGATGCTCTTTCAGGAGAAAACAGCACTAGTCTGACCAAACCTGGCCGCACAGGTGAGAAGGAGAACTTGATGGACATCAGGTGACACTGGCAAATATGTAACGCGGGGGAAAAGGAAAAAGACAACAGGGATGAATCCTGCTGAAGTGACTGGCCTGACTGGAATCCCTTAAACATCTAATACCTTCTGATTTTTATCTCTAAATCAACCTGGGGTTCTTGTGATGAAATCATTTCACATTTGTCATCCAGTTTGTTGCTCTTTAACCTTTGGCAATTCTTGAATCCCACTCCTCATCGGAAGAGGTGTATTTAATTTGAAGCTCTGGATCAGGATCCATTGCTTTAAGCCACACATTTATAGGAAATTGATGTTTAGATATGAGGTTTTGCTACTTAACAAAATGGATTAATGCAGATCCTTTTTGAAAACCCTAAAGGTGTTTCTAAGAAAATGGAAAATCTGAGGCAGAAGCTACAGATTAGCTCTGCTTTTATGCAAGTCCGCAATGAAGACTGTAAGTCCAGTCTTCATCACGCTGAGGATTGATTGAGGAAATGCCACACCCAGAGGTGATATGTTAAATAAAAATGAGGAGTTTCTCTGTAAGGGTTGAGCATGAAAGCCTCCTGTGGGAATCAAGTGGGATGAATTGAGTTAGGAAGGAATGTGAATATTTGAAGCGCCTTTCTTCTGAAGTTTGGGGGGATGTTGGCCATCTGTAATGCCTTTCGGGTGAACACTAAATCATCTGAAGAGGCAAATGATTCAATGATAATTTCATTGTTGCTTATGCTTCTTGTGGCTTGCTTGCGTTGTGTGGACACAACTTGTTAATAAAATCATGGGAAAAGTGACTGGTGTTCTTTATTGAGTGAATAACACAGGATTTGTATTAAATACATTCAGCAGCCATTGTGAGAAGTTTTTCAGATTTTTTTTTTTTTTGCCTAGTTAATTGCCCATCTAACCATTTGCTGTCAAGTGCATTAAAAATTCAACAAAGGTCTGACCAATAACCAGTAGGGGTTCTCGCATGAATGATTTCACCCTATTGAGCCCCCTTTCCAATGCTGCCCTGGGAAACTGCCCATTTTCTAACAATGTGTCCTCCCCTCTGGTGTCTGAATGATGCAGTAACTAGAAAGCAATTTTAAACAAGGACAAGAAAATATTTTCCATAATTTGCAGAGAAACATTTTCTGCAGCACTGATCTGGAAGAGGACAGAAGTAAAATCAGACTTCCATGTAGTCTTAAAAAGTATCAAATGAACTTTTGGCATTTTTCCAGGTCTGGATACTCAAAATGTTAGTTTACTTGAGAAATCCAGTTATAAAAGAGAAACCTATACATTCTATATATTTATAACAATTAAAGTAACATATCTGAAGTGTGTATTTCTCTTTAGTTTGTGGATTTCAACAAAAAAAAGCCAAAATGCAGGTCTTCACTAAAGTAGAATATTGCATCAGATCAAAAAAGGGATTTCTAATGCATAGATGTCGCCTCCACAGTCATGGGGAAGACTGCTGACTTTGATACCTGGCTAGCAGACCGTCTTGACTGGTCATTGCTGCTCACAAAGTCCTGCACTGAAGTGTATTAACGGAAAGTTGAGTGGAAGGAAAAATGTTAGAAAACAGATGCACAAGCAACAATAACTGCAGTCTTGAGAGCAGGTCGAAGCATTGCAGAGTTTTGCATAAATTCAAAAGGCGTGGACCTCAGCCAGAGTGAGACCTTCAAGAGCCATCACAGACAGATGTATCCATGAGATGGACTACAACTGTTGGATTCCTTCTGACCCTGATTTATGAGAAACATCTGGGCCAAGGAGAAGAGGAATGAATAGATTGAACTAAATTACTGAAATACGTTGACATTTCTTTGATATTCTCATTGACATGCATCTGTGTGTGTATATAACAAATAAATAATGATAGATAGATAGATGAGCACGGAGAAAACAAAACAACTTAATCTGCATTACGTTTTCTAATACCCAGAATTCAAGAAATTAAGCTGGTTAAACAGGGAGGGTTTTTCTGTTACTTTGATAGAGAAGTAACATGCTAAACAATTATCCTAAAATGTTTTTTTTATTCAAATAGAGGCTGTTTTTTTTTTCTTTGCTGAAATTTAAGTAACTTGTCTATTTTACCCGTAATGGTGAACATAATGTATTAGAATTGCCTTGTGCTGTGTCAAATAAGAGTATAATCTTGTGGTTAAAACAATGAGCTCATATGAAAAGCTGGTAACTCATTATTTACTATTATTATGCATCGTTTGGAAAAATCCAGGAAATTGGAGCCTGGAAAAGTCTGTGGAGATGTACAAAACGGATTGTAGAGAAACCCTTCAAAATATAAAGCGGCTGAAACCAAATCTTCAAGCTGGTGCCAGTGTTAACACTGCAGCACAGCTAGCTGGCACGGGAAGTTGGAAAAGTGGCAGTCTAAAATGCAAATAAGAAATCTCTTTAAGGGTCTTTAAGATTGTGATATATTTATTGATTTTTGTCAAATGTCATCCAGCCATTTAGGTAGATAATAGCTGTAGTGACTGCTGTAGTTTTCAGTGTTACTCTTGCTGAGGATAAGGCTTTAATTATGGCAGTTAGTCATGTGCCGCCAGGACAGCAAGCCTGTAAAAAGGCAAAAAATTTAGTTCTTGTATTGATTGACATATCTAAAATGAAACACTGACACCCAAAACTAAAGTGCATTCATCCTCACACAGTTTTTCTTTATTAGATTTAATTTAAAACAAACAACATTTGTATAGATATTTCTTTCATTCAGGAATATTGAAGCAGAGTTTTTAAAAAAAGGAACTTATTTTAGTTCAGACAAAGAATCACACATTTCTTGCATTTTGTTAGCTCTGTAAATATTCTCTTGCCTCTCAAAGAAAGCATAAATGCATGCCTTCATCAGGTTTTTAGTTCGTTTAGACAGGTATTTTGTGTTAATACTCAATTAACTGGAATTGGGGAACAAAGACAGGAAAACCTTTATAAGCTTGAAACAAAATTCACTCCAGCCCAGACTGTTAAGTATTTTCTTGATTTTAGACTTTTTGAAGCTATTTTATTTTGTGTACAGCTAGCATGCTTGATTTATTGTTGATGAATTTGATTGAATTATTGATCAATTTGATTAAACTGCCAAAAGAGATCTTTTAGCTTGTGTTTCTCTCTTATATGAGAAACATTGTTCAAAACCTTTTCAAGTCTCTCAACGCTGAGGATGAATGTGCTTAGTTGCAATCCAGAGAGAGCAGATTTAAATCTCCAAACGAGAAGAATAAACACAGATCTGGTCTGTGTGAATACTAAGGTGCTGGAGAGACATTTGCATGCTTCAGACACCCTGAGGTCTGAGCACACCATTACGAACGGCCTGATCTGATCAGCGCTGACATCAGGTGGCCTGCAGGCACGCCAGCATCTATTGGACATCAGTGAGCAGGTGCAGAAGAAGAGGAAGCTGACCCTGACAGGGTCTCAGATGGAGAGTACAGCTGAAGCAGCTGGCTCAAACCTTTCCTTAAAACAGACTCCCAACATCTGTACACAGCTGCAGGCGGTGAAAGGCAGAGGGACAGAACAATGAATCTTAAACCACAGATTATAAAGGGTGTTGATGCTGCTAAGTATAAACTGTTGTCACTAGAGGGCGCTAAACTGTAATGATTGCAGCTCCACTTTACTGCCATTGAAGCCCCTAGAAGACAAATAGGCCAAATAATTATGAAATCTGTTTGTTTTTGTCTGCATTAAGTTTAAAATGTATGTGTTTGTTAAGTTTGTCAATTGTTGAATAAAATATTTATTGACATTATAATTTACCCCTGAATATAATTTGATTTGATGCTAACTTGCTTGTATTAGTGGCATTTATCCATGTTATATTCTCTTCTCTGGATGTTCAGCAGAGCAAGCTGGCGGTGATAATCTGAGTCATGTGTGCCAGGGCCTCTGTGTGTGTGTGTCACAGGCAGAGTAGAGCAAAAATTGGCATGAAAGGATCAATGGTGAAGGGCAGAGAAATCTGAAGAAGAGAGGATTGAGTTTTTTCAGTGCTGATGTAAGCTGCCTGCTTTATTTTCCCTGCATGAAAGAGAGCTATTGAGAGAGAAAAATTAAGACGCAGAAAATGAAAAGATGGTGTAGAATGTAGGTTCTGTGAATCCAGCAACAACTGATCTAGGTTAGAGCTAAATATCTCCCCTCCGACAGAGTCCAACTGGGCAAACTCCCACGCTGAGAGGAAAAAACCCTGTACAGAACCAAAGTGAAGAGTAAATTCATCTGAACACACAGTTCAAGCCTCCTCTTCACCAAAGACAGAGTCATTACACATTATAAATAACTGTGGTGAATGCTGGTGGGGAGGGTCTGGCTGACCCCCATACTTATCTCCATTATATCAAGCTTCAGCACAGAAGAGACGCCTGTCAGCATCGTCCGGAGGAGGAAGATGTCACAGGTTAACCTATGGGCATGAAGCATCATTTACCAAGCAGATCAAATCCTTATTTATTTACAAAAAATGTTATTTGTGTAAAACCCATTCTGTAGACAACAATCTCATTATTGATCATAATAGTAATCACATATATAGCATACGTCAATAATTGCAGCACCATGATTTTACTGTCAGCTTTTATTCGTTGGTGCCAAGATGAACTTGAGTCCTCATCCAGCCCAGTTTGTCCCAACTCCAGTTGTTTTAAACTTTTTATACTATTGCTCAGACATTTTGAATGATTGCTTTCACTTTAGATATGAGTAAGTCTAGTTGAGCAGCTATTTTCATGGAGCCATTTCCTGGTTTATGAAGATCAACACATGCTGGCCTTACTTGAAAGGCTAGTTCTCATATCTATTCCCATTTTGATTACTAAGTGTCAAAGATCATTAATTCAAATTTCCTCCCATCAACTTATAATAGTTTACTTAAAATGCAATAATAGTTATATTTAGTAGCAATATTGATCTGGGGAGTCACCCGGTGAGGCATTAGAAGGGAGAGAAGGTCGCACAAGCAAAATAAGTGAATAAAGACATTTTTGCGATTAAGAATACCAAACTAGAACATTTACATTTAGAAAACAAAACCATGAGCAAATGAGCAGCTGAAATTTGATATTAGGTCAAAACACTTAAATTTTTACATAATGGCATTTGGTGCTTTTTGTTTTAAGGAAGACATGATGGACGATCAATTTGACTGTCTATAAAATATATTGTTTATTTATTAAAAGTAATTTCATTTGACACACCAGCTTTTTTTGGAAACTATACTTAAAATTTGTGTTTTCGTCAATTTTTTATTCTACATAAATAATTAATAATAAATAATGTCTGCAGTGTGAAGTCTTTTTACTATAACTATTACAAAGAAACTACAAATCCCCTATTGTCGCTCTGCACAACATGGAGGGTGAAGACAGTATGTCACAGAAAAATACTTTAGATGGCCAAGTAAAAAGCAAAAGAAAAGACAAACATGATGAAACATATGTGTAAGGCTATGGCTGTAAAAGGTGAAACTGTGGAAGTCTCAGTGCCCTGGGGTGATTATGTCCTGCTGAATATAATCTTACAAAGAAGCTGTCCCTTTTTTTTTCCACAGTCACACAGTTGATAAATTAATAAACATTAGCTTAACAACACACACACACACACACACACACACACACCACACACACCCCCTTCTGCAGGACTGAGGGTCACTGTGATGGATGCTTCCCTTGAACAGCCGTGAGCAATAAAAGTCTGGTGACCGGGCGGACACAATTTCTCATGTCAGTTTGCCAGAGCCTGAAATGAATCATTCCCCTCCGTGGCTATTTCCTGCATTAATTATTCCAAATAATGTGGCTTAAATAGCCTGCACGCTGTGAACGTCTCTGCGTGTGAAGGAACATTTATGAGCAGATGTTTGAAGAGTCAAAAGGATCTGATGTGGTCAAACTTTTTTCCTTTCCTGATCACGAAGTACCAGTTATAGCTCTGCAGCTTTGACATTTGATTCGTTTAAACTGATTAAATTACACCCAAATAGGTACCTTATTGATGCAATGTGTTGCACTGGATTGTCTTTAGGGGTAACAGACTACAGCAGATTGAATAAAAATTTGCCTCACTTTTCAGATTTTTGGTTTTAAACAAAACTTTAAAACGTATTGTTTCCCTTTCACTTTACATTTATCCACTACTTTGTGTAAAATCCCAATAAAATACACTCAAGTTTGTGGTTGTGAGAAAGTCTACAGGAGCATAAATACTTTTCCAAAGCACTGTGCCAAAGCAAATGAGTAGATGAAAGGGGATCAGACAGAACACAGGCTGTTCCTTCGACTGACTAAGAGTGTTTGAACATCGTGCTTGCTTTAATAATTGCAGGCAAGCTTCTTCTGGTGATTTGGCTGTGGCAAAGAGTAATGTGTCAGACTGAAAAATGTTAGTATTTGGCAGTTTCTGACAGAAACATGATCTTCAAGACATATAAACAACTTTATAAAAAAGGTCACAGTGATTCTCGGTTAACCAAGGGGGCAACCGATCAGAGCCAGACTGTCATAGAGTGCTGATTTGTTAGTGGACCAATGTGCAGACAAGGCCGTGGGAGCCACATGGTGAGTGAAATCGTCTTTCAATAACATAAACTGGTAGACTTACAGGCAGAGGAAGGACATGGAACAGAGGCAGGATTACAGACATGGAGCAAGGCAGTAAACAGTCCTGGACAGGCTAGGCATGACAATCAGGATCACAGTGGCGACGGACGTGGAGCAGGTAGTTAGCAGCAGGATCCAGTGGAGAGCAATGAAAACAAGAGAGTTTAACTATAGTGGCAGTGTGGAGAAATGACCAATTAACAAGAGGAGCTAATCAGGTGAGATGTGCAACAGCTGGTGGCAGGGAGCATGCAGATTAACCGAAGGAGGGGAGGCTAATTAACATAGATATGTGCGAAGACTGACCACACATCTACTGTCCAGAAATATCAAAAACACATGAATGAAGCAAAAACGTAATCCACCATGAATGAACTAAAATAACTGCAACTATAGAACATAAACAGGGAAGTGCAGAGAATCAGACATGAAACTCAAAACTCAAACACGGGTGAATCATGACACAGACAGTTGTAATAGTGGAGGACAGGGTAACCTTGGTCAAAACTGCATTACAGAATGTGGAGAAGAGATCAGATCCTATCGTCCAGGACAGATTTCCACCAGTTAAAAAAAAAAAAACACTGTTTATGTGGTTGAACATCAAATTTCGCAATATTTATAAATGTGGAAGCAATAACAACAAACTCCCCATTCATAGCAGCAGGCTTTATTGCACTGACACTTGCTTCTTCTTCCTCATTCCCTATATTTAATTGCTTATTCACTAATGCATTCATTCAAGCCCAATAAAGTCCCATGTATGGTCAGGTAGGTCTGGGCTCTTCCCCTGGAGGCATAAGAAGGAAGGCAGGGGGAACGTACAAGAAAATACACAACAGCAGGCAATTTACAGTCTCCGGTGCACCTGACCCACATTTCAGCGGAGAGGAAGATAGCGCCACAGGAGAAGCAACGCATTATGCATGTGAATATCAGCAAAACACCCTATCAGCACAGCCATTTTGGTAACTGTAATATTAGTAAATGAGAGACACCTTGTAACAAATAAAACATGTTTTTTAATCCAAAGAAGACTCCCTAAATTAAAGTGACCTTTTGTGGACTTGGAAATAGAAGAATGGATTTTTGTAAGCTAACTAAAACCCACGTTAATGGGAAAGTTTACCATACTTGTTTTTTTCTGAAATCAGCAGTCGTTATGATGATGCACTGAAAGGGGGGCAGAGGGAGGAGAAAGTGGCAGAGAAGAGTTCAAGTGAATACAAAAAGGTAATTTAATCCTGTCTGTGTATGAGTGCAGGAGCATGATAAGCAGAGGACGCTGTAGCTCTGGCAGGAGGGAGGTATGATAAAAAAAGAGCAGAGGACAAAATAAATAAATAAAACTTGGTCCTGGAGCTATGGACAGGAGTTGCATCAGAGTAGGAAGGAATAAGAAGTAAGCACGGGAATAGTCTGTAGGACAGACAGGGAGCTCATTGGGGAGGTAACACGAAGTTTAACCCTTCTCTTCAACGGGCCAGAAGATTGTACTGCAGCAAACATAAACCTGCTGTGAATACAGTGTATCTCAATAAATTACTGTATCCTCAAGTAATTAATTAAAATCAGAATTTCTGTTAAAAAGGACAAACTTGTACAATATATAGATTTCATTTTTACACTTTTTACACATAATCACATTAAGTGATTTAGTATTGATGATTATGGATACGCAACTAAATAAAAATCCAAAATTGGGTTCCCAGAAAATGAAAATATTACATAAGATCAATTAAACAAGACAGCTAACTTAACAGTTGCCTACCAGACTGTCACTGATCTGCTCCAAAAGGAGGTTCAGCCATAAAAGCATGGATGAATTCAGTGCCACAAGAGTAACTCCTGAATCAGAGACGAAAGTAGCATCTTAACTGGGCTAAGGGGATTTAATGACCATGGTATCACTGTGCTTAATTGGCCCGCAAACTCTCCTGACTTAAACTACATATAATCCTGTCACGAGAATAATGAGAGACACCAGATGAGCTGAAGGTTGATATTAAAGCAACCTGGGCTTCCATAACACCACAGAAGAGCCAAAGGTTGATCGCCTCCATGCCAAGCCGCATTGATGCAGTAATTCAGTGCAAAAGAAGCCCCAGTATTGAGTGCATCTATGGTATGGACACATTTTCACTGGGATGACTTTTCGGTATTACAATTTTTTTATGGATTTTATGTAATACTTAATTTTGGATTTTGGATTTTTTATTAGGTGTAAGTCACTATCAGCAAACTTAACTGTGTGTCATATAAATATAAATATGTATGAGCTTCACTTTTTGAACTGATTTACTGAAAACAATTAACCTTTCAGTGATATTCTAGTTTATTAAGACACACCCATAGAATGTTTAAAGATCAAATTTGGTTTGAAAAATGTATCATGGAAAAGAGATGGATATCACTGCTGACACATGGTTAAGCCACTCTGAGAACAGTTGGCTAACTGGCTGACCAGTTTGCCTTTTTTAGAGATCTGCTATAAAAAAAAATCAGTAAGTAAGAAAAGAAAGAGTAAAAATGAGAAAGGAAAGAGGAAAATAAGTGAAACTGCGCCCTGGCTTTAAGTTTAATATTTGAGGAGTTCCAGGTAACCCATTTCTGTCTTTTAAGTCAATGGAAGTCTCGTCAAGGGAGAAGGAAAAACTCAGGTCCCCGGAGGTATGATTAAGAACCTTGTCTCTCCCTTTATCTCGATTTAAGCGAACAGCATGAAAAATAGGTTAATGTTCAACCTCTACTTTTTCTAATGCAGCCTGTAGGGAGTGTGGGTGGTCAGTGTTGCTATGGAGACGATAATGCATGATTTGCTTTAAGGTGACAATGGTGAGGTCTAGCTCCACAGCTGCTGCTCTCACAGGAACTTTAGTCACACATACTTAATTTTTTAATTTCAAGATGGAGTTTGATTGTGTATACAGCATTTAGTAGAAGTTACAGGAGTACCGTGTTGTGTCCATAATAATATTGTCCCCGCCAAGTTTTATATTTTCAACAGGACATTTCTAACCATTCGGCATTTCTGTCTTCTGTTTGAATGCTGTCATTATTATGGGTAATAATATTAGACAGCAGTATGTATATTTATATTGTTATGCTAATGTTACTCTAAACTAAAAACACATATCAAAATAATTTAGACAAGGATATATTAGATATTTGTTGTTATTGTTACACACAGACAAAACTGAGGCTGTTGCCCATGGACGTAAGCACATAACGAAGTTAAAAGAAGCAATGCTTAAAAACCTGTTTTGATGACATTATCTGAAGTGAAAGAACATTGTTTTGTTGGAATAATGCAATATTGAAAGATAAATTCACAACCATTCCAGATAATGAGATACAACTAAATTATCTTGAGACAGAACAATAACAGAATAATCAACTTGTTTTTTCAAGAAAATCACAAGCCTGGCTGCTGCCAACTCTCGGAGCATGTCATCACTCAGGTTCTACTTTGTTTCACTTTGGTCACCACATCTGTGAAGAAATTCCCATAGCATCATGCTACCACTACCATGTGTCACATGGCAGAGTTAGTTTTTCTTGCTTTGCTTGTAGGCCGAACAGCTCACTTGTGCATCTGACTGCAGTAGCTGAATTTATACAGAAAATAAAGTACACCCATATGGGCTTCTGGGGGCAGCTGGTTGTAATATATTTTATTCAAGAGTATTAAAAAAGAGGCTAAGTACATATGCATGTAACACTTATTGTATTTGTAAGGGTAAAAAATTGCAATTATTATCCTTCATTTCAGTTGTTTTCTACTAGTTGCCAGTCTATCTCATCAAATCCTAATTAAATACCTTCAAGTCAGTAGTTGTAACCTCTTGTTCAAGAGGTATGAGTCCCTTTGCAAGCCACTTTATATAGACATATTTAGCTTCTTTAGATGAATCATTCACTTTGCAAAGTAAATGTGTCCTTGAGTGTGCAGTGGTGCTTTAAGAATTCTTTGAATTGGAGCCTTGGAAATTCCAGTTTCTTTCCTTAGCATTGAAGTATTTATCTTTTCATCATCGCCACAGCAACCTTGCAGTCCAGCTCCCAGTGAAGCATCTGAACTTTTACCTTTTATCAGTTACACATCTGTAACTACGCAACTGTAGAAATGTGAATGCAGTCTCTGTGAGTTTAGCATAAACACATGCAGAAATACACCGGATCTGGGCCTTAATGAGGGAGAATATGAGTGGAACTGTAAGTGCTGTAAAGCCTCTCAAAGACTTACAGTAACAGGGTGCAAATCAGCTCAGTGCTGTGAGGTTCAAACAGGATCCAGTCTCCTGCTGACAGAATCTGGTGACATTTGGGCTGATTGTTAAAGCGATGACATTACATCTGACAGCTAAACCACATGATCACAGGTCAGCACAGGCAAGTGATACTGACAGCCCACCTTAAGCACAAGCATGCCTGGCTCCTTCTCCACTTGCATGTCATGCACACACATACACACACACACACACACACACACACACACACACACACACACACACGCACACATATAGACTCACTCGTAAAAACCCATTAGTCATCCTTGCTGATAACGGAGACAAGTAGTGTCAGGTCTTTGCTTTTAGTTCTAATGAGACAGGTGGCCTCCTCTGACCAGACAGAGAACAGTGGGACACCATCAGTTCAGGAGGATCAGCGCGGCTGGAAGAACAAGGCTTACAAAGAAATCTCACCACTGAGTGCAGATGACTTGCTTTTCATAATGACTCATAGCATTTTGCATGTTTAACTTCTGTCAGTCTGTATGTACTCAGCGGTTTTGTGAGCTATTCTTCACCAAACACTTTAAAGGTAACTCTGAATTACTAAGTAAGTTTAAACCAGCAGAACAAAGTTCTGAAGTGGTGAAGCAAACATGCAAGTATATCCATGACAAAAAAAATTTGTGAGATTAACAAAGTTCTCACAAAATTAAGCTTTATGTTTCTTTTTTCTGAGCACCATACACTCATGTGAGAAAATTAAAACACTCCACATTCAATTCTTTATTAAGAAATGTTTCCATATTGATGTCTTTTCTTTCTCTGCGAAAGCCAGTGATTTAATTGCCCTTAACAACAAAATGGTCCTTGTTTCGCTCATTAAACAAAAGATATACACAAAAAAATGTGGTTTCTTGTGGAGGAAAAAGTTAATACTGTCCACCCTGTAATAGCTAGTCTTACTCCCGTTAGTGGAAATAACCTCACTAAGACACTTCTTGTAGCCATCCAGTAGTTGTTGGCATTGGCCTGAGGAAGGTTTGCCATAATCCACATTTTTAGCTGTTTAAGGGGTTAATTTCATTTGCAGCCCGATCCCATCACCCCACAGGATCTCGAGGAGATCAAGATCTGGACAGGATCTCTTCCCAGGACCTTCTAACCCATAGTTTTCAGGCTGATTTCAAACTGTTCAGGGATTGCAGTCAGGAGCACACCAAACTAAATATCTGAAGTTAAAACAGTTCAAACTTTTAAAATGCTGAGTAACGATGTTCGTTATGCACATGTTTGATGTTTGCCATTTTAAATAAATGTGGGGGTGTAAAAATGTATTCCACAGCAGATATATTTGTTCTTATTATATTGTACACAAAAGGTATTTTTCCTCAAAAACACACAAGATGAGGCATGGTGTCTTGAAGGTCATTCAAACCACTCCACCACTTTAAGATCTTAAATTTCAAACGATTGACCACATCTGTGATAACAAAATTCAGTTGGCTCCAAGCTTCACTGGCCTGAGATCCAGTGCTTTATTTTCACCCTTTCACACTCACTCACAGGAGTTTAATTTGTTTGCAACTTGTTTGTTTCACATATGTTGAACAAACTCTACACATTTCAAATGTTTAATTTTTGGAGAATTACTATGTCCCCTTAGTGGTGGGATTTTGTCTTTCTCAAAGTGCTGCTGTGGTTTTCCTGCAAGGTTAGGCAATGCTGAGAGCTCAGCCATGCTGTCAGCTCTGGCTGACTTGACGAGTGTTGATTTTACACTTCACTTCTAATGTTGCCACCCGTTCATGATGGCCATTAAGTGAACAGCTAAACTCTCTAGAATTTCACAAACAATTTGACACCATGAAATGAGAAAATTGCTTACCAGCGTCAAAAGTTATATTTTACAGTGGCTCTCAGAAGTGTACACACCCCTTGTAAAACAAGACTTATTAATTATTTCAGAATTTTTTCTGCCTTGGTTGCATATGTGTGCACACTTTCAGCATCATACAGCTTGGTTAGGCCATATGTGTCTATTTTACCTTACAGAAGTTCTTCAAATCAGCCAGATTGTAAGGACCCTTCTTTAGGAAACCCCACAAATTTGCTGTCAGATTTAGTTCTGAACTCTTTCTAGGGTGTTCCAAAGTGTTATTTGTTTCTTTCTTTGTTGATTTAGATGTATGCTTTGACTGTGATGTTGAATCAAAAATCTCCCTCTTCACCTGGAGCTTTCCAACAGTATTATTTAACCTGAAAATTTGTGTTTTTTAACTGAGTTAATCTGTTTTCCTTCCAAGCTGAAGGGTTTGAGTCAAAACTGACTGGTATATGGAAATATTCCATCTGAAGTGAGTAAACCCAGAGCGTGATGCTGCCACTACCATATTTTACTTTGGGTTTGGTTTTATTTGGTTATGGGTGGTGGCGTTTTTGTGTGAACGTACGTTTCGAAGTTGTGGCCTAAACGTTTAGGTTTGGTTTCATCACACCATAACACATTGTACCACAAGGTTCTGGGAGAAAAAAAAAGGTTTTCTGTCTTTCAGCCCTTCTGTTTAGTAAAGACATATCTATTTATTTTTTGCAAAAGCATCCACAGAAGAGGACGAATATTACAAATATGAACTAATTTTAATAATTTTCTTCTCATTCCAGGATCTGTAAGATCCTGGAATGGGAAGAAAATGGGCATCAGCAACATCCTGTCTAGACAATGTAATCGCTGTACTAATATTATCTTTGTCAGCTACAATGTCTGATGTTCCTGTTCCCGACTAAGTGTTTTTATCCAAAGAGCTCAACACACCGACTCTTATTCACTGACAGCACATCTATGGCAACAAGCCACTTGAAATCCATTGTCTTACTCAGCATGTGGATCGAAGACCAAACTTTGTTATTAATGTCCAACCTGCTGAGCTGCAGCTGCCAAGAATTTAAAGGTTAAACAAGCACTTCATGCAGGAAATTTATCAGATTTATTATTGCTTTTATCCTGCATTATTAAACCTGAAAACCTGTGTTTTTAAATCTGTTTGCCATTTCTTGCTTTTGCTTTTAGTCAAAACTTTTTGTGTGGTGACATTTTTTTCCCTGACACAATCTCATCTTTCTGGCTGAAATTTGAGCAAAAACATCTCTCTATATCCATTATATCTTTAACCAATGCTCCCTTGGCTCAGTAATCTGCAGAGAGTAAACATGTTTACTGCAAAATGGAGGGAGGTTGACAGACATTACCTTGGCCCTAATATCACGGAACTCAATCACAGAAATTCACAAAGGCAGATAAAATATGATGAAAACCTCCTGGAGCAAACAACTCAGATGACAAACACATCACATCGGGGTACATACGGTGGATTGGCCCCGGGCAGAACAACGCCTCAGGCTTTCACACTTCTGTCCCTCTGTTTTATCTCTGGGCAAAAATCCAACAGGCCAGGTTTATATGAAGCAGCATTTATGAAAAAGTAATCAGTTTCATCTGTCGAGGAGACATAGGCCCTTCATGGTAAACTGAGTTTTTCTTTCAATTTATAAACTTTCAGGCTGACGTGATCATCTTTCAAGCAAGTACTGGTCTAAACTTGGATAATATTAAATCGCTAACTATCACAAGTCATACAACCAGTCCTCCAAACAAAATTTTGTTGCCTTCCATGTAAACAACACAAAAGTGGGGCTTAAAAATGAAACGTAAGAAGATATCACATAAACATGTCTATTGATGTCTGGCTGTGGTTGAAAGGCGGATGAGGTTGATCAGAATTGGTCCACCAAGCCTGAATTTTAACACTAGTTTAGGCAAAACATCTATGGGATTGATTGGCTGGCAATTTTCTTTGTATTTTTACTGACTATATAGAAAAAAGACTGGTAAACTTTAAAAAACATTTGAAAGATGTCCACTGATGTCCAGTTACTGGAGAGAAGGCGCTTAACCTGATGTTCAGATTTCACTAAACCTAGATTAGTGGAAAAAATGCTTCCTATTTAAAAACTCAGGTTTTTCAAGGCATGTGGTTGTCCAGTCACTTTTTGAGAATCAACTTCAGTTTGTCAGTTGTTTTAGGATTTGGGGAGTTGTCTGACCTCATGCCCAAGCTTTTTATGCCATGATCATGAAGACTATTCATTGTCATTTTTGCCTTGTGGCGCAGAGCTCCATTATGGTGGAAAATACACAGATCATGAAACTCCGGATTTGGATTTTTGAAACCACTTTTTTTTCATGGAAGTGTTTAGGGTACAACTGTGGGTAAGCACAATACATGAGCTACATGGATTGTAGCAGGATGCTAATTTTCCAGATGTCACATTGGAAAATAGCCTTGGACCATTCTTCTGTTGTCCATCCTTGTAATTCTAACAGATTTTAACTTATACTGACAAATCTCCATCTTACTGTACATACAGATGCCCTCACACATTCCCAATGTTAAACAAACTCTGCACTGGTGGCATCACAACTCCACAGCACACTGCTCAGGAAGAGATAGTTCTGTTATTTGCTGAACTTTCTTAGGTTTCATGAAGATCTCGTCCAAATGTTTTTGGTCATCTGGAAAACTCTTTTCTTAGGCTGAAATATTCTTAGTTTCCTGAACATGTGAGTATATTTTGATGTGGACTGATGATGGTACACATTACTAATTTACAGCTAACTCACACTTTCTGCCCTAACAAACCACAAAAAAATCACATTATAGTCGTTAAGAGTAAAAACGGCAAAAAAAAAAGTACAAGTGCAGTACAGTTCTGCAGCGGGACTCAGTGAACCACCTAAACTGCAATTCATTTATGTTAAACCTGCTTATAGTGCCATGATCTGCCTGTGTTAGGAGTTTTAGTTTCCTGATTTTTCTGTTAATGTTGTATTTTGCAGTTATTTTTTGTCAGTCAGTCATTTTCTACCGCTTATTCCATAGTGGGTCGCGGGGAAGCTGGTGCCTATCTCCAGCAGTCTATGGGCGAGAGGCTGGGTACACCCTGGACAGGAGTTATTTTTTGTAAATATGTAAATTTATATTTTGTTAGATTTCCTCCCCGTTGTGTATGTTCATTAGTCACTTTTATTCTCAGATTAGGTTTATGGTTCAGATATTTGTGGATTTTTCCATGTCCCTGCTCATCTATGTTAACTAGTTTTCCTCCTTCTGTTGCCCTGCATTCTCCCTTTCACCAGCTGCTCCATATTTCTCCTGATTAACCTCCTTGTTCCTTGATCCATTCTCCACCCTACTTCTGTATTTATACCCTCTGTTTTTCATTGCTCACCACTGGTTCCTCTTGGCTACTACCTGCTCCATGTCTGCTTACCTGACTATGTTCCATTGCCTTCTGTAAGTTATTAGTTCTATTACTATTGAAGAAACTCACTAAGCGGCTCCTCATGAAATCCTGACATATAGCTATAGCAGTGGTTGCTGTTAACGCAAGAACAACATGCAATGCTATCTCCTACATAAGCTGTGTTGCTTATTTAAAGGTTTTCCACCAAAAAGTTATTCTGCATCACGATATTTAATGTACCATTGTTGCACTGACTTACAGATGAGGTGCAGATTCAGATTTACCAATAGGCTTCTGATACTACTTTGAAAATTTTGCAGCATTTAAAGTTTGATTTCATCTTTTTAAAAACAAATTTCATGCTCTATTTGCCCCTTTAGAAATTAATTAACCACCTTTCACATTGAGAAAGTGTTTTGTTATCAATTAGATTCATTATAATACTGTTTATTGGGCTATTCATTAATTTAATCCTCATTTCTTTTACAGGTGTACAACTAATAAATAAATAAATGCTTGGAAATTACAATTTGTTTTCTTTGAGAAACAAAACAAGTTTTATAAAATGTAATGTTTCCTGTTTATATGTCCCTTGATTTACTCCAAACCTGATGGAGAGTCTTTACAAAAGACATAAATCTTGTTTTGTAGACCAACAAAACAAAATCTAGAACCTAAAAGGCAAACAACTGTAAAAACATCACCAAAATGCACCTAATTACACTCAGACTAAGAAAAGCCAACTCTCCTGTTTTGATAGAAGCAGTAGTTCCATAATGTACTAATGAATATGGAGGAAGATAAACACCAGAGATCGCCTCATTAATACTGTACTGTCCCTGTGGCAAACAAACATGGAAATGACTGCCTCGTCCTGCGCCTGTGCTTTCTTCCTGAGACATGAGCTGAAATGAACGACGATGGATGTAGAAACGCACAGAACAATTCAGAATGCATAGCCTTTGCAGAGAGGTCAAGGTTTTCATTGTAACAACACAACAAACAGGGGCATACTAGTGCAAAAATACACACACACACACACAAAAAAAAAAAAACTATGGGAAAATGTTTTTGCAGTCCAAGCATGGCATCTCTGGGGACACAAATTTTATTCGAATAAAAATAATACATTTAACAAAATCTCCAAAAACTTACTTTTGTTGTTTTACTTTTGTCATTGAGAAAATATATTTTAAAGATAAATAAATTTAATTGAATAAATCTGATTTTAAAAATTAAATAAGAACCCATCCTTCCACAGATAACTGTCATTTGCTTTTTTGACTACATATCTTCTACATTCAATTCAAATCAGTTTATTTATATAGCGCCAATTCACAACACATGTTGTCTCAAGGCACTTCACAAAACTCAAGTACATACATTCCAATTAATCCAAATCATTGAACAGTGCAGTCAGATTCTGTTATTTATTCAAATTGGATAAAAAGTTTTTCTATCTAAGGAAACCCAACAGATTGCATCCAGTCAGTGACTTGCAGCAGTCACTCCTCCTGGATGAGCATGTAGAGACAGTGGACAGTCACTGGCGTTGACTTTGCAGCAATCCCTCATACTGAGCATGCATGTAGCGACAGTGGAGAGGAAAAACTCCCTTTTAACAGGAAGAAACCTCCAGCAGAACCAGGCTCAGTGTGAGCGGCCATCTGCCACGACCGACTGGGGGTTAGAGAGAACATGAAGGCATTGTTTGCCTTTGTTTGTTGGTCAACATTTCTTTGACAGCCCTTAAATATACTTTTCCACACTGTCATTAAATCATCCTTAACTTTTCTTGTTTTAGGTCAGTTGGGATTAACATAATTATTCAAACTTGCTAAATGCCAGAATTATGACTGAATGTCTTCTAATTTCTTCAAAGGTTTACATTCACCTCTTCAGTGTTTGGTTGAACTCTTTTGAAACTGTATGACTTGGATCAAAACACTCTGGATGTCTTTCCACAAACTCTTCAGAAGTTTGCTGGAATTTTGGCCCATTCCTGGGCCATAGTTTAAATGAGTTAGGATTGTTTCCTTGCACACACACAGCATTTCTGCTCCGCCCAAAAATGTTCTATGGCACTGAGATCAGGACATTGTGAGTTAAGTCAACTTTGTTGTCCTTAAGACACATTGTAAATAATTTGATGGTATTCTTAAGCTCATTTTGCACATGGAAAACATATTTGTGTCTTGAGATCTTGCTTCAATTTTTATGAAGTGCACCAATCCATCCTGCAAGAAAATATCCCCACTACACGAAGCTGCCACCCCAGTACTTCGCAGTTGAAATGGTGTTCTCAGGCTTGAAAGCTTCCCGCTTTTTAATGAAATGTATCTTAATTAAGAGCAAAAACACATTTGTTTCAGACCAAAAAATTAAGGATGTTATCCCCGAGTGCATTTGCAAACTGTAATTTAAATGTATTTCTTTTTCTTTTGGAGTATTGGCTTCTTCCTCCCTGAGTGGCTTCTTGACAGTAAACGACTAATTTCACTGTCGATAATGAGACTCTCACAGGTGTGCCTGTTTTTAACTACATTAGAGGCCTATGAAACAATGACATCATCATCTGGGCTTTCAAACGGTTTTAAAAGCATAGTTATTGTAATGTTAGTAATTCTCTTAATGTTAAGAAATTCTAAAATAAAATCTCTCTCATAGTGCTGGCATTTAGCAAATGTTAATCACTATGCTAATAATTGGTCCTAATTGACCTAAAACAGTAAAAGGTTGGTCTGATTTAATGTCACACAGTGAGAGAAAAAAAAGTTTTGTCTTTTTGCAAAATGTATGGAAATATCTCGAATCTGCTGTACTTGTGAAGTAATAGTGAAGAACAAAAAGGATTCAGAATAAAAACAACCCTCCCAAAAACAAAATAGATTTATAAAATCATGAATTACACATGAATTACCACAATCAAAATAAAAAAAAAACATAGGAGCTGTAATGTTATAGATATATACTTTATTAATTCTCTCTGATAAAATAAAATTACAAAATAATTTCAACCTCAAACAGCGCTTTCCTTGTTCATAATTATTTAACGTATTGATGGTACATATATTATAATTGTGATGTATGAGAAGAATACTATGGTTTTATAATGTAAGATATCAGCTGTAACTCTGTTTAATCATAATGGTAGAAAAGACTAAGCAATACAAAGCTAGAATTCGTTAAGAGCATACTGTACAATATTTCAAGCGCATGTAATTCAGTATTCCGGCCACAGCATGTCGCTATAAGATAGTTTTCAGTGTTTTCTCCAAAGTAGGTAGGCTTGTCTCTTCTTCCCATCTTACCAGTAAAATTCCTCTTTTAGATATAAATTTCAGTAACAGATGTTCCTTCATGGCCATTGATCCTTTGTAAGGTTTATTTGTGATCCCTTATGTTCATCCACAGTCCTCTTCCCTAAAGAGCAGTCCACTTTAACAAGTCCATTCCCATTTCTTTTTCACAGTTATTCCCTCAGAAATATTGTCGGGATTTCTGTTTGCTCCTGCTATCCTTTGTCCCAAGTGACAGCAGCAGTGTTCCCTGCCTCTTTGAAGTCCATGTAAGAGAGAGCACTTTGGTTGTTGAGGTGTGGGTATGTATGAACATATATATGTGTGTGTATATATATATATATATATATATATATATATATATATATATATATATATATATATGTGAGTGTGTGTGTGTGTGTGAGAGTGTATGAGTTGGTGTCTGCATGGCAGTGTTTAAGTGATAATGCGAGCAAGCAAGCAAAGATGTATTTCTGATATTTTTTTGTTTTTAAACAGAATACATTCATAATAACAGAGAGCTGTTTTGGTACAGAAAAAAAAGAACAGCAGTAAGGTGAGGGTCATGGATGGAGCCATGCATGAAAATCACTTTAAAGATACCAATTTAGAATGATATAAATAAGTCAGTGGTGTATTGGTAACAAGTGAGCACAATTATCAATGTAAAGGCAACATTTAAGTCACTCTAGGTATGTTTTTTTGGACAATAAAATAAAATAAAAAAAATTCCTGTTGGAAGAATCGGAAGATAAATTAATTAAAATGAGATCTGGCAGAAAAATTTTGTTTGTGCAAAAAAAAAAAAGATTTACGTATTTGGTCGTATTTATACATTATTTTTGAAATTTATTTATATAAATTTCATTTGAAATAATTGGTTTAAATTCTGATTCAATAAACATTTGGTTTCCTTCTTCCGACAACAATCAGAAAAAATTAATGCACTTAATAAAACTGATGTCTCTTTTCTGCAGCTTCTACACAAACACAATTGAGTACCATGGTACAAATGTTCACTCAGTCACTATATTGTGTTAACTATGGAGAGGACAAAGCAGAGGGTAGCGCTAGTGTTTGCTTTTAGAGTACAGGTTACTTTTTAGTTAAGGTCTGAATATTCCCAGTTATTAATGCTGGGAGGATAAACTGGAAAGCACATCTACATCTGAGGTAAGTTGGGTTGGATATCGGGGTAAAGGTTTCAAAATGGCTAAAATTTTTCCACGGTTTAAAAGTTCCTTAAAGAGAGAAGGGAGACAGTGTCGCAATAATTGGAGATTACTACCGCTGAGTGGAGCTGGAGCAATGCAGTACCACTCCTCTACTACCTGTTGCTGCACACTGCCAGCCAGCTGGCTGAAAGAAAGCTAATACACCCCTCCCTTGCTCATAAAACAGACAAATTCAGCTGTTGGTTGCAACAAAGTAGGGAAGTCCTGGTGTAGAAACTAAATGAGTACCACCCATCACTCTTATTAACACTTCATTCTCTTCTTGATCAGATACCACAATTAATATTAGTATCAGTATTATGTTGTAATTCATGTTAGTATATTAAGACATGAACACCAAAATTGTAAAATATTCTTTGCAAACAGCCCTGACAAACCACTGCTAAAATTAGTTGCAGTTTATTTTTTGTTTGAACTATACATAAAAATCAAAATAAGTAATTAACATTATAGGTAAAACTATTGCTGTAAAAACATGTTAGATTATTTAAGTGGATTATTGATTTCAATAAAAGTTTTTTGATGATTTGTTTATATATAAAAAATTGATATTTAATATTTTTCTGTAAAAACTGTGACAGTCGCATTTCTACTCAAGGTTATCATACTGGCCCATGCCTAAACTGAAGTGAGGGCCAGACTAATTGTGCTGATTTTGTTTGTAATTAACAGTATCTGTCTTCATAACACACTCATTGCACTTTTTTGTTGAACTGTAGCCACGTACCCAAGCATGGTCTGTGCCTGTAATTATATCACTACTATGACCGAAAATATAAACAGTCTATACAATCATACCCTCTCAAATATATGTCCCGGGCTTTACCAGGTTCTACTACATCCATAGGGATAAAGTCTGAAAAAATGAAGTAAACATAACTATAAAATATGTAAAACTAGAGAATGCAGTTTAATTTTTATCATGATTGTATTAACCATAATATATGAAATATTTTACACCAACCAGTTTTTAGAGTTGTACAATTTATGCAATTAACTGAGAAGTTAGCGCACAGTTGAAATAAAGCGACGTCTTTTTGTTGTTACCTAACTTATGTTGTATCTTTTTTACGTTTTTACTGATAAGACTTGACAATCAAGGTTTTAATTCCAGTTTAAGAACTCATTTATGTCATAAACCCATAAATCCTTAAGCTGAAAAATGTGCCAGGAACGCTGCAGTATGGCGTGTTTGGTACAGCTAATATTAGCTGTAGATGCTAGCGCAGTTTGGCTAAGGTTACTCAGTTAGATTGGTTAGCTCAGTCATCAGAGATTAATGGACTAATGTAGTGTGCAAGCTTTGTCCTCTGTTCATTCACAGAGCATGTTTTGTGAGCCCCAATTTTGTGCCTACGCATTGCTTTTCTGTCCCTTGCTACTTCCATTTTATAGTGAATGCAATATCCCTGTGTGTGCAACATAAATATTGCAAAGAATTGCTTGGATTTCAATAAATATTAGCTATATTAATGCCATGTTACTCACTATCAGGGCATAAACCCAAAGCAGACTGAAATAACACTGTAGACTTAAATATTTCATTATTAATGGCAAGTAATTTTGTGTTGCGACATTCACTGACAAAATCACCTGATATCGTGCAGCCCTGCTGTATACTAACCATTGTAAATCGGATTATTTTTCATTGTAGGTATGCATTTTCATGAAATAGGAAAAAAAATCCTCAAATTTCACGTATGATTTATTTAAATTGATTATTACCTGAAAACTTTGTATTAATGTCTATTCCAGTTAAGGTTGACTTTTGTGAAACATGAAAGATTATGACTCCTGATGAAAGAAGTTCTAAGTGACTTCCCTCTTGTAGATATTATTTTTTTGGAGTCATGCATTCAAATGTCCTTACATTAGACTATAAGATAAATATTAGAATTTACTTTAAATTGCTGTTTGTCAAAGCAGACATGAAACAATCCACCTGGTGGGTTTGAAATGTGCTGGTAGATGTAGCATAATTTTATACCCAAAGTTTTCAGTGTGAAGTCCAACCAATACTACAAAGTTACGAAATGGCGAAGGGAGCAAAAATAATCAGCACTCAATCTTTCTTCTCCTGGTTAACGTGTCTTTGGCAAATGATGAATAACAAAATGCTCCATAGAAATTAATAGGGCCTATGCAATCACCGTAGGGACTTTTATCAACAGAGCTAGCTAGTTTAAGCGGACAATAAAGTCAGTATGGTGTCGGAAAAGATCCTTGTTAAAATTTAAAAACACCACAGCAACATGGCAGAATTAATTTATAGTACACCACATAGTAAATGAGTGAACCGTCTCGTTTACATACAGCAAACCAGCAAAATTACTTCAAATGGTGTCTTACTCACCGTACACTCCAGTGAATGAAGCGATAAAGCCCTGTTGTAGTTATTTTATCTCATTTTACCACCAGCCACCATCTCAAGCATCACAAATAGACTCCATGATGAGTAACGTCTCTCTCCGCTTGTAATCTGTGTGGCTCAGTGGCCAGTTACAATTCTCCTAGCCGAGCAGTTCAAATACCAAAACTATGCATTCAGGGAGTCTATCCTGCTGCTCATACCTCATACCCACAGAAGATTAATCTTTTTAGATAAACATTTTTGTCTTTTACACTGTGTCTACATTGCTTGGCAGTGCTCTATGGAGATAAACAGTGCATTGAGTGCTTGGCAGTATAGGCTTTAGTACTATCATGGGCAAGTAGTGCATTATGAGACATTGTGTAAATCTGTCTGTGCTGTGTTACCTTGTATCGTATGTATACGTGTGGTGCATGCTGCTAGTTTTTTTTTGTTTTAATATTACGGTCGTACTGATCGAACCTTCTGTTAAAGGGATGCTCGTTAACACACGATAAGCATTTGGATAGAAAATACTTCATAAAGATAAAAAGTCATGGTCATTAATTCCTGATGAAGGGAGTGAGAGATTCGGAGAAGAGTAAAGGAGAAAGGGAGAGAAGGAGATAGAGAGAATAAAGGCCCTTTGCTGTAATTGGAGTGTATTCCATTTAGGAGTTCATATAATTATTCTTGGTTATTTCTCCCTTTCTGTCTTCCCCCCACCTCCTCATTCTCTTTACCTCCATTTCTCACCCTTGTGACATCCTCCCTCCCCCTCACACCTTTAAGAGTTATCATTTTTCTTTTCTATACATCTTCAAGAAAGGTCCTGAACATGTCTCATCCCTCAAACTGGCCCTCCATCTTAGTTCCATTGCTTCTCCTCTTCGTCCTGTTAACAAGGAGCAAAAGTTTCAGAGAACCTCCACAAATGTATCTCTCCAGCCTTCCTTTTTCTCATTTAGTATGATGTGAGAGGACTATCAGAGCCTCTCCGTCTTTCCTTATTCGATTTTTGCCTCCATATTTGTCCCCCTCTGCTCCACAGAGCAGTACTCAGCAGCTTGAGCTGCAAGTATTGGGATTGGGACGAGCCTCCAGGCTTCCCTCTGGGCTCACAGGTGGGGGGGACAGCGGGGTCTCTAAAGATAAACTGGAAATCTGTGCTAAGGTTGATGGAGGAGCTGCAACCTGGACTGAGGAAACCGAAACTGGTACGGCGGTTAAGGAGGCAGTTGGAGACAGTGGAACCACAGCACCTCCACCTCCTGTGCCTCCTCCTCTGCCATCCCGTGCGTCCCTCTCTCGGAGCAGGTGAACCAGGGCGGTGTGCTGGGCGCTGAGGGTTGCAGAGAGATGCGCGGGCAGAGCGTTGAAGCCTGCTGTAAGCTGCTCCACCCGCTGCTCCAGAGACAGCATCTGTCGCTCCAAGTCCTCGCTGCGGTCATTGAGCTCTGACATGAGCTCATACATGACACTCTGCATCTGTGGGAGGAGAGTTGGAGGTGTCTTAGTACACAGAGATCACGTGGAAGAGGAGACAGATATCAAGTCAGGTGTTTTCCTTTGAGCTTCTCTGAACAATCTTTAGATTTACAACTGTGGGTTTGACAGTAGACTCGAAGTGAAAAGATTCTTAAAATCATGCTTTATAAGTGGGTAATTGTTAGGCTAACACTTTATAAATTATTAATAAACATGCGAGAGTTACAAGACATATCTCAGACACTGACTGATCAAAGTTTACTGCTTGGCTGATATGATAAAAACTGTATTTTCTAAACTTTTGTTATACTGTATTGATATTTACAAGACAAACATGTGCAATTTATGTCAGAAAATAAATAAATAATGAATTCAGTTCAATTCAGTTATTTATATAGCGCCAATTCACAACACATGTCGTCTTAGGGCACTTAACGAAGTCAATTCAATTGAATCATACAGATTTCAAGTCAGGTACAATTAATCCTAACTATCAAACAGTGCAGTCAAATTGAGTTGATTATATAAATTTGTTTAAAAGTTTTTCTATCTAAGGAAACCCAGCAGATTGCATCGAGTCAGTAACGTGTAGCATTCACTCCTCCCGGATGAGCATGTAGAGACAGTGGACAGTCGCTGGCGTTAACTTTGCAGCAATCCCTCATACTGAGCATGCATGAAGCAACAGTGGAGAGGAAAACTAATCAAATTAAAGTGATACAACACAATGATACAGGCAGATTCAAAATTTATTTTTTACATTCTAATTCGATCCTAATTATAATACAGTGCAGTCAAATTCGGTTTTGTGTTTCTTTGTGTATGTGTTTTGAGTCATTGATTTTGCAGCATTCCTTTGTCCTGAGCAAGTAAGTGGTGGCAACAGTGGACAAATGTTTGATGTAAAAAATCTGGCTAATAAAGAATACAGAGTAATTAATGTAAGCAATGAAACTGAAGAATGAAGAAAAAATGGAAATAAATATTGCTGTCTGTCTGTCTGTCTGTCTGTCTGTCTGTCTGTCTGTCTGTCTGTCTGTCTGTCTGTCTGTCTGTCTATCTATCTATCTATCTATCTATCTATCTATCTATCTATCTATCTATCTATCTATCTATCTATCTATCTATCTATCTATCTATCTATCTATCTATCTATCTATCTATCTATCTATCTATCTATCTATCTATCTATCTATCTACAGTTTAATCCACAACTTAGGTTTAAAGAAATATTTTGATTCTGAAACCTGGACATAGATTGTCAACAATTATAAGAAAGGTTTGATTATTGTGATGCAAATAAAGATTCCATTGATTATTGAGAAGGTCACAAATCTGTTTATTCATAAATTGGGACACAAATTGTCCTGCACTATTTAATAGTTTTCAAAAATTGATTGAAACAAAATCATCGTTATTCCTTCTTTGGCACATTAGCACACCAAATGCTTCACAGAGACTTCTCAGACAAAAACTGCACATCTTCCAAAAGAAAAACAACTTCTACATTTGCTTCAGACTTGCTTTGTACAACTTTAATTTTCTAAATAACAGAATAAAGACAACAATGTCGGCATATATTCAGGTACTCTAACATATTTAAAAATAATGAAGTAAAAGCCTAACATAAAAATTAGATTTATGTATAAGAAGCGATAAGATTTTAACGACAATCTAACAGCTCTCTAGTATCATTTGTAATGCTACCCTTTTTAAAACCGTTTAGACCCCCTCCTCCATGTGAATCTTACAAACTGATGCTATACTCTCTATTATCTAGCAAAGTAATAATGTAATACTCAGATGGCACATTCTAGTTTTTTTACATTGACAAAATGTTGGTCACAAAGATGTTTAGCAGCTCTCACACATTACTGAAATAAAAACTCCCTGTACTGTAGTCTTTATTTCACAAAAAGATCCAAACACCCTCTCTTCACTAGTGTTAAGCAATGGGAATGATTAGCAAGATGCAAAGAAAATAAATCCAAGAGGGAATAGATTATGGAACGATGAAGAGGCTGAGTGTTATAACATTGCGAACAGTCAGAAGAGAGAGAAGAGAAACAGATAATAAGACGTAAGCAGCACAGTGTCCCTGTCTTGGTTCTCCTGGTCTCTGTAACCATGGTAAAGACGTAAGTGGCCAATTGAGATGGAGTCATTGAGATGGCATAATTGTAAAATATTTGGTGCTAAAGGCATTGCTTCTTGGAAAGATACACACAAACACACACACACTCTCTCTCAATCTTTGTCTGCCTCTTATTCAACTCTGAATCTCACTTGCTCTGCTCTGAGTTTCTCTTTCTTTCACAAACACACACACATACATGTTCGCTCACATTATCAAACACCCACACAGTAACAGAAAAAACACGAGCACTCCCCTCCCTCCTCCTCCTCACATTTCCTCCACACTCGCTCACTCAGTCATCCCTGTTTTAACACTTTGCTTTGGTTGCCAGGAGATTAAAAGCCGCAGAAACAGGCGGGTCAGCATGGAAACAGAGGAATGCCGTGGTATTTTCTCCGGGGGCCAAAGGATGGCTAGATGTGATGTATTACCCTGCTCAAAGCATAGGCCGTTTCCAGTATCAAGGTGTGCCACGGTTTTAATAAGTTGCAGTTTAAAAACCAGTTAAATATTCCATCATCCTGTTCATGAGGTTTAAACTTCTTTTAATGCATGGAGCAGTAAGTCAGCTGTGTATGATGCCTGAAGGTGAGGATACCCCGTTCCCCTCATTAGGAAAAGATGATGTCAGTAGCACCAAAAAACCCAAACAGTCACAGTCTGACTTTCAAAGTAGAGGATCACTCCTCACATCTCAGTACTGAAACTACGCATAGCCTGGTCTAATTTCAAGGTATACCACAGTTTAGAAAATGGTGTTCCTGATATTTAAACTGAGTTTAATGAGAAATGAAAGAATAAGCAGTTATTTTTCTGGTCTGTACTGCTGCAAGCTGTCAGTCAGCTGTGTATGGTGCTGGAAGAAGAGGAATTCCCCTGAATTTCCCCTCTTAAGTCAGCAGCAAGAAAAAAGAAGTGGCGGTTTTAAGGCAACACTTTTAAGAACAGTATTTGCTATAAATTAAGAGAGTTACCACATTGATCTGCTTACTAAGGATGCAGATGACCCAGCTAATTAACTATTTAAGGTTAGGGTGCCATTCTTGCTGGTACAGACCATCGGAAAAATGCATTTTAGGCTCTACAATGAGCACAAATATTTCAGAATGACTAAACTGCTTTTTACTGTATACATGTGTTTAAAGATCAAATATATCTTTTCAAATCACCCGCTGACTCTTCAGTATATTAGCTGACACTGACTTTAAACTTAATGCCAGTCCTTGAAACTGAAACAGGATTCAAACTACAGTATATTTCTATAGCTCACTCCAGGCATGTTGGAAAACAACCTTTACAGTAAGGAATAGGAGCAATGCAGAAATTATTGTGGTGCACCATAACTACTAGAATATAATACTTTCAATGCATATGGCAATGATAGAAAGCTTTGTTGTTTATTTCTTTCAGCCTTTCCCATAACACATTGGCCTTTTCAAGAAAAACCTTTGCAATTGTGGCTGTTAAATACCAATGTTAAAACAACAGCATTAGCAGCACCTACATGTTCCTAAGATGTCACAGCCCAGCTCATTTCTCTGTTGGGAGCTATGCTAGCCACTAAAACGGTTTAAGACAATGGCAGAACCACGCTTTGACATCATATAAAGTGTAAGATTTAACTGTGTTGAGGTTAGCATCCTAACATTTACCAGAGAATAAGGTCAGTTAGATGCCAGAGATGTTCAGGAAATATAGACCACTTATTTTTAAATTTATCTGTAAAATTTATCAACAGCATTCACAACAAATGCACCTTGTTAGCTGTGCAGCTACCCATCACTGTGGTTGTTCAATGCGATTTTGATGTTGCTGTAATGTTAAAAAAACTCAACTAAACAGTGCAAACATGTGTACATAAAAATAACTCATGAGTTTATTTAAATTATTACCTCTTTCTTTCTTATTGATTTAAGTTCATATGATCAAATGTGTTTTATAATGGGGGATGAAACCGCCTGACAAGAACAAATGCCTTTGCTTGATTTATATAAGAAAGTTTTTGTAATTTTAGAAAAAAAATTGAACAAAGCTGTCAAAGCTTTGAAAGCAAGTTGGGATGGCTGGTTCACTATTTGTCCAGAATCTCATACGGATCCAACATATTTACCACATTTTATGTTGTCATTTTTAGGGCAAAAATAAGACCTGGCAAAGTCTCACCATAAATACACCTTCCTTTCATGTTTTCTCATCTCTTTCTTTCACTGTTACACAGTTTACTCTCTGGCTGCCACCTATAGAACTGACAGGTAGCCTCCAGTTACCCTGAGTGCATGACAACTGGCCCTTACCGATGTGTCCCGATGTGTCCCCCCCCCTTCTTTTTCATTGGCTGTTGATAACATGTGCAGTTAAATCGGTTAATCAGCTCATATTACCCAAATCTGTCCAGATTCGACTTCAAAATTTCCAAGGTGTTTAATTGACTGACTGCAACCAAGGTCAGGTCAAGCCTGTTCTCCTCCAGTATTTGCAGATTCACATCTTTACACTTCACACGCTTACAGATTTGTGTGCCAACTAGCCATGCTGACTATTCCCAAGTGCTGCAGACCTTTCCCAGCTGTGAATCAAGAGTAAAATCTGGTAAAAAAAAAAAAAAATTCTAGTAAGCTGAGGTAAGTCTAAGGATCCGTGGCCACATGGTGACACATACATGCAAAGTTGGGTCCTCAACATACAGTATTTATGGAAAAAGATGCTAAAATACTCAATAACGTGAGCTAGGGTAGTCAAATACACACTGAATGGCCCAAGTAGCCCGAGAATGCAGCTTTGAGGAACCCCACATGATCTTTGTTTGTTTAGACTTACAACTGCCAAATGACACAAAGTATTCTTAATCTGCCAAGCAAGCTCCAAAACAATTCAGCACATTACCTGACAATCCCACCCAATGTTCTAGTCTATGAGTCAGTAAGGTTAATCTTATCATCTTCTGCAGCATTATATCCAGTAAAACCAGGACAGCATTTCTGTGGAGAGATATGTCTTTTAAGAGTTTTACCAGTGCAGTCTCAGTCCTGAGGTGTTAAGAAGTATAACATTTTTCCAGTAGGTTATCATACAGTTAGAATGCTAAAGGTCGTGTACAGTTTGTGTGTCTCACCTTGGAGAGGTCCACTAGTGTGTTGGCCTGATCACTGAGTTTCCTCTGCTCCATTTTGACGCTGCGTAATCTGCAAACAGACGTACACACAGATAAAGCTTACAAACAGAGGTGAAACCCAGTAAATACACAGTGGTCAGCCCACAGAGGTAATCCCTCTAGATCCACACAACAGGACTCTGAAGCGGCGGTCACCTTGCTTGGAGTGGGTTCATTTTTACCTGCAGTGTGTCTCTGAAAATTTGAATGTATAAACACAGCGAGTGCAGGGTAAAAACACCGATGTTGTAGCTGTCTGTATGAGCTGACTGCAGATATAAAAGAGAGTAGGACTGGGGTTAATATGAAGGAAAGCTAAAGGGAGTAAAGCCTTTAGGGAAATAAGCTGTAGGGGATGAAAATTAAATAAATCATCTTACCTCAGTCCAATTATAATCAGAACCTGTTTAACTCTCAAAACAACAGCACAATAATTAGTGGTTCAATCTGTGTTTTCATCAAGCCCTGTGGCAGCCTCCATTATATTGCAGTGAGTGATTTTTATAAGGCTGTTTTTTTTCCATTAGATTGACATGTTCTAACCTGGTAAAAGCAATTAATATTATGTGTACACCTAAAAAAAATAATCCTGCTGTTGCACTGGCAGACTTCCCATCCGTTTTCCAGTTCTCATGTGTCAACATTAACTGTTCTATGTTACAATTAAAGAGTTACACCTCTTGACTTTGCCTTCCCAATATTTTCAACCATTAGAGACCAAAGGAGTAAGAAACATAAAAAGAAGCACATAATTTAGATAACATGCACTGCATACAAACACGGCTACAAGCATTTAATAATAGGAGAACAGAACCATATTGGTTGAATGTGATTAGGTTCATCTGTATTTCCTTGTTTCATCAGCCCTTATTGTTTATATGATACAATGATCAGATAATCTCTAATGGTACACAATACACTGATCATCCAGTCCTGCAATTGTGTTTGCCTGGACTGAACTTGCCCTTCAGCAGATAATGAATAATTGTGTCTTTGTGTGCGTGCGTGAGAGAGAGTGTGCAGAGATTAATGCATTTCATCTGATTATCAGCCTGGATTCAAGCTGTGGGTGGGTGGAAAGTACAGCTGATTTCAAACGCCTCATTGGCTTTGCAGCCACAGTGATGTGCATGTGTTTGCATGCAACCGTGTGTGGATGTAGGGTGTGCGAGGTGTGGTCTCACTGATGTATGGCCTGCAGGAACTTCCGCTGGTGTTTGCGGACCCTGGAGTGGTCGATCTTCTTCATCAGCTTGGTGTGCTTGTAGATGAGCCAAGTCTCCCTCAGCACATTAGCTGCTGCGTTCTTTATCTGTCTCCAGACAATAAACACACATATGAAGACATTTATTAGCAACAGGTAGCCCTTGGCAACTTGAGGAGGCAACAGGTTTATCTGTTCTTGTTCTTCTCCTCGTTTTCACTATTGTCTCTGTGCAAAGAAAAAAAAGCACTAAGCCATCTTTTTGTCTTCTCAGAGGCTGCCCCCATTCTCCGTGGCAGGCTTGCCAATGCTTTTTATGTGCGCTTTCATAGCTCTGTCCTTAGGGAGATTGGGAATGAGAGCCAACAGGAGTCTTTCCTTCACACACTCCTCTACTCGTTTGCAGTGCCTGCAGTGCCTTGCAAAATTATTCATATCCCTTTAGCTTTTAATACCAAATCTTATGTTAGAACGACAAGCTTTATTTATTTTATTGGGATTATAGGTGATAGACCAACACAAAATAGTGGATAATTGGACTATTCACAAATAAAAATTTAAAAGTGTGGCATGAATTATTATTCATCAGCTTTCACACCAGTAACAGCTGTCTTTTGGAGTGTGTCTGCACCAATTTTCCACATATGAACTCTGAAATGTTTACAGCCCTGGCTGCATGTTTAAGGTTGTTATCTTGCAGGTTCTTGGAACACATTAGCTCTTGGAAGTTCTTGGAACATATTAGCTAATAGTTTTCGTCTCTGTAAGATATTGGTTAACTCAAATAGTTACAGAAATAGACCTTTCATGTGTGTAACGTTCATATAGTGTAAAGTTAGCTGAAACTAGAACATGTTAAACTTGGGCTAATTATTTTCAACCCAAGCAGGAGTAAAACAGTTCGTCAATCAAAACATGGCATCTCCTCTTAGCCTCAAAGATGTCTCAAAGAATCATCATTACAACCTCAGTCCCAGTATTTTGGAGCCTCTAGCTGGTTTTCTTTTCAGAAATGTCCTGTATTTAGCTCCATCCCTCTTACCATCAGCTCCGAACACCTTCCCTGTCTCTGCTGAAGAAACACATTCCCACAGCATAATGCCGCCACCATCATGCTTCCTTGTGAGGATGCTATGTTCAAGTTGATGTTAAGTGTTAGTGTTCCACTTCACATAGCATTTTGTGAGTTGGGCAAAAATCTTTGTCAACTGTTGTCTCATCTAACAATACAAAGGTTTTCTCCACATTGGCATGACATTTGACCACTAATTATTTGTAGCCACGACAGTTGATTAAAAGGTTAAACTGCAACTAGGATTTCTACCGACTTTCTCTTTGCCTTCCAAAAAAGGTCAGTATATACGGACAGATTCACCCACCTGAGCTGTGGATCTCCGCAGCTCTTCCAGAGTTACCATGGGCCCTCTTGGCTGCTTCTCTTATTACTGCTCTTCTATTTCAGCTTGGGTGGACAGCCACATCTTGGTGGGTTTGCTGTTGAGCCATACTCTTTCCATTTTCACACGATAGATTGGATATAGCACCATTAGAGGTTCAAAGCTTTGAATATCGTTTTATAATATAACTGTATTTACTACTAAGGGGGTTTCAGAAGGCGGTAGGGGTTTCCCCTTTGGAAAGGATTTTTTTGGGGTATCAGGTAAAAGGGGGGAAAAAAAAAAGGGATGCCCAATTTTTTTTAGTTTTTTTGGGGAAAAAAAAAATTTTTATATCCCGTTCTTCCCCCCCTCAAAAATTTTACACAAGGTTTTGGGTTTGTCAGATATAAATTTTAAAAAGAAATGCCCCTGCATTTGTTTAAAATTTTAAGATACACAATGTGAAAAAGCCATTTTATCTGTGCATCATATTTAATTCAAACGGAGTGATTTATGTTTGCTGGGTGAAATAATTCAAACCAGGGATCTTCCTTTTAATTATGACTACTGTAAGACACAATCATGCCTGAAGTGGCTGCTCTTAAACTAGCTGTCAAAGACAGTCCTCATCTCAGGAGAAGAGGAACATTAGTCTAATATAATGATGCTGCTGCATTAAAGGCTAACAAAAGAAGGCAATTCTCTTCAGTTATTCTGCTTAGACACTGCAGCTGCTTTTACTCTGAGCCGTCTGAACGTAGGATTTGATCAAACAGTGATTCAAAATGGCAGAGTCTGCCTAAGGCTCGCTTTAGGATCAATAATATTTAACATGAATATCTGCTTCATCTGTCTCTACAGGTTGCTACATAATTGCAAGACAAGGGTCTGACATCCAGTGAAGAAAAAAGAAGGGCAAGGGTAGATACAATAGTGAGGAGAGATGGCTCAAAGAAAATGTACAGACGTAAACTGAATGAGAGACTTCAAAGAGATGGGGAAGACTAAACAAAGAACACTTACACCCCCGTCTGAAGAGAACAAAAGACCCCAGCAGCATGGCTAATTAGCACCCATCCACTCTAAGGAGCGATCCCTCACAGACACCCCCTACATGTTCACACAGTGTCGGCTGCAGCATCAAGGCAGCGGCCCTGGGAGATGTGTTTACACTGACCCAGAGAAAGTCAGGCCAAGACACAGACTCTAACACAACCAGTGATCAGTGTTGTTTGAGTATCAGAAAACGTCCAACTCAATATTTTAAAACTTTTCTAGACTCGAGTTTTTAGAATTTTCCAACACTCTTTTACAACATTTGAGTCCAAAACATTTATGAATTTGAGTTTTATCTGTGGGTTCAACAAATTCCAAAACAACTAAATGCTGAATTTTTTCAAAAACTTAGATTAACACTATTTAAGTCTGTAAAATGCCCGGATTTGATTATCCCCATTAAATGCAGAGTTTTAAAGCACACTTCAAGATCTGCGATCCCTTCCTACACAGGTTGCCAGTCCATCGCAGGGCAACCCAGAGACACATAGGACAAACAATCACGCACACAATCATAGCATATAACGTATAATAATCTACTATATAATTTAGAGAGACCAGTTAACCGAACAGTCATGTTTTCATGAAGTCATGTAGGAGGAAGCTGAAATACCCAGAAAAGAACCCACCCCTGCAGAAAGACCCCAGGCTGGGAGTCGAACCCAGGACCTTCTTGCCGCAACAGTGCTACCAACTGTGCCACTGTGCAGCCCAAAAAAACTTGCCCCCAAAATTTAAACCCAATAACCCGTATTATCAGCAATTAAAAAAATCTTTTTTTCCAAATTTTATGAGTTTGTTTAAACGAAAAAGAATTTCCAAAAAACAGGGTCGGAAAGAAAAAGATTAAAAACTAGAAATTCCGATGATATTAATTAAAGAGATAATTTGCTCAGACCACATTTGAATGTAGCAGATTTATATCTGAATCTTTAGCACGGTTTGCTAAACAGCCCCATTCAGGGGGTGCTTTTTTATGCAAGGGCCTTTTTTGGGCCCCGCTCATGTGCCAAGTAGATTTTTAAAAATGAAAACAAAACATTAAGCCCCGGATTAAATTTTTGGGTGGACAGACATGCCCTTGTGCCCCAAAAAAAACATGGGCTTTATTGCCCCCAGATTTTTGTAGTTTCCAGATTTCCTGCAACCACAATTACTGTCCACCCCCACCGCCGCAGTCTTCATTCTCTCTCTCCTCTGGGAAATGAATGTGGGCAAAGATGGCAGCTCCATTTGCAAGAATAAAAGACTCAAAGGAAAAAACTAAGAACAACCCCCCGCGGGGAAACCCCAAAAGACGGCAGCGAAAAGGGTTCCCCCCCACCCCCCCCCCCTAAAGGGACCGGGATTTGGGAAAAACCCTGTCGGGGGGGCCCTATGGGTTTCGTTGGGTCAAAGAAATTCTGGCTGCCCCCCCCGCATGGCCCCCCAAAGTTTTGGCAAGGGGGACATGAGGGAAAACTGTTAATCCCAAAAACGGTTTTTCCCCCACTTTCCCAAAAGCTAGGACGAAAATATGTGGAGTGTAATCAGTATAAATAGAAATATTGAAATGTTGTCATTATAAACAATAACATATAAAGAAACCAAAAAATGCCCGAAACAAGGGTAATAAAATAATAGAACTGCCTTTTTTTTTTTCATTATAAAAATTTGTTAAAAAAAAATATTTTAAAAAAATCAATTTTTAAAAATTTTAATAAAAATATTTGAAAAAATTAATTTTAAAATTTTTTAACCCAAATTTTTTCCCAAATACACAATAAAATAATAACCCATTTTTATTTGACAAAGTGTTTAATTTCATTTAAAAATTTTTGGGTATTTTTGTAAAATTTTTTATAAATTTTTTGCAACCCAAAAGGGGCCCCTGAAATAATCCCTTGTCACTTAGACTTTAAACAAAATTTAACATTGAAATTTTTTAACCTGCCCCCCGCAACCAATGCCCGACAATGAAAAATTTAAATACCGATATACTTTTGCCAAAATTTTAAAATGCTTTGAAAAAAAACAACAAATTTTTTTCTTTTACATTTTTGATTAAGTTTTTTATTAAACTATTGTCTATTAAACAATTTCTATAATAAGCAGTACATTTATTTATTTATTTAGTGTATGTATTTCCAATTTTATATCAATTATCACATACTTAATTTATTTCCTGGCTTCTTGATGTGGTAAATTGTCCACTGATATTCATTCATAATAACATAAATTCACCTGTATTTTGGAAAGAGATTAAACTAGATTCATATAAATACTAAACATCAAAGAATAGTTTCAGCCCCCAAAAAGATTTATGTGCTGGTTTTCATGTCAATTTTTTACAAAATTTTAATCCTTTAGTGACCCTCAAAAGCCCCTGTAAAACCATAAAAAACCCAAAAGGCAAGGGGTTACCAAAGGAAACCCGCCCCCAGTTGGGCACAGTGACCAAAAGTGGCCCCTTTTCCCGTTGTGAAACCCCTTCCCCCTTCAAAGACATGTTGACAAAGGGAAGAGACAACTCTCACAGACCTTTAGGCAGCCTAAGCAGGTAATATCTCCACAATGACAAAAGACAAAACAAAATCCCAGTATCTGAAATAAAAAGCAGAATGATTCACAAGATTCACAAAAAATGGAACTGCAATAAAGAAACTGCATAAACCCATGCAGTGCTCCTATAAAAAGGAGAGTAAAAACTGGAAACCTCATTGGGGTAAAGCAAAACGCATCAATGGTGTGTCACTGCGCGTCTGTTTCATCAGTGATCCATCTGGCTTGAATGTGAATTAAAAGGCTCTTGAAAGACGAGTTATTTTTACAGTGCAGAGTGGAAGCTAGCTTCAGGGGTTACATTGCTCCCATTTGGCCCCTGGTGTAAACATTGGAAGGCAATGCAGCACCTCCTCTTTGGCCAAGACCCAGACTACTCAGTGAAAAACAAGAGGGGAAGGGGTTTGCCGAAAAACACCCCCAGGGAAAAGGCCCCCGGAAAAAAACACCGTCACTTTATCAACATTTACTTTGATTCTAAAGAGTTAATTTTGACAAGCAGCGTTTTAATATTTTTACAATTAATTACACGACAACATCAAAATATCCAACTTTTTAGTTTTTATGGATTTCTTCAAAAAATATTTTACTACTTAATTGCAATAATTTTCAAAAGGAAGAATGATGTTTCAAAGTTTCAGTTTATGGTGGATTTCACTAACTTACAAACAATCAAAGTAATACAAACAGGGTCAAATACAGTATATGCATGCACCTTTAATGATATTTGTTTAAATTAACGAGTTGCACCTTGACCACACATTATTTGTAGCAATTAGCAAATTTTTCAAGTATAAGTCTACAACAATATTTGACCAGTCGGTTGTTAATTTAACTTGGCTCCAGGTTGTTGACAGGGTTTAAGGTTTAAAAACCTTTTGGGAAGGGCCCCTTATAGAAGCTTAAAATCAACCCTGCCTTTATTAAAAAAAGGCCCGGATATTTGGCATTAATTCATGGTCTAATTTTTAACAAAAAACTTTCCCTCTGAGATAAAAAAGAATCAGTTTGGAGGCCTGCTATAAACAGAATAATCCAGGGAAACCAGTTTCACTGTCCGTAATAAAGCCAGTTTTACACGGCCCTATGCACTTAGACCGTGCTGAGCAAGAAAGAAGCTCCTGCACCAAAATGCAAGCTTTCTTTCTCAACTGAAATTTGCAGCTGCTCACATGGACAAGCCAACCACCTTCTGGAGAAAGGAAATGTTCAGACGATTCAAAGAATGAGTTACAGGGCCTTGTAAAAGTATCTACCCCCTTGTTACCTTCTACTTTTTTACATTCCAACCTGTAATTTAAACGTTTTTAAATCTTATTTCATTTAGCCATGAAAAATAAATAAGTATAAGTATAAGTATAAGTATAAATAAGTAGTCTAAGTTGGTGAAGTAAAAAGAGAAAAAAATGTATATAAAAAAACGAATACAAAAAGAAAAAAGAAAAGAAAATTGGCATATACATGTTTTCACCCCCTTTTGCTATGAAGCCTGTAAAAAGTTCTGGTACAACCAGTTACCTGTAAAAGTCACATAATTGGTGAAATGAAGTGTCCCATGATCTGTCAGTATAAACACACCTTTTCTGAAAGGCCCCAGAGACTGAAACACCACTTAGCAAGAGTCATCACATCATGAAGACCAAGGAGCTCTACAAACAAGTCAGGAACAAAGTTGTTGAGAAGTACAAGTCAGGGTGGGGTTATAAAAAAATATCCAAATCTTCCATGTTCCCCCGGAGCGCCATTAATTCCATCATCTTTAAATGTAGAGCACATGGTACCACAACAAACTTGGCAAGTGAAGGCCGCCCACCAGAACTTAAAGACCAGGCAAGGAGGGCATTAATCAGAGAGAGTGCAAAGAGACCAAAGGTAACCCTGAAGGAGCTGCAGAGTCCCACAGCAGAGACTGGAGTATCTGTCCATAGGACCACAATATGTAGTGCAATCCACTGAACTAGGCTTTATGGAAAAGTGTCCAAAAAAAAGCCCTTACTTAGTGTTAAAAATAACAAGGCATGTTCTGCATTTGCCAGAAGACATGTGGGCCACTCCCCAAATATATGGGTGAAGGTGCTCTGTTCAGATGGAACTAAAATTAAACTTTCGACCACCAAGGAAAACGTGTGGCGCAAACCCCACACATTCCATCAGCTCAAGAACACCATCCCCACAGAGAAACATGGTGGTGGCAGCATTATGCTGTGGGGATATTTTTCAACAGCAGGGACTGGGAAACTGGTCTGAGTTGAGAGAAAGGTGGATGGTGCTAAATACAGGGATATTCTGGAGCAAAGACTGGGACAGAGGTTCACCTTCCAGCAGGACAATGACCTGGAGCATACTGCTAAAGCAACACTGGAGTGGTTTAAGGGTAACAATTTAAATGTGTTGGAAAGGCCTAGACAAAGTACACACCTCTATCAAATTGAGAATCTGTGGTTAGACTTAATATTGCTGATCACAAGCAAAAACCATCCAGCATGAAAGAGCTGGAGCAGTTTTGTCTTGAGAAATGGGCTAAACTTGGGGTGGCAAGATGTGGGAAGCTTATAGAAAGCTATCCAAAGAGACTCACAGCTGTAATTACCGCAAAAGGTGTCTCCTCAAGGTACTGACTTTTGGGGGGTGAACAGTAATGCACGCCAAAGGTTTCTGTTATGTCCTAATTGTTGTTTTCTTCAAAATAAAAAGTAATACATCTTTAAAGTTGTAGGCATGTTCTGTAAATGAAATGGTGCAAACTCTCATCCATTTTATTTCCACATTGTGAGGCAACAAAACCTAGAAAATGCCAAAGGGGGTGAATTCTTTTGCAAGTCATTGTATTTGGTCATAATGGCAAGACATGTTTTGTAAGTGTCAAAGTGAGGGTTTCAAACGTAAGTAAACTGCATCAACTGTCAAACGTGGTGGCAGCTGGATCATGTGATGGGACTGGTTTCACCAGAAGCATTGCTTCTGCAATGGACTGGAATAATGAAGAAGGAATACTTTGAAATTCTTCCCCTTAAAACAGCTAGACGGTTGAAACCTGGAAACTATTGGGTCTAATCAGGACAACGATCCCAATCCCACATTAAAACTGGTATAGGTAAAGCATACAAAAACTCCTGGAACGGTCCCAACCTCAACCTAATTGAAAATTTGTGGGCTATGGTTGAATGCCAGAACCCAACCAATTTGGGAAGCTCCGGGAACATGAGTGTCAAAGTCCACAATGAAGCCAGTTTTACATGGACTCATAGCGTGCTGACCAAAAAGAAGCTTCTGCACCAAGCACTAGAATAAAGCTTGAAAACCCCCAATAAAACAAAATAATTCTTCTGGAAATTTTATGGAAATTGGAAGTGTAATGATTAAACTTTGGTCTAATTTGCCACAGTGAAAACAAGAATATTAGGAGGACAAAGGAGGTGCTTTCAAACATAAGAACATTGTACCAGTCGTCAAGCATGATGGTGGCAGCATTATGATGTGGAGCTGTGTCACTAAAAGCTGACAAATTGACGGGATAACTGAGGAATACCTTCAAATTCTTCATCTATTTGAAGTTCCGACCTCAACTGCATTGAAAATGTATAGATTCTGCTCATACGCCGGCTCGAAACCCACCAATTTAAACTGGCTCTATAATTACTCTCATAAACAATTTGTAAATATTCAGCAGGGATTATGCCTGAAGCTTCCTGACGTCCTGTGGTGGAGGTGCAACATGCCAAGAAACACTTAACCCAATATTAGTTGGGGTGTTTGTTAATAGTTAATTTTATTAATCTACAGGATGTGTGGATTAGATTAAAATTTCTAACTTTTGCAACTAGTTCTTGTTTTTTCAAATCTGCTGTACACTGTACATCATTCTATGCTGGAAAAACACTGGTTTAAATAAAAGCCCCGAATTAATATAACATTTAAGCCCATGATGGGTAAATGTAAACTTTTGACTGGGGACTGTAAGTAGTCAGTTAGTTGTTTTTTGGCACTAATGGCCTTTATTGCACAATAATCAGACAGGAAAGTGGGTGGACAGTGAAGGGGAAGCTATGCAAATGCTCAGATTGACACTCTGGACAGTCCTCTGAATTAAAAAAAAAAATTTAAAGAAAGAAAACTGCCTCAAGCCAAGATCTATGTATTAAAATGCACCTTGAATGCGCCATATAGAAAATCTCAACTCTTGACATCAAACATGAGCGCTTCACACCTCGCAGACTGCAGGGCTGCATTAGCTGTTGTTTAATTAACATTGTTTTAATCCTATCAAAAGGACAACCTTTGCCTCACTGAGTGCTGAATGCAAATTAACGCTGTGCACTAAACTGATAAGGTTATTAGATTTTTCCTTCACAGTCAGCAACACACCGAAAAAGATGTTCAGATTTCACCATCACTCCAGTCGCCTGTGTCTAAAAATCCGATCCGAAGATAAAAGAGCAGAACTCAAATTATTTTGAAGTGCCATGCCAGGTGGGATCAACAAATACACGCTTCATCTAAAAGGACAAGTTTGTTAAGTGGATGTCTATGAAATAGTTGCCTGCTGCCTGCCTGCCAGAGGTGCCTGGCTTGCAACTATTTTGGGCGGTGGTACCGAGCCACACCCAAGACTCATTACATAGCGACCGCTCGTTCAGATCAGCTGAGCGCTTCCCTCTTTGGCATTTAACTGACATTCTTATTAATCCTTCAAAGGGAACCAGACTTTCACTAAAGTGGAAAGCCAGTGTTGGTGCGCTATTCAACTTTTTTGTGTGCCAAAAAATGTACAATTACGACAGGATGTAGAATATATTGTTACATTATTCATTACAAAGCTCTGACTGATTGTGTTCACTGCGATAATATGACAAAGAATAGCTCCCGTTGCGTAAATCCACCAGGACGCAACAGCTTTGTTCGCCGGTCTGTAAGCGGTAAAGGGCAGGAGATAATTACAGGTGAGTATAGCATTGAACCTTTGGAAATATCAGGAAGGAGCTGCCAGCATGACACCTCCTCTACTCGGCTGGCAGCTTCACATATATTGAGATGAGCTGCTGCAAGGATGTCACTCACTTTAAAATCAACAGCATTTTATTGTCTGAGGAACTAGTGTAAAACCTTTTTTACTTTAGGAATTACTCCACCCTTTATGTCGGTGGTTCATCATGATGTTCATCATTTACGTTGCGTGCAATTGCCAAAAGGAATGTGGAAGGTCTTTATTCAAAAAAATAAACAAAATGGTTCTGCAGCTTGACCTTAACTCTGACAGCAGATTAAATCTTGCTTTTTGAATTCAAAAGGTTTTCAAATCCATCCGTCCATCCATCCATCCATCCATCCATCCATCCATCCATCCATCCATCCATCCATCCATCCATCCATCCATCACTGTATATCTGAAAGGTAATTTTTTGCTGAAAAGAATAAATTTAGGAATATTTATTTTCAAGATTGATCCTGGCTATTAATTCTGTAACTTTTCTGCCATAACCATGGCAGATAGCTGAGTGGGAATATCTCTAACAAGGGACAGGTGTTTAAATGTTAAAGCAGCTTACCATACAGGGCAGCTTATGGCAAGCAGCTGTTGTATCAGCATGACATTGTCCATGGAGTTAGGTATTCTTTCAGAAGAGCAGTATGAAAGTAAACCAATGGGCGTTCGCTCTTGAGACCAAGGGACCACCCAGGAATCCTATTCCTACACAATCCCACACAAATGACTGCACCAAACTAAAGCAAACAATTAGGTCTGCAGAGAGGATCTTTAGGGCTGACCTTCCCCCCATCCAGGACCTGTACAGATCTAGGGTCAGGAAAAGGGCAGCTAACATCTCTGCAGTCCCCACACATCATGGTCATAAAATCTTTGGACTTTTACCTTTAGGTCGGCGCTACTGAGCTCTATTTGCAAAACCCAGCTGCCACAGAGACTGTTCCTTCCCCCAGTCTGTCTCTCTGATGAACACTTTCACAGTCTGCAAGGAGAACTTTCCAGATGGCTCGGTACAACAAACCACTTGGCCAAGCACTTTTAAAGACAACACCAATGTACTGATTTAAGTTTAAACTACTCCACTAAGTGCAGTGTCGGCGTGGTCTTCGATCGGCGAATAAACCTTCTTGTATCAGACAGATTTCCAGCTTTCAAGCTCTTCCGGGAATGGCCTTGTGTAGCAAAAGTTCGCCTGCAAGCTTTTGTCTCTCCAGATATGCGCCTCCGATGCACTGTCCTGTGAGACACGTGGGAAATGGCAACGAAACTCTCCCCCTCGGCCAGTTTTAACTCTCGATGACGTCAGAGCTGCGACGTCTGTTGAGCTGCGCATGTCAAAATGTGCGACCAAAAAGGATGACCCCAACAAGTAATTTAAGACATTAAAACTGATAACCAACAGCAGCACACAGGGTCAGTCTAAGCTAATGGATGATGTTGACCAAATCTAAATGTCAAGGTAAAACAACTAGAAATACAAAACTAAATTTGCTGTCAGTTAAAGAAATCATTGGCTTTAAATTCATTCTAGCAAGGTTGTTTACTGCCCTATAGGTCAAGGGTTTTGTAATCTTATGAAAGCATTTCTCAGCCACAACTACAGTGGAAATAAAGATACCAGCAAAGACGTTCTTTAAAAAATAAAAAAAGTACACGGAAAAAGTAATGAATGAATATTTGTACAAATTTAAGACCTAACTGAAGGTAATTTAAACTCTTGACTGGGAAATCTGGGCTTAGTTAAGACTGTTTAAAGCCAACAACTGGGATTATTTTAAAGATTCTGCATACACCTTGTTAAAAGGGAAACTAAATTTCCCTTGTCGTTTTGAGACATGTCTGTGGTTCATTGTGTAAGTGAGACTGAAAGAGAGCAAGAAGTTTGGAAGTTGGTGACATAATTCAGATTGGTGTGTCTCTATGAAAGATACAATTTAAAGTTAATTCCTTGCTAAGTTCTCTGTTATTTTAGCTTAAAATCTTTGACTTTATTTGCAATTATACACCTTCATAGGCCTGAGTTAAGAAGCTTATAAAACACTTTTCCATTAGCACCTGCTCAGCTCAACTCTACTCGACTCTACATGGTTCTGTACAATTGAGCACCACCTCAATGTAGGTGGCGTAGTCATAACAGGACGGCTAAAAAGTAACATGATGTGATTTTTATGTGACAAAAAAACTCACAGCAAAATAATGGAGTAGATTTTTCTGTTTCGCTTTACTCTGTCTAGCTCACCATGTAGTTTCTTTTTGCCAACAAACCAAAAATAGACTGTCTTTAGTTTTGCTGCTTTCCTCAAAGCTTGGAATACGCTCAGTCGCTGGTGCGAGTTATTAAAGAATGGCAGGTTTGATTCTTGTATCGGAGTGGCTCTCATGACCCAACCAGTGATGCTTCCTCCTAGCCAAGCATCGCCTGGCAGTCTTCTGACCTCGCATTTTCAGCTTGACTCTGCTCGCTTGGAACCCCGGCTGAGTAGATATTAAAAAAGGAGATAGCAACATTTACCAGTATCTAGTGGAAATCCCTTAAAACTGCGAGTTGGGTTGAGTCCACTACGTAGGTACTAGTGGAAAAGGGGCTGTCTTTCCCCTAAAAATGTTAAGTTGCTGGTCAGAAAATGTACGAAAAAGGAGCCGAGGTCCACAGCAAAACTCAAGAAGAACCTCAGATAGCCCAGGGAATAGGGACCAGGAGAACTTTGTAAAGTCTCCCTATTTGGAAGAAATGAAGAATGACTCAAGACTTTTACATATGGAAACACTGACAGGAACACAATCATGTACATCATAATTAAATGTTAAATGTCTTGTGAAAAATGAAATTTGGATCAAACGAGGAGCGATGACAAGAGGGTGAGGTGAAAGCCAATAGTTCTAAAGCCTATTTGTTTCTTCTGCTGATATTTGCTCAAATTATCGATCACCCAACCCCGCTCAGACACCTAGATAACCCTGCTGCCATAATGTACCCTACATATTTGATATGGGAGCTATTTTTAAAACTTGGTTCTTTCAGATGTATGAAAAATTGAAAAGGACTGGAGGAGGGAGGGAGTGAGAGATGAAGGCAAGGAGGCGGGGAGGGGGCAAGAAAAGGAGAGGGTGAAGGGTGGCAGAAAGAGAAAGAGGGAGAGAGAGGGATTTACTGTAAGAGAGACAAATGTCAGAGGAAAAGGGAGGTGGAGGGATGGCCATGTGGGAGGAAAAAGATCGGTGATGGAAAGAAAAAGAGAGGTGGTAACTGAGGGAGCAGAGAAGGCTGAGCCGGATGGAGATGACCTTTTATCGCTCAACTAACACAGCATTCTGTCACAACAATGCAGGTTGATGGCGTAATGTGGTAGTTTAGGAGGGAGGAAGATGCAACAGTTTAACCAGACTTTCAGATTCAGTTAAATGATGTAATACTAAATCCAAAGCAAAACTAAATAAAAAATAAAAATGCTTCTCATATGCAGCCACACACTTTAACATATTGTACATGGGTTTTATGTAATAAAGACATTAAATCTGGCAGGTTTAACACAAAGAAGTGCAAACTTGTGAAATGGAAGGATAATGAAACATGTTTTTTAATACTATGCAGAACCACCATTTGCTGCAAGTAGAGCTGCAAGTATTTTTGGGTGTGTTTCTATCACTCCTGAAGTTTGCAGATGACACCACTGTCATTGGTCTGATCCAGGACGGTGATGAGTCTGCATACAGACAGGAGGTGGATCGGCTGGTACACTGGTGTTCAGAACTACCTTGAACTCAACTCACTCAAGACTGTGGAAATGGTGGTGGACTTTCGGAAAACACCACCCCCATACACCCCCCTCACATTCCTCAACAACACCGTGTCAGATGTGGACCACTTCAGGTTCCTAGGAACCACCATCTCTGAGGACCTGAGATGGTCTTCACACATAGACACTGTTCGAAAGAAGGCCCAGCAGAGACTGTACTTCCTGAGGCAACTCAAGACGTTCAACCTTCCCCAGGAGCTGCTTGTCATCTTCTACACTGCCATCATACAGTCTGTCCTGTCTTCATCCATCTCAGTGTGGTTTGGCTCATCCACGAAACAGGACAGGTCCAGACTGCAACGAATAATCAGGTCTGCAGAGAGAATAATCAGGGCTGACCTTCCCTCCATCCAGGACTTATACAGGTCTAGGTTCAGGAAAAGAGCTGCTAAAATCTCTGCAGACCCCACACACCCTGCACATAAACTGTTAAGAGTTTTACCTTCAGGCCGTCGCTACAGAGCACTGTTCACTAAAACCAGCCGCCACAGAGACAGTTTCTTCCCCCGGGCTGTTTCTCTGATGAACATTTAATAGAGTACCAAACAACTGCATACTGAAGTTGCAAATGCACCTTTGTATATATGTATATTTAAGGACATAAAGATATATGCATAAATATATTTAAAATATATTTAAAAACCCAGAGAGCAAAGTGTACTGGAGTCAAATTCCTTGTTTGTATGTACGAACTGTAAAGCTGATTCTGATTCTGATCAGGTTTTCATGTCTAGAGAAAGAATTCCTTTGCCAATTCTTGCCAATGTTTAAACCGAGTCAGAGCATCTATGAACAGGGGTTTTACACTCTTGCCCCATTTAATTTTCTCTGTACTTTGACTGGTCCATTCTAACAAATAAATATAATTTATCTAAACTGTTGTATTGTAACTCTGGCTGCATGTTTACGGTCATTATCCTGATAGAAATTGGTGGCATTGGGACAGAGGTTCGAAATTGCTTGGTGAACCTCTGTCCTGGTCCTGGTTTTCTTCCAGGATCGTCTTGTATTTTCCTCTTTCCAACTCTATTTGCTCTATCCCTGCTAGAAGAAAGCGTTCCCATAGCATGATGCCTCCACCACCATGTCTTGTCATTTGGATTGTGTATTCATGCGAGGTGATTGTCTGTCAAATATAGTGTTTTGCTTCTGGTGCAAAATTGTTATGGCTCAACTGACCAGAGCAACTTCTTTCGTAAATTTGTTGTGTCCCTACATGTCCTGAGGCAAACTGCAAATGGCCCTTTAGTATCGATTTCTTTCTTCTTCACATTCATCCATAAAGGCCAGAATTGTGGACTAACAATAGTTTTGCTGTTGACAGATTCACCCATGTGAGCTGTGGATCTCTGCAGCTCCTCCAAAGTTACCAAGCACCTCTTGGCTGCATTTCTGATTATTGATATGCTAGCTCATTACTATCAGTTTAAACTTCTCCACTGTTAGGACCAAGCCATGGAAACAACTTTAAAACTCCGGTACACACTTTTCTGGAACTTTCAAAATAAATTGCATTTAACTTCCAGCAAATGAGGAAAGGGGGGTATCAGCAGACTTCCCATGATGCCACTGTTTGAATAAGAGCACCGCCTCTCCAACAAGCCGACCTCTTCCACGCCAGTGTTCATCGGGATAGGAGGGGGACAAAGCGCGCTGATGTCTCTTTGCTGGCAAAAAGACATAAACTCTTCAAATTGGATCCAAGGATGTCATAAGATCACGCAATCATATGCAAAGTTAAGTACGAGTGAAGCACTGTTTGTGTACCCGGTGATTTCATTCATAAAGAGGGGAAATTAAGGTATAAGCATTGCTTACTTTCTCTCTGAGGCCTGCAGAAGCAAACTGTGTCGCAGAGAAGTCCCCAGTAGAGACGCTGTTTTTTACAAGCCGACTCTGAAGGAAGGACAACGGCCCACATCACCGTGGTTACAGTAATGTGCAGCTGGTTGACGGACAGAACGAACCGTCATTCATCCAGTGCTAAGGAGGTTAGCTGGAAGCTAACCCATTGTCACAGAGCTCTTTTCAAGCTTCGCTGCCCCGGACAGCTTTTCCTCAGCATGGTCAGAGGTTAGGTTTGGGCAGTAACAGTTAGGATGAAATGATCTGAACGTTTTCATTTTATGAAGTTTGGATTTGTTTGTGTGAAACTCTGCTATCTTAGTGCTAGCATGTTATCTGCAGCACACATGCTCAGTTTGGGTTCTGTGTTTGTGTGTTTTTAAAGTTGAGACAAACTTTATTTAAAGGGTGATTTTAAACACAGAAAACTGATCATAACGCGCCGTCCGCGCTTATGCATTTTAACCCTTTTATGGACGGTATTTTTAAACGTGTGTGTGTGATTCTGGTGCTAAGCTATCAGCTTCTTTTGGTTAGCTTCAACTGCTAACTGGTGAGAACATGTGCTCGCTGCTAAAGAATATTTAACAGAAAGGTTGTTAGTTTTCAAGCTAGTGAATAATAGTCCCTAAACATTATTTTACTAAATCTGATAACTAAGTAAACACCATTAAGCCCCATTTCTCCAGAAAGATTTGGTTCTTTTCCAAAATATTTCCTTAAATATTTTACCATTTCCTTTAATAATATTTATTTAAATATTATTTCAATAAATAAAGGCAGCTAATGAGACACCGTTGAGAATTGGTCATCTAGAAGGTTGGTTTTATTCAGCAGATAATTCTTCAAAACATTATTTTATTTTATTATTATATTTTATCTGATCTTGCATTGTGAATGGTTGTCTAAACGTTTGCTAAATATTGTCTAAGTTGGTTCCAAGACTAACTTAACTTCATTTCCAGATTCTTCTAGATAATCCTTGGTTCTCAAACATAAATAACATTGCATGGTAATGTTGCATCACTCTTTTGGCCATGATTTTCAATCATATTTAATCAACTTGTTTATATTGTAAATAGCCCATTAGTCTTCCCTATTCTTTAATTCTGCTTGGTAGTTTAGTTGGATTGTTTTAGCATAGTGAAGAGGTTGTTGATTGAAATATGTTTGACTTTGAGTTGACTTATTTTTGTTAATAAATTCTTGTATTTTAAGAAATTGTGTGAATTTATTCCATGTGTGTGCAGAGTTAATGCTGTTCAATAATGTCAGAGCTTGTCTCACCCTTTTCGATTTTGTCCTAATACCACCGCCTTACTGGGCTGGTATTCACAGGACAACCCTTAACAGACTGAAATATTATTTGACAAAATATTAAAATATTAATATTAAATAATATTGTCAGATTAATAATCCCAACACCACCTTATCCCTGGCTTGTCTACTGTGTTCAATGGAGTTCATGATGCTGTCTGTTCACTAATGTTCTCTACCAAACCTCTGAGGTCTTCACAGAACAGGATGATTTATACTGACATTAAATTTAGACACAAGTGAAGTTTACATACCTATTAACCCCTTACTCCCTGTAAGTTTTTTACAATTATATATAAAAAAATAGATTAGTGTTTTTTTATGTCAAACAAATTATAAATTAAGGATAGATTGTTAAGGTATTTAGGTATTAAAAGGCAGGTATTTAGCTAAATATGGCATAATTGGACAAAACTCTAATCACTAGATGGAGTCAGAGTGCTTTCAATATGATCTTTACAATGTGTCGAATGTTCGTCAATAGGCATAAGTGGTGGTTTTTGGCAAATTTATGGGGCAGTAGTCCACAAAGGGTCAATAAATGATGTTGGATTCTAACGGAATTTGGTTACACTGGGTTTTATTTAGGGATTTAGAGGAAATGGGGTTAACTGGATATGCAAAGACAGTTTTCAGATTCCTATTTGGAAAAAAAAAATATTGTAAACCACAAATAATTTTTTCTTTACCTGCACACATAAAATCCAATAAAATACATTGAAATCTTTTTCTATATTATTAAAAGTCTGAAAAAGTGAAAGGGGTTTGAATACTTTTGCAAAGCATTGTATGTGTGCCTTAAATCAGTCCACTGGCAAGAAAACAAATGTCTACACACCCTCTTGGTGAGCTGTGTGTCCATCATGAAGTTGTGGACGTGTTTCTCAGCTTTGGTCAGTTCCAGCTTCCTGGCTACCACAGCAACCACCAAAGCTGTGCATCCCGCACCCTGGGAGAGAGAGAGAGAGAGAGAGAGAGAGGGGAGGCGAAGAAAACAAACACTCAGTCAGGGCACAGACACATTAATGTGGGAGATTTCTGGATGGGGAGCCACCTCAGACAATTGAAGGTTTGCAAGGGCAAATATGAGGAGCTGAATGACAGAAGGAGAAGTGAATAGGGGGAGAGGAGAGGATTAGGAGGAACAGCTCTGCTCCAAATCCACATTTCTTCACTGTGAGAAGCAAGCCAAGTCTATTTTCACTTTCACTCCATCTGGTGTAAGATGCATTCTATATATTCCCTACATATGCATCTGAAAAATATACCTCCTTATGGGTAGAAAAATTGAAAAATCAAGAATCGAAACCACCTACTTGCATTTAATTTTATGTTGTAAATTTGAATTACATTGTGCCAGTCTTCTCCTCTCACCGGAGACTTGGAGGCCTGCAGGACGTGTGAAATTGTAAAACATAGACCAGTTTGTCTGTATTCCAGCTCAACCCACGTGGGACACACAGCAAAATTCATTTGGGAGAGAGTGACAGCAGCCTCTCAACCAGAAAGACATGCTTGAGAGGAGAAAAGGAGCAGGAACACAGGGAAAGGCAGACTTAATTAACTTTCAGATTAGACGCTGTTTTGAATGGGGTTGCTGAGTGCTCACATGTTCCTCTGAAGGGGGCACACACACAGGGAGAAAAGAAAGGGAGAAGGGAGGAACAGATATGGGAAAGCAAGAAATCATGCAGGGAGGAATGAATGGAGGTGACGATGGTGTGTGGATGCAAAATAGCAGGGGAGAAAAATGGAGAAGGCAGTGTTAATGAGGTCACATTTCTCCTGATAGGCAATGAATTAAGATTAAGAGTGGTTAATGAAAGTGTACAAGTGTCTTCCTTCCTGCTTGTGAGCATGTGCATCTCACAGAAGGGGGGAGAGAAACAGAGGTAGAGGATAAAAGAGATGTATAAGAAGATAAACACAAGTTTAGTGAGTGAGTGGAGAGAGGCTGCAGCATTCCTGAAACGTGTAGGAAGAAAGCAGTGAAGAATTTGTGCACACTCTTAGAAGATAAGACAGGTTTGCCAAAATAAGTTTGGCTGGCTTCAGAGATGTAATGCACAGACAAGCATTAGTGCCCACGTCTATACACTCATCCACTCTATTTGCACTCATACAACAGCTATGAATAAAATATGATGAGAGCCAAAGGAAAACCCTTAGAGCATTCATACATGCGCTCAATGAACGAGCGTCACAGTACGTGCAAACACAGTGCGGCGTGCACAGGCGTTGTTTGCACAGGGGTCCTCCCTGGTCAGGAACAGTAGGGGAGTGATTAGTTCATCAAGGCAGGCGGGGTGTGTGTATGTGCTTTCGCTTGTTATAGGACGTGTGTATGCTTCTGTGTGTATATGGGAGTTTATTTGTATATGCGCCCTCATCCATTTGATTCCAGCAGGGTTCCCTCTGCAATCTCCACAGAGTGACACGGCTGATGATGGCTGTGCAGCTGTGATTTGTTTTATACGCCTGTCAGGGTGTTTCCCTTTGCATCCTCCAGTACAGCAAAGTCATCTACGCAGCAATCAGAAAAAGAGGGGAAGCTCCATCAGTGCTTGTGCACAATCATAGCAAAAAGGGTCTTCATGAATGTCAACACAGCCTTGCGAAAAAGTACAACCTCGAGCTGCACAATATACAGTATCAAACCATAGTCGTCATCGCAATATCAATGCGTGCAAAACCACAATACCAAAAGGTTGCTTAGAGGCAATATTTGGTGGTATATAATAATTTGAGTGTAATGCATGCAAATTCTGCATACAAGTAATAGAGATTTTCACCAACCCCAATGCCCACCCTTGGTGGGGGCATCGAGATAAAGAAAAAGAAAAAAATGCATCAGAAAATTGATTAAAAATTAGTAGTATCATCATTCGAATATTTAGACATAAAATCACAATTACATGTTTTCTAAAACCATGAAGCCAGAGTGCACACTGTTATTCAAAAGCCTGTAGAAGCACATTTAGTACAGTTCTATTTATGTCAGTACCAGTCTCCCATTATTGTTACTCTTACTTACTCTTAAAGATGCCTCACTTCATTGATATTTGCAGGCATTTGTTTTTGCACTGCTTTCTTAAACTCCCATCATGGTATTTTTTTAATCGTGTCTAGAGGGTTATCAGTCACTCACTAACCCTGATTTGCTGAATTTGAAGCATCTAAACAGTAGTTGACAAATAAAACTTTAGTGATAGTCAACCTTTGTTTGGAAAACTCTGTCACATATGATGATCCAAATATTGTTACATTTGAAAACCATGGCAATTTGAATCGGTGGTTTGTGGATAATCCAGGGCCCTCAAACAACAGTCCTCAAGGGCCAGTGTAGTGCTAGTGTAGTGCCAGTGTAGTGCAAATATTAGATATGTCCCTGTTCCAAAGCACCCGAATCAAGTAGCTGAAAGCTGTCTCAACATGGAGTCAAGTTCTACAGAGTCCAGTTAATGATATAATATTTATGACCAAATCCAAATCCAATTTATTTACAAAGCACATTTAAAAACAGCAAGTTTGCCAAAGTGCTGTACATACTAAAATAAATAAATAAAAGATAAAGCAATACATCCAACAGACATTTAAAGCACAATAGATACAATAAAAGAGCATGTCAACTCACAACTGGTCAAATGCTAGTGAGGCAAGTTGCGTTTTAAATGAAACTTAAAAATAGGAGGCGAAGATGCATGTCTGCAGTGTGTTTCAAAGTTTGGGAGCCATAAGAGAAATGGCTCGATCTCCTCTAAATTTTGGCCTAGTTTTTGGGACAACTAAAAGCAGCTGGTCAGCTGATCTAAGGGCCTGTGAAGGCTGGAGTAGATTCGACAGGTACAGAGGCGCAAGACCATTCAAGCATTTATAAGCTAACAATAACATTTTAAAATTAATACTGTAATGCACAGGGAGCCGATGAAGAGAGGCCAGGACAGGACAGGACAGGTGACGTGTTCATATCTCTGCATGCCAGTAAGAAGACAAACAGCAGCATTTTGAACAAGCTGAAGACAAACAGAGATGCTTGATTGACACCAGCATAAAGTCTATTACAGTATTTGAGACGAGTTGAGATAAAAGGATTCATCATTTTCTCCAGGTCGTGCCTAAACAAAACTGGCTTGAGCTGTACTACTTGCCTTAACTGAAAAAAAACCCTTTTTGCAAAACAGATCTTATTTGTTTAACAAATTTAAAATCCAAGCCCATAATTGTTCCCAGATTTGTTGCCCTCGGGCTGAAATACAACTCAAGGGAACCAACTTTAATAGTTGTGTGAGGTGCTGTTAGGCCTGAATAACCTCTGCTTTGCTTTTATTGTAGCTCAAAAAGTTCAGCACCATCCAAGCTTTGACGTCTTCAAGGCAATCTAACAGGGGTTGGATGTAGCATGGATTTTCAGGTGTTAGAGGTAGGTATATCTGGCAGTCGTCTGTGTAGCAATGAAAGAAGAGGCCATGTTTTCTAAATATGGACCCCAAGGTCCATATTTGTTGGTTAAAGCAGAGATACATTAAAGTTGCTGGACACCAGGCCTGGAGGAGACTCGTCGGAGAGTGCCTGGTGGCCGGGTTGCTCCTCGCAGGACCCGGCCAGGCCAAGCCCGAACGAGAGACGCGAGGCCATCTCCCAGTGGGCCCACCACCTGCAGGGGGAACAATGAGGGACCGGTGCAAAAAGCATCGGGCAGCGGACGAAGGTGAAGACCTCGACGACCCAATCTCCGAATGCTGAGGCTCTCTCTAAGGACGTGGAATGTCACCTTGCTGGGGGGCAAGGAGCCTGAGCTTGGGTTTACCCCGGTGGATGAGAGGGTCGCATCCCTGCACCTTCGGTTTGGGGACAGGTCTCTGACTGCAGCATCGACAATAGATGCGGAGAACATGGTCCACTCGGACTCTATGTCTCCAACATCCCCCGGAATCTGGTGAAAGCTCTCCCGGAGGTGGGAGTTAAATACATCCCTGGCCGAGGACTCCGCCAGACGTTCCCAGCACACCCTCACTATGCGCTTGGGCCTGCCAAGTCTGTCCGGTTTTCTCCTCCTCCAGCGGATCCAACTCAGTGGACAGCTCAGCCCATCTCTTCACCCGAGTGTCCAAAACGTGTGGCCGAAGGTCTGATGATACGACAACAAAGTCGATCATTGACCTCCTGCCTAGGGTGTCCATCAGTGCACTTGGCACCAGGACACCCTTATGTTTGAACATGGTGTTCATTATGGACAATCCGTGACTAGCACAGAAGTCCAATAACAAAACACCACTCGGATTCAGATCGGGGAGGCCATTCCTCACGATCACGCCTCTCCAGGTGTGACTGTCGTTTCCCACGTGGGCGTTGAAGTACCCCAGCAGAATAATGGAGTCCCCGGGAGGGGCACTATCCAGCACCCCTGACAGGGACGCCAAGAAGGCCGGGTACTCCGCACTACCGCTTGGCCCGTAGGCCGAAACGACAGTCAGAGACCTGTCCCCAACCCGAAGGCGCAGGGATTCGACCCTCTCATCCACTGGGGTAAACCCCAACACGAGACGACTGAGCTGGGGGACAACAAGCAAACCCACCCCAGCCCGCCACCTCTCCCCGTGGGCCACTCCAGAGTAGAAGAGAGTCCAGCCCCTCTCGAGGAGATGGGTTCCAGAGCCCACGCTGTGCGTGGAGGCGAGCCCGACTATTTCTAGTCGATATCTCTCGACCTCCCGCACAAGCTCAGGCTCCTTCTCCCCCAGCGAGGTGACATTCCACGTCCCTAGAGCCAGCCTAAGCATCCGGAGATCGGGTCGCCGAGGTCTCCACCTTCGTCCGCCGCCCAATCCTCTTTGCACCGGCCCCTCACGGTTCCCCCTGCAGGTGGTGGGCCCACTGGGGGATGGCCTCGCATCTCTCGTTCGGGTTTGGCCCGGCTGGGTCCCGCGAGGAGCAACCCGGCCACCAGGCGCTCTCCAATGAGTCCCGACCCCAGGCCTGGCTCCAGGGTGGGAGCTCGGCTCCGCCGTACCGGGCGACGTCACGTGCCTTGATTTAATAGTTGTCATGAGGGATTCTTGAACCGCTCTTTGTCTGACCCATAACCTAGAGCCTGTTTGCCATGGGAGACCCTACCAGGGGCATTTAAGCCCCAGACAACATAGCCTCTAGGATCATTCGAGCACTCAAACCCCTCTACCACGTTAAGGTGGCGGTTCAAGGTTCATTATCAATAATATTAATATTGCTATTGTTATTATTACATAGCTCTCTACGTTGATTGAATAAATGTTTTATTTTGACTTAAAATTTCTTCTGCCTTCATTCTCCCTGACTCTTCTTCTGTGGAAGCACTAACATATATGTTTACTGCATGCATTTTTCTGTAAAACAGTTAACATACATGCATCACAAGAATAAACAGAAGAAATCAGCAGTTTAGGACTGAAAACAAGTATGTCTGTCGATGAACAGCCATATATAAATACATATGTTTTCAAGGAGAAACCTTACGTTTGTTATCAAGGAAATACATATGTATTTACATACATATGTAAGTACATACATATGTATGTGCTTAAGTTTGTTATCAAGGAAAAACATATGTATTCATGGAGAAACCTTACGTTTGTTATCAAGGAAATAAACTCATTCATCGAAAGGGGAAATAAACTGCAGCTCACAATGTCAACGCCAGAGGGCACAGAGGAGTCGCTCGCTCACCCCCTCCCCCTTCGACAGAGAAGAATGGGCAGCATCCTTCCGAGATGGACCTTTGTGTTCTTTTTGCTCAGTGGTGGTTTTGGATCTGTCCCGTTGATGCAGTGTCTTTTTTATTGCTGAATCCTGAACACTGAGCTTAACAGAGGCAAGTGAGGCCTACAGTGGGTGTTCTGGGTTGTATTCTGGAATTTCTTTAGATCGGGATGTGATGTTCTTTTTGAGACCATTTAGCCTTCCCTTATGTTGTAAGCTATGCTCTATCGAGCTGATTTTTGTGATTCTACAGGTCAGGTAGTAATCTGGCCTTGGTGTGGCTTGTAAAACTGAAGTGAAGAAGTGGTTAATTACAGTTAATTTAGGATCTAACAATGGGGGCAATTATAACAATAGGGGTCCCTATAGGGCCAGGGTGGTTTGGGTAGCTTTTCTCCCTCAAAAACTGCATTTTGCATTTACTCAGATCACCTTTGGCTGATGTTACCATTTTCTGGATGATCTGAAATATTTAAAAATAACCAAAAAAAACCAAAATATCTGCATGTGAGCAAATCCACATATCTATATATCATGCAGTCAGTAATTAATGTGTTCCTGCATTATTATTTCATGATTTATTTGAGACACGCACCCCTTGTTGTAACTTAAATTTAAGACATGGTGTTCACAGCATTTTAAATCTTTTTACCCTCCCACTATCCACCCGCTGACAACAAACACACAACCGCCCACATGTGCTCAGTAACACCTGGAACACCCCCAGGTAGCCTCGGGACGTTGGTATATTCCTTCATGTGTTGTCATAGTAACATCAGTGAGAATTTCTCTCATGCAAACTCATTATATTAACACAGACACACACACACACGCACACACACACACACACACACAATAAAATATTTCCTGTTTTGACCGGTCTATATTCTGTTTTTTTTTTCCACGACTAGATATTTTCCTGTGAAGAAACATTCAGTAATCATGAAATGTTCAACAAAAATAAAACACTCTGACCACATCGAGGACCACTTGTTTATGTGTGTGTTTGTCAGGAGAGTGTGTGTGGGCGCCATGCTGAGAGTGCATGTCAAGTTCTCTGTCAGCGTTGTGTGTGCTGGGGGGGTTGATGCATCCCAGTCTGTAGCAGTGGGCTTGGGACTATCTCTATCCACCCCTCTGTTTTATGTCTGTCTCTTTTTCTGTGTGTTGTGGTGAGAGTTTAACTCTATCTCAAACATCTATTGGATGATTCACCCAACAAATAGGGTCCGTTTGTGTCTATCTTGTGTGAAGCGGTGTGTTTGCTCACACATTTAATGGACTGCAAAGGGAGGAAGGTAGGTGAGTTGGCAAATAGAGCGAGAGATGTTGGATACGGTGAGGATGAAAGAATACACATGCTGTTTTTTTGAAAAAAATGTGAATCATCTATCTGAATGTTTTTAAAGATATGTATACACACATCTTAAGTGTTATTTTTTCTGAAAGAGTTATTTTTTTAGTAGTGCCTTTGTTTCCATCTAGCAATCATTAAACCACATCTTAAGGCACTTCTGAACTAGCTTAAATATCCAAGACATTGCTTTATTTTCAGTTCCCTTGTACTTAACACACATGTTAACCGAATTTAAGGTTGCAAATGGAATACAACTTTCCTGCAGTGATAGTAATAGAAATAAAATGCTTTCAGACCAGACCTGTTTTCTTGAGTTACTGGAGTGTAAAAGTCAAAGACGAGATGGTGTCAACTTCTCTTCAAGTTGACCAACAAACGTCTGACTTTTTGTGCTGTTATTCACACCAGTTCCCAATATGCAGTGATGCCACCAACCTCGCTTCTGCTCTCATTACATTATTAATCGAGGCACCACAATGATATTTAAAAAACAAAAACAAAGAGGATGTAAAAGTAAGGTGAAGTGTAGCAGCTTGGTGACTTTATACAGAAGCACACGGGGGGATAATGAGATGAGTTACAGAGAACTGTGACTTACTAACTTCCAAAAACCCGTTAAACATTTTTAGAAGCATATCATTTAGTTTCACTAGATATTAAATTGCAATTGTCATCGCAATATCAATATGTGCAAAACTGCAAGGGCAAAGGAATGGTTTAATGCAACAACGTATGGTCTAATATATGTCAATGACAATGTATTCATGCTCTGTTTCCACATCTACATTTTCTATACAGTTAAAAACAGATATATACATACACTGTGTGTTGTCACTGTCTGATATTTACCTATTTACAACTTGGAAAAGCCTAGATGAAGATGTTATGGCAACTGATTCTGCTTCAGCTTCTGAGTCGGATTAAATCACATCATTTGTGATAAAGAGAGGCACGCCTGTGGATGTATTTGAAGGTAACACATCAAATGCAATGCTTACTTGTGTGACATCATGGGATAATCAAACGAAATCAGCCAAACTATCTGAAGGAGAACTGTGAATGTATAATTTTCAGATGCTTAAAGGTGCAACGTTCAAGTATACACAGCATGTAATTTCCAGCCATGGTACCATTCAGGAAGGAGGGGATAACCCTCAGAACAAATACATAAAACCATGTGAAGGTGCTGGCTGGATCCGGTAAGAGAGTGTCATTATCCACAGTTAAACGAGTCCTGTACCTACATGGGCAGAAAGGCCACTCAACAAGGAAAAAGCAATTTCTCCAAAAACAACACAAAACGGCAGATTAGAGTTTGCAAAAGCACTCAGGGACAAAGAAACGTCCTAACTGTGAAGTAAGAGGATGGCAGCATCATTTTGACTGGGTGTTTTGCTGCAGGAAGGACTGGTGCACTTACAAAAATAGATAGCATCATGAGGAAACAACTTTATTTGGAAATATTGAAGCAACATCTCAAAACATCAGCCAGGAAGTTGAAGCTTGGGGCACAAATGGGAATGCACAATGGCACAAAGCATAAAACCACATTAGTAAAAAGTGGTTTAAGGAAAACAAAGTAAAAGTTTTGAAGTGACCATCACAAAGTTCTGATCTCAGCCCAATCAGAAATTTGTGCGAAAAGCTAAAAAGGTTTGTGTGAACAAGCTGACCAACAAACTTTATTCAGTTAGACCAATTTGGACATTCCTCTTTGTTGCAGGCCGCTTAAGTAAAAAATGCGACAGGATATGAAACTCAGCAGCACATTTAGTTTAAAACTTAACTTTAAATTAACTGAAATCTAAGTTTACACTCAAAACGGCTCTGTTTGCAAAAAGCCTGATAGACAAATAAAAAGTGATAGTTTGACACAAGGAATAGGAAATATGACAAAAAGAGAAAAGCAAACAAGAAAATAAGAATGAGGAAGAGTTGGGGAAAGAAAGAAAGAAAGCTGAGTAAACAATGTAGAAGTCATCTGCCTAAACACTGCTACTAGCAGATGGACGGCAGATAAAAATAAACACGTGGCCTCAGGGAAGAGAGACGGATGAAAAGAAGAGAGGATAGGAGAAAAAAGTATGAAAAAAGAATGTGATAAAATGTAACGGGTAGATAGTGGCAAAGAAAGATATTGAAGGAAAGATAGATAAAGTAAGAGTGGGAGGACATGGCACATTGAAAGGTAGGACCTTCATTATGCAATGAGGACAGAAACACAAATAACACACAAAAACACACACAAACCACTAATGTGCTCTTGTTTGGACGCCTACTCGACCAAAACACACAGAAGCACAGATGCAGCTAATTCAGAGAGGATTGCCCAAATTACACAAGGCACAATTTCTCTCGCAAATGACAGCATGCTCTCCAAGCTGCTGACCTTTGAATAGGGGGAGGACAACGCCTCGGGGAGACTGTGAGGGACACAGGAGGAGGAGGGAGACAAAATGTACTGACCATGATGCCTGTTAGCAGACAGACTCCTTTGCCACAGTAGGTGTGAGGAACCATGTCTCCGTAGCCGATGGAAAGGAAAGTGATAGAGATAAGCCACATCGCTCCCAGGAAGTTGCTTGTCACATCCTGGGGATCATGGTACCTAAGAAGAAATAAACGCCAGTGTATAACAGATAAACCCAGCTAATAGTAAAAGATCACAGTTTATATGGAGCATTGCAAAGAATGACTACCCCTTGAACTTTGTCACATGTTGTATATGACAGTGGCAAAGATCAATGTATTTTATTGCGCTTTAATGTGATAGACCTACACAAAGTGGTTTATAAAGTTAAATCTGAAGGAAATGGGTTTTACATAAACATTTTGGTTCGTATTCCCTCTGTCTATTGCAATACTTTGTAGAACCACCTTTTCCAGCAAATTCTTTTAGGGTATAACTCCACCGGGTTTGAACACCTAACAACTGAACTTTTTCCCCAGTCTTCTTCGACAAATAGGTCAAGCTTTGTTAAAGTGCATGGTGAGTGTCTAAACAGCCATTTTAAAATCTTCAGTTGGAAATGGTTCTGGACTTTGACTGGAACAGTTTAACACATGATATATTTTTGATATAAACAGTTCTATTGTTGCTCTGGCTGCATGTTAAGAATGGATGTCCTACAGGGAGATGAACCTCTGCCTCAGTCTCAAGTCTTTTGGAATCTCTAACAAGTTTTCTTCCAATGTTGTCCTGTATTTATCTCTGTTTATCACCCCCTCAGCTCTGATCAGTTTCCCTGTTTCTCTGATGAAGATAAGCATCCTTTACAGTGTGATGCTGCCTACACCATGTCGGTATGGTGTGTTTTGCATGTAGGTCCAAAAGTGCTTTTTACTCTTGTCTGACCAGAGCACCTTTTTACATGTTTGTTCAATGACCAGTAAGTCTTCTGCCAGATTTTTTGAAGTGCATGACTAGTAGCAGTACTTCTGATAAATTATCCAAACTGAGCTGTGAATCTCGGCAGCTCCTCCAGAGTCGTCATGGTCTTTTTTTTTGTTTAGGCGGACTGCTATATGTCTTGGCACATTTGCTGTTGTCACAAACAATTATACTCTTACCCTGCTTTAAGTTTCTCTACAACTTTCTCCCTGACCTGTCAGCTGTATTCCTTGGTTTTCATGATGCTCTTTGTTCACTAATGGTCTATTTGACCATTGATGCTCTGATGGCTGAACCTCTAAGGTTTTCACAGAACGGCTTTATTCATACTGAAAATAAATTAGACACAGGTGGACTCTATTTACTAATTACTTGACTTCACAACGCAATAGGTTGTGCTGGATCTTATTTAGGGGTATCAAAAAGGGGCTGAATATCTTTCAGATATTTTTGGCACTAATGGCCTTTATTAACAGTTACCAGGAAATGAGCACAAAGACAGGGCGGGAAGACATGCCTCAAAGGTCTCAAGGTTGGGAATCAAACCCTGGACCTCGAGGACTATAACCTCAGTAAATGGGGCGCTCCTACCACTACTCCACGCAATGCCCCATGTTCCAGAGTTTTAATTTTTGAAAACCTTTCACTCTAATATTATACACCACTTTGTGTTGGTCTGTCACATAAAATCCCATTAAAATACAATGAAATGTGTGGTCATGAAGAGCTAAAATGTGAAAAAGCTCAATACTTGAATACTTTTGCAAAACACTAAAATAATAGTAAAACATAACAGCACCACTGGCTCAGGCTTTAAATGTGGGCGTCAAAACTAAAACACGTGTCCTGCAATTTTTCCTAGCACTGAATAAAACACATTATAGCAACTCTATCATTCCTGTTCCCATAGCTACCAAGCCCAGAACAGATCAGGAAAAGGTGCTCCTCTTACAGAAAAACTATTCAACAGAAAAATAAAAAACTTAACCTTGAAAGTTTGCCTCAGACACTGTACATATAGAGAATGAGCACCAAAAGTGTATATTAACACATTCTTTACACGTTCTTTAAGTGAATGTAAACTTTTTGGTTCTAAATGTAGTTTGCAGTGGAGAGGAAATGTCAATTAAAGATGAATGTGAAGCAGGGCAGCCCAGCAGCTAGTCAATGATGTTTTTAATCAAGCTTATTAATCAAGTGATATTTCCCGTTATCTCTGAGATTATCTCCAAATGCATCAGAACTCATCAAAACAGTGGGTCACTTTTCGCCTTCTACGGGGTGAATCAGAAACATTACACAACCTATGAAATTAAATTACAATCCTTTAAATGTAACAGAGCCATGTGATTACCACTTTGCAACACAGCTCGTCTATAACTGAGTAACATATGTTTATAAGATGTTTTTCCAACATCTAGATGCTGAATCGAAGACAAACACCAGTAGCTTGATGTTGTATTCAGAAAACATACTTTATTTCATGCATAGTTTAGCAAATATTAAATTTTAAGATAAAAACAGAGGTCTGTTTTTCTCTTGATCCATGACTTTGGCAATCAATGCTTGTGTGATTTCTTTTATGCAACCAGATGTACTCTTCATAATGTAAAGAGTTTTCTTTTTACTTATGAATGTGGACCCCGAGGTAAGCTGCAATCAGTTTCTTCCTGTTTTGCAAGAAATGCAACAAAACCACTTCACCTGTGCTGCTATAAACAGCTGCAGCAGGGAGAAAGAGGTTTGAGTTTCATTCCCAGACTGCTGTGTGTACCCCTGTACAGTTTCAACTGAGCACAGAAAGGGGTTTTTTTGACTCTTGACCATTTTCATAAAGTAAATAACATGTTTCCCTTCACACCAGGGAAAAGTTCAGTTTAGGATACATTCTTAAAAAAACGAATTTGAAATAAAATTAGTGAGTGTGAACAGCAGGGGCCACCATGTTGAGTTTGTTTTGAGTGAAAATATAAGCAGGGAAAAAAAAGCATCTGAAATAAAACAGGATGATCACCTGCAAATTCAAACTTGTAGCATTTTCAAAACCAATCAAAGGTGTTGACCATAGTTTAATAAAAGCATAATACCACACGCTCAGTAAACTCTTGCATTGCACATTTATCTCTCCTAGTGGTATTATCTTAGCAAAAATTGAGCATCGTCAGTATATTTGCGGGGGTTATTTTGTAGAGTGTCCATCTGGAAGTAGGACTGGTTTTGATTAAGAATGAAGTTGTGGTGTGTTGTCTACTTCTCTACCATTTAATAGAGGTAAAGTTTGAGGTACACCAACAGTTTGCTTAGAAATTATCGATTGTGAGAGTTTTTCCAGCTCTGTAACTTTGCTGATCCCAAACAACGGTCTTATTCGCTGATCGAAAGTCTGTCAACAAATTCTGTTTACGTTGACACCTGATGCTTGATGGGCTCTGTACACATTACTGGGAATTTATCTGCATCTACACCAGTGGTGTCCAAATGTTTTGATATTTGGGCAAAACTGTCCAAATCAAATGTCTTTTAAGCAGTAACCCTTTTATTGTTACATTTCTAAATGTTACCTGTACACAGTAAAGCACACACACATTATTGTAATGAAACAAACAGTCTGATTTTAAACTGTGTGTAAACTGTGTGTTTTTTTTTTCCAGATCCTGGATGTGTGACTTATTTAAAGAAAGGCCTTGGTCCAAATACATTTTATCACATTTTCTCAGGTGCAGAAAGTGTAGTTTTTTTGTCTTACAACTTTACAGACATGATATCGTAAAGTCACTTTGCACAACCAATAAATATTTAACTAAATCTTTTTTTTTTAACTTCTTGTAAGTTTCGAATCAATTCTTTATTGATGGCAATTGCACTGCTGCTAATATGTGTTACATTTAGTCACTCTTTTTATTTCATTTGGTAGATAGAAATCATAAGCTGCTCTGAAACCGTTTGCAATGTTGCATGAGTAAGCTAAAAACAAACTGGAGAAAATGTAAGTATTTTGCATATTAAGGTGAAGGAATTTTCATCAGTGTAGATAGAACGTCTGCATAGTGTAGCATGGGATTAAGTAAAATTATCATCTGGTCAGTAATACTATATTTGAGCAGCACACTTCTGTAAAAGGTTCGTCTTTAAGTTACAAAGTAATAAATACAGAAATTTGCAAACCCACTGATTGAATCAAACTGAATGCACAACAGATAAACATTTTTAAAACTAAATCCTAAGGATTACTAGTTACACAGACATTCCTTGTAATTATTTTTCTTTTTGCCAAATGCAATCGGTTATTTAAGTTTCTTAATTATAACCAAACTTGTCACATAATTAACACAAAACAGAAATACACTCAGATGCACTAAACTCTGTACTGACCTCTCACAGACCCGTACAGTCCAGGCAGCGATGATCCACAGAGAGATGCTAAAGACCAGCAGCACCGTCCCAGGGCAGATGGTCATGAGGGTTTTCATTACAAACCTCGTGTTAAAATGGACCTGAAATAGACACAATTGTATAAGCACACATACTGAGCACAATGGTGCTGATAATTGACTGTGTATAGCTGACTGAATTTAAAATAGTCATCCTGTGAACCTCTAACCCCCAACTGGAATCCACACAGACAAGAGGTTTTCCTAACCAGCTCTTCAAAGTAGCTGATAGTAGTTGATAGAAGCAAGACTGTGAGATTTTGACAGTAACAGTAGTAGAGAGCAGGTCCTGACCTCCATCTTGGGTCAAGCTTTACAGAGTCTTTGAGTAATCGGCCTGTTTCTGAGTAGCTGTTAAATGGGACTCATTTGTCAATAAGAGGCAGACAGTGAGGTTCTGGCAGATGGATCATTTGATGGCTGGGCCCTGGAAGGATGTAGTGGACGATAAATGAGTTGTCATTCTAGAGCGGTACTTCAGAGGCAGCTTCACCTCCTCTACTTGTCACTGTGAGCCTGAGGGCCTGAAGAAAGTCATCATGTTTACAGCAGCAAACTGTTAAATCACTCATCTGAAGTCTGGTTCCTCTCCATTTCTGTCCTTCCTCTTTTACACCTAGTTCACCAATTACAACAGGGTGTCGCACCTTAACATAGAGTATTGCTCTTACAATAATATTTATTAATAAATGCCATTATAAACATGGCCTCCTTTCATCTATTGTGGTAATTCTCAAACTTTTTACAACCAGTTCTACCTTCGTGGGAGAAGGAAGGAAGGAAGGATAAATGGATGGATGGAACATTTAGAAAATGGGACAGGGAATAAAGTTCTGTAAATAAAAACATCATTACATATTCTATTTTGTTTTTCCATATTTATCTAATCAAATTCCATATTTTTCCAGACATTTCCAGACTGTGTAGGACATGAAAAAAAGCAGAACACAGGGTCTGAGGTTTTTTTACCAATCCCAACTTTAAAAACCAACATGGCTGCCGTGCATCTAAAACTTTTTTTTTAAAACACACACAAAAAACTGTTTATTTGCACTTTTCACAAATTGTTTCTCATCAAATCTTTTACACACTCCCTTAATAAACATTATGTTAGCATGTTAAAAGTACAACATACAGAGAAATACATTGTGGTCAGGTTGTTTTGCAAATAATAATGAAATACATGGAACAGTTTACTGTCATGTAACCCCTACTGGCAATTCTTGAAATTTTCTTCACTACACTTTTTTCTCTTTGACTTCGGGGGGTTATTAGCTCTGCTTCAAAGTTGATCTGTTCATATTTACCTTACAAATAATGGATACCTTGATAAAGCCATCAAGCTACTGTTAAAGTATCACTAAAGGCAGGCCAAAAGTTTGAGAACCATGGATCAATTGTATGACTTTGTTGTTCCCTCATTTCCATTTTCTACTCACTCTAGTTTTCTGTTTTTATGGCCCTTTGAGCCTTATGCAATATCTTGTTCCCACTTGATGCTCTCATCTCATGCTGTATTATGAAAGATTCACCACAGCTTACATCTAAGTCTCTAAGCACAACAACACACAAGGGGAGGAACAACAAGCACATGAAAAGAACGTCTGACCAGGAGTACAGAATGAAGGAAGGAGCTCTCATATTAAGAGATGGAAGATCTTGACATCTCTAGCTTAAGATTTCCACCACTTTAGTCCAGTTAAACCTTGAAGAAAATCACACTCTTGAATCCATACAGCAAACACCTGCAAGCACTGAAGTTTTCTGACCTTATTTAGGGCACCTATACTCCTAGATGAGGCGTCAGTGAAGAGTTTGCTGTGCAGAAGCATGACTCTGGCGATGAGATAGAGGCGCAGGAACATGGGCACACTCAGCACCATGTCCAGGTCAGCCTCGGCCTGCGAAGGCACATACGTGAAGGCCAGCCGCGCTCGCCACTGGAACTTAAAGTCCCCAGGCACAGGATGTACGGCAGACACAAGCAGCTCCAGGGTAATCAGCAGAACCCTCTCCATGGTCATGGCGATGCGCCAGTCGTCCGCTCCATTGTCTATGACGAACAGCTGCGGGACAGTAAAGACACGGCGAAAGTCAAGTCAGTAAAAGGAATGAGACGTCTTTTAATAGCTTTCTGGGAAAAAACTTTATGATGAAACTATTCGGGCAGAGTCTTCTCATCAGTACAGCAGACTGATTTGATGATTATAGATACGAGCAGCAAATCAGAGTAAATGTCTTTCCTACGATCTAAAACAAAATCCATTTAATCAGCATTTCAGTCTCCTCGCAAGTCCTCTGGCTCGTTTTCATATAACCTGCAAGGCTTGTCTCTCTAAAATTAAAACAGAGATGCTGAGTCATGTGGAGTGCCAGCTCTAATGCAAAACAGGTTTCTAATTATTAAATTACTACTATTTCTTTGTTTTAATACAAAAGAGCCTTTTTTTAATAAACCCATGCAAGTCTGCAGCTTATGACTGGAAATAAAGGGGAAAAAGGCCTCAAAGAAGTCAAACATCTCCTTTCAGGGAGAAACCTAGAGTCATGGGAAGTGTGATGCCTCATTTTAAACAGAACTAAAAAGTACTAAAAGTCTTTTCTGTATTTCCAACATTTCAACTTTTTATATCTGTGATCAGACCTCATTCTGTTTGCTCCATATATGTGGTCTGTATGTCTATTCATAAATACAATCTTTACAAACAACATAAACGCATGGTTTGAAAGTAAAAAATAATGTTGAAAACTGTGAGGATTTAAGGAAAGGTTCTGCAAACCGCAACGATGAACTGAGGAATGTTTTCTGAATCTGAAGATAATTAAAGCAAGCATGGTTTAAGTCATTTTTTAAAATATATTTTGATGCAATATAAATAAGGGCAACCATAGGGAGTTTGAACGGCAGTTAAGAATCAACCACTTGTACCAGTCTGGTGAATCTGCTTGTTGTCAAAGTTTGATGCTTTTCTTGATAAAACCCAAAACTAAGAATTAAATCCTGTTACTTAATTAAAATATAAAACATTTTCATGTCGGTTATTTCTCAAATTTGGTAAATTATCTAAGTTTTCCAAGAGACGCGTAACTTTTATGATTTTATGCAAATGTTATAAAGTGGAAACAAAGGAAATCGCCTTTTGTATTCAAAAGGTTGCTGACCACTGATTTAAGGGATTCAGTCAAAATAAAATAAATTATTGTCCATTAATTTAAGTGAAATTTCTCTTCAGCAACTTGCATGAGAACATTATACAAGAATCATAAATCATGTAAAGCTTTGAAACTAACAAGGTATTAAACATACTTTATTGAGCTCACATTTCTGCACCAAAAATGTTTTTTATTGGTCTGATGTAATATTCTAATCTAAAATGTTGAGTTTTTATTAGCTGTAAGATGAAAATCATCATAATTAACAGAAATAAAAGCTTGTGTGTAATTAATCTATATAATGTGTTTCATGAGTTAAGTTACTAAAATTAACTTTTCAATAATATTCTAATTTGCTGTATATGACTCTATATACATCCATCTACATACTTATATACACACCACGTACATATCTGTATTCATACAGATGAGAGATTTCCTATAGCATTTCTTTTTATAACAGTGAAGCGAGTCTTCTGCCAGACGACAACACCAAAAAAAATGGGTGAAGAGAATGAGAAGAATTATTTTAAACCTGAGTATCTTTCCTATGGATAGATCAATCAGTCATTTTCTGCAGCGAGAGCTGGTAAGACCCAAAGATCTTGCTGGCCTGATCGATAATCTGAATCAATTTCTTCTGATGTGGTTAACGTACAAAGATATTATATAAAAAAAAGAGAACACACAGCGAATAACCTATGTGTGCTTACTATTGCTCGTACTCGTACTCGTCATCTTCCGCTTATCCGGAACCGGGTCCCGGGGGTAGCAGACTCAGCAGAGACATCCAGACATCCCTCTCTCCAGACACCTCCTCCAGCTCCTCAGGGGGGAGCCCAAGGCGTTCCCAGGCCAGCCGGGAGACATGGTCCCTCCAGCGTGTCCTGGGCCGTCTCCTGGGCCTCCTCCCGGTGGGACGTGCCTGGAACACCTCCCGAGGAAGGCGTCCAGGAGGCATCCGGGATAGATGCCCGAGCCACCTCAACTGGCTCCTCTCGATGTGGAGGAGCAGCGGCTCTACTCCAAGCTCCTCCCGGATGGCCGAGCTCCTCACCCTATCTCTAAGGGAGTGCCCGGCCACACTACGGAGGAAGCTCATTTCAACCGCTTGTATCCGGGATCTCGTTCTTTCGGTCAAGACCCAAAGTTAATGGCCATAGGTGAGGGTAGGAACGTAGACCAACCGGCAGCCGCATCGATCCGTCTGTCGATCTCCCGCTCCATTCTTCCCTCACTCGTGAACAAGACCCTGAGATACTTAAACTCCTCCACTTGAGGCAGGAACTCCCTTCGAACCTGAAGAGGACAGGCCACCCTTTTCCGGTCGAGAACCATGGCCTCGGACTTGGAGGAGCTGATCCTCATCCCAGCAGCTTCACACTCGGCTGCGAACCGCCCCAGCGCATGCTGCAGGTCTTGGCTAGAGGGGGACAGCAGGACCACGTCATCTGCAAAAAGAAGAGACGAAATCCTCTGGTCCCCAAACCAGACCCCCAACGGCCCTTGGCTGCGCCTAGAAATCCTGTCCATAAAAGTTATGAACAGGACCGGTGACAAAGGGCAGACCTGCCGGAGTCCAACATGCACCAGGAACAGGTCCGACTTAGTGCCAGCAATGTGGACCAAACTCCTGCTCCGCTCGTACAGGGACCGGATGGCCCTGAATAAAGGGCCCCCGATTCCATACTCCTGGAGCACCCCCTACAGGGCATCACGAGGGACACAGTCGAATGCTTTCTCCAGGTCCACAAAACACATGTGGACCGGTTGGGCAAACTCTCATGAACCCTCGAGTACCCTGTAGAGGGTATAGAGCTGGTCCAGTGTTCCACGACCGGGACGAAAACCACACTGCTCCTCCTGAAGCCGAGGTTCGACTATCGGCTGGACTCTCCTCTCCAATACCCTGGCATAGGCCTTACCAGGGAGGCTGAGGAGTGTGATCCCCCTGTAGTGGAAACACACCCTCCGGTCACCCTTCTTATGAAGGGGGACCACCACCCCAGTCCGCCAGTCCAGAGGCACTGTCCCCGACCGCCACGCAATGTTGAAGAGGCGTGTCAACCATGACAGGCCCACAACATCCAGAGATTTGAGGTACTCAGGGCGGATCTCATCCACCCCCGAAGCCTTGCCACCGCGGAGCTTTTTAACCACCTCGTTGACTTCAGCCTGGGTGATGAAAGAGTCCAACCCCGAGTCCCCAGCCTCTGTTTCCACCAGGGAATGCGTGATGGCAGGATTGAGGAGATCCTCGAAGTACTCCTTCCACCGCCCGATAATGTCCCCAGTTGAGGTCAGCAGCTCGCCACCCCCACTATAAACAGTGTTGGCGAAGCACTGCTTCTCCTGAGGCGCCGGACGGTTTGCCAGAATCGCTTCGAGGCCAACCGGTAGTCCTTCTCCATGGCCTCACCGAACTCCTCCCAGGCCCGTGTTTTTGCCTCTGCCACAGCCCGGGCCGCAGCACGCTTGGCCTCACGGTACCCGTCAGCCGCCTCAGGAGTCCCACAAGCCAGCCACAGCCGATAGGACTCCTTCTTCAGCTTGACAGCATCCCTTACTGCCGGTGTCCACCACCGGGTTCTGGGATTGCCGCCGCGACAGGCACCGCAGACCTTACGGCCGCAGCTACGGGCAGCAGCATCGACAATAGATGCAGAGAACATGGTCCACTCGGACTCTATGTCTCCAACATTCCCCGGAATCTGATCAAAGCTCTCCCGGAGGTGGGAGTTGAATACATTCCTGGCCGAGGGCTCCGCCAGGCGTTCCCAGCAGACCATCACTATGCTCTTGGGCCTGCCAAGTCTGTCCGGCTTTCTCCTCCTCCAGCGGATCCAACTCACCACCAGGTGGTGATCAGTGGACAGCTCAGCCCCTCTCTTCACCCCAGTGTCCAAAACATGCGGCCGAAGGTCTGATGATACGACAAGAAAATCGATCATTGACCTCCTGCCTAGGGTGTCCTGGTGCCAAGTGCACTGATGGACACCCTTATGTTTGAACATGGTGTTCATTATGGACAATCCTTGACTAGCACAGAAGTCCAATAACAAAGCACCACTCGGATTCAGATCGGGGAGGCTATTCCTCCCGATCACACCTCTCCAGGTGTCACTGTCGTTTCCCACGTGGGCGTTGAAGTCCCCCAGCAGAATAATGAAGTCCCCGGGAGGGGTACTATCCAGCACCCCCGACAGGGACACCAAGAAGGCCAGGTACTCCGCACTACCGCTCGGCCCGTAGGCCGAAACGACAGTCAGAGACCTATCCCCAACCCGAAGGCGCAGGGATGCGACCCTCTCATCCACTGGGGTAAACCCCAACACGAGACGGCTGAGCTGGGGGGCAACAAGCAAACCCACACCAGCCCCCCTCTCCACTCCAGAGGGCCACTCCAGAGTAGAAGAGAGTCCAGCCCCTCTCGAGGAGATGGGTTCCAGAGCCCACGCTGTGCGTGGAGGTGAGCCTGACTATTTCTTGTCGATATCTCTCGACCTCCCGCACAAGCTCAGGGTCCTTCCCCCCAGCGAGGTGACATTCCACTTCCCTAGAGCCAGCCTAAGCATCCGGGGATCAGGCAGCTGAGGTCTCCACCTTCGTCCGCCACCCAATCCTTAAGGTACAAAGATATTATATAAAAAAAAGAGAACACACAGTGAATAACCTGTGTGCTTACTATTGCTGAGCTTCTCAATGTCAAGGGATAATGATTTTCTTGAGTTTTTATAAATGAAACCTGCATGGAATGAGAAAAAAAAAAAACGTGTGTAGCCAACAACCTCTTGAATGTGTTTAAAATTGGTAAGATGTTCAACTTCTTGGTCTTTATAAATAACTTCAATCTGTGGCAAAGCCCTCTGGTCTTACTAACATGAAAGTCAAGTAAGCTACTAGTAACAACATTTTTGTGGCAATAGTGGCCCATAATCACAGCCATCAGACAGGAAACTAGCAGAAGGAGAAGGGGGGAAGAGATATGGCAAAGGTCCAGATGACGGGATCTGGACAGCAGACCAACATCCTCCATACTTGGGACACCTGCTTAACATACTGAGTGTTACCTGTGTCATCTGCAGATTTTAATATGCAGTTGCCTTGTGTAGTTTTGTTTTGTTGTTTCTATACAAGTTAAAGAGATAAACACATACCCCTGTGGAACACCTGTATTTAGGACAAGACAATGCGAAAAAATGGTACATTCTGTCTTTTAAAACCTTGCTAATGAACACAATGAGGTTGCTAGTCACATTTACACAAACATTTTAAAGCAACATGGGGTAGATGTGTTGGCAGATGACAAGTCCATTAAAGTAAATGATTATTGGTGTTTATAATGATAAACATATTTTTGGGGTTAATTGTTAGACAAAAAAATAAATCTAACCAAAAGGAGACCAGATTGGTTACAAAGCAACAAACACAGCATTTGTATATCATTTAGGAATTAATTTACTTAAATTCAATGAAGAATAGGCTAATAGACAAAACCCTGAGTTATAATCTTGAATTTAGCCAAATATATCTCCTAGCTCTTTTGCTTGACAAATAAATTTGTGTCAAGGAAACATGGTGGAACTCAGCCAAGAAGGAAGCTTTACCCTGCTAATTTTCTTGGAAAACAGATATTGGCTGTGATTTTCTCAGTGTGAGTGAATATCTCGCTTTACTTCTGTAGATGACCTAGATTTTCTGCACATATGAATCTACCTTTCCAAAAAATTATAGGCTCATATATTTATTTATCTCCTAAATATACACACTTGTTTTTGAATGCATACTTACATCACATGCATACTCATTACATTTACCACAACTTTCATTTGGATGTTCCCTGCAGGAATTGCTTCAGAGAGTATTCCTTGTTCTCTTTGTTGTCCTCCGGAGTGAAATCAAATTTCCGGCCTCACTACCAGCGTTCCTTTAATTGCGGTTTTCCCTCCATGTTTGTGGATATTTCGCAAGCATAATTGCTGTGGTTACTCTTGATATTGTCACTAAAGCTGGTGCTATAAGGAGGTGGTAAGAGCAGGTTTTCAGTGAGGGGGCCCTCCCTCCAGGAGGAGATGACAGGAGCTGGGGAGAGGAGAAGGGGGTGGAAATGGGGCTGATAACTGGAGCACAGTGGAAGTAGATGAGTGAGGAGTAGAGGAAATAGAGAGATAAATTTAAGGACAAGGGCATATCAGGGAAAGGTAGACATTTTAATGGTTTCTGCACTTAGAGGCAAATGAATCACAAATATTCAGACTAGTTGGACTGAGACCCATTTCATCCCTTCCAAATAGTCTGTTTTGTGCATCCATGCCAGGAGGTAGGTGCGTCACAACCTTTTGGGATTTAGTGGAGGAAAAAATAGGGACCAAAGTCTAGTCTTTCGAACAAAGATTTTTTTCAGGGATAAACTTGAAACAAATGGCTGCCAGCTGTGCTTGCAGCTACAAAAATATACTTTGTAATGGAATTTTTTAAAAAGTATGTTAATGCAAAAAAAAAAAAAACACATATAAACAGTAAAATACAGTAGTGGCAGCATTATGCTGTTGGATAACTTTCCTAAGATTAAACTGTAGGAAGGAGGATGAGTCATGAACAGTTTATGAGTTTATGAACATTTCCAAATACCAGTCAGTTTGAACCCAGACCTTCATGAGTCTGCTTGCAAGCTGAAGATAAAGATGGGTTTCATTTTTAAGCCTCAAGGTCAGTCAAAGTAAACATTCAAGTTACCAACTGAATGGCTTCAGGTGAAGACTTTAGACTGGCTGAGCCAGAGAGTAGAACTAAATCTGACTGAAATCACGTGTTATGTGGGATGTGGACCAGACATGTCATTTTAAAGTGGGGACGTCAAAAATTGACACATCAAGATCTGGCATGGATATGGACACCTACCGAAAAAGACTGAAAGCTGCAATTATTAGTTTAAAAGTGTACACACATATGCAAAAACCAGGCTATTCCAGCTTTTTTATTGTTTACTTTTTGCTCCCTAGTAGATTTGTTTGTCTGACATGAAAGTTCTTTCTCTTATATATATGGTCCATATTCTAAATGATGTAAAATGCTACAACTTAATAATAAACCACAATGTTTCCAAAGGAGATCATTGTTGGGGATGGAAAGAGTAAAGAGCGAGTCAGAGAAGAAGAAACAGAAAGGTCGGGGCACTGTGAGAGAAACAAGGAACTCCCCGACTGTAAATCAGCTGAGTTTACCAGCTGCCGCCCAGCCCAGAGAAACCGCCTGAACTCTAACAATCGCTCTTTACCTCATGATTCATCTCGAGGGCTTTTAGGGCTCACAAACATTTACACAAACAAACAAAACGAGTCCAACAACGGGTCAAGCGTAACAGCAAGCAGACAGGGCGGCTCGTGTGTCCAAGCCAACTGATCGGCGTCATGATGAGGCCAAAGCTTCTTCAAACCACCTGTGGATACGCAAACTGTAAGGTTCATCATCTTCTGTATGTTACACAGAGAGACCTATGTGTTTTGCTCAATGTTCCATGTGTGCACCCACATGTGGCCCACACTCAGACAGGAGTCAATGTGTAATCTGTCATTTGAACCAAGGGTCAAACACTGGCTGTATTCCTTAATGATGGCAGAGAGCATGCATGAGCGTGCATTTGCATGTCCCTGTCTGTGTGTACTGTGCTCTGTGTTGCTGTGTTGCTGTGTGCCGAGCGAGTGTGAGAGGGAGAGTGTGTGTGTGTGTGCAGACCCAACCTCGTCATGGTGACTGTTGCCAAGGCGACAACATCAAAGAGCAGCCAAGCTTAATTAGGATCTCCAGTGAGAAAGAGGGAGTCAAAAAGAGAGAGCCGAGCAAGGAGAGGCGCGGAAAGCAGAAGAGAAAACGGAGGCATAAGAACAAATGCTGGAGTGCGCGTTCGTGGGTAAAGAGGGGACACAACAGACAGGTTGTCAACACTCATGGTGGAGATTGCAAAGGTTTAATGTATGTGCGAGTGCTCATACTTTGGTGAAGGAATTAATTTGTGCTGTCACATTTGGAGACTGCTTCCCTCAACTTTTACAAGTACATTCTTCTTGATTTTTAGAAAAAGGGTTGGTCCTTTACAATCACAGTCTCGACCATAAGATGTTATGCTTTGTGATTAGGCTAGGGCCGGACTGAGATGATAACCTGGAACAAAGTATTACAGCATTTAATAATTAAACAGAAAAAAATATGTGAACTTGTTTTCATTTAAAAAAACCCACATAAATGGAACTCCTACTACTATAACACATTCCTAAAACAATAAAATAAAAACAAAAATCTAAAAAGTGTGGTTTGCATGTGAACTTTGCTTTCCCAAGTCAATAATTCATGGAACAACTGTACATTTCACTGGAACTACAGCTGTGAGCATCAGTTTTCAAATCTTGCCATAGATTTCCAAATGGATTCAAGTCTGGGTTGTCTACAGTTGCTGTCCTGTTGGTAGATGAACCTCTACCTCAGTCTGAAGCCCCTCTCTAAGGACTGCCCTGTATTTATCTCCATCCATCTACCCATCAACTCTGACTGGCTTACCTGTCTCTGTTAAAAAAATGTATCCCCACAGCATGATGCTGCCACTCCCACATTTCAATAACACCATGCTCAGCAAGCAGGCTAAAAAGTTGACCAAAACCAACTTCTTCCACATGCTTGCTGTTACCTCCCTGTATGGCTTGTGACAAACTGCAAATTTGAATTCTTACACCTTTCTTCATTCCACTCTTCTATAAAGGCCAGATTGGTGGAGGTATTAAAGGTATCATAGTAAAATGAGCTGAATACAAATGCATGCCACACCTTTCAGAATTTTTATTTGTAAAACAATTTGAAAACCATGTATTATTTTCTGTCCAGTTTACAATTACGTGCTGCTTTGAATACATTCATGTTTTGTGGTTCTAATGTGACAAATTGTTAAAAAGTACATTGTGAATAACTTTGCACTGTATGGATTATTATTTAGAAATAGTTCCTCTTATAATTTTGCTAATAGTAAGTAAGTAATAAGACTCAGAGGGTACACAAATATCAAGGTTGAAATGCCAGTACCAGATTTGTTTTTAGCTTAAAAGAGAAGTGGGAGACCTAAATAAAACACTGGCAGCTAAATTGAATTTTAGATCTAACACACATTTGCTTATTGCTCAGAAAATTACTTATTTTATATTTTCTATACCGGAGTCAACATTTCTAGATTTTAGATTCTTCAAAATAGCCACCCTTTGCTTTGATTACTGCTGTGCTCTCTTGGCATTCTCTCCATGAGCTTCAAGAGGTGGTCACCTGAAATACTTTTCCAAAGAGTCTTGAAAGAATTCAATTCAATTCAATTCAATTCAGTTTATTTATATAGCGCCAATTCACAACACTGTCGTTAAGGCATTCACAAAGCAGGTACATGCATTACAATTTTAAACCGAATCATGAAAAAGGCATCAATTTGTTATTTATTCAAAAAGGATAAAAAATTTGTCATTTTAAGGGGGAAACCCGCAGATTTCATCCAGTCGTGACTTGCACATTCCCCTCCTGGGTGGCATGTGAGACAGGGAAGTCACTGGCGTTGACTTTCCGAATCCTCATACTGACATGCAGGGAGCGACAGTGGAAGGGAAAAGCCCTTTTAACAGGAAAAAACCTCCAGCAGAAAACCCGGCTCAGTTTGAGCGGGCCCTCTGCCACGAACCGACTGGGGGGTTTGAGGAGAAAACAGAGCAGAGACCAAAAAAGAAAAAGAAGCACGATCCAGGAGTACTTTCTATGGGAAGGGAAAAGGTAAATGTTAATTTGGGTGTAGATCCTTTAGTCTTTCACCTAGAAAAGAAAGAACAGATAAACTCGGGGCCAAATTTTCCCCCGTTTTGATTTTGAAGAGAGCACATAGAGTTAGTTACAGTGAAAAGCCCGGGCAAATAGCTAGTCTAGGGAAAAAAAACCCTTCCCCAAAATGTTCATGGGGAAAACGGTCCCAAAAATTTTAAAATTTCAGTCATCACAGCAAAGGGGCAGCACTTTTAAAAAATCTAAAAAAAAAAAAACCTTTTTTTTAAAATTTTTTTTTTTTCAATCTTTCATTTGCTACATAATTTTTATAGTGTTATTCAGGGTTTTTAAGCCCTTCAGGCGAACCCTGTGAAGTGGGAAATTTGTCAAAAAAAATAAGGGAAAACCCGTTTAAAAAAGAAAGTGTTTCTAAACTTTTGGGCTGGTAGTTTTATTTTATTTTAAAATAATTTTATAAAATTTTAAAATATAATTTTTATATATATATATATTATTTTTATATTAAAAATATATAAAAAATTTTATTTAAAAATATTTTATTATAATTTTTTAAATTTTTTTAATGGTTTTTTGCCTTTTAAAAATTATATATAGTACAGACCAAAAAAGGGGCTTGGGCCCAAACCCTTTCCCCTTTAAAAAAGGTTTTTCCTTATTTTTTAGGGCTATTTAAATTGTGGCCCTTAACGACCCGGGATTAAAAAATAGAATTAAAAAAAATGTGGAATTTTAATTTCTGAACAAAAAAGGGGGTTTAAACAAACTGAAAATATGTCTTTTTTTAAAATTTCCCAGGTTTTCAAAGGGAGCCCCCCCTTTGGTTTTTATTTCTGCCTTTCGCACCCCCATTTGGGATTTTGATGAGCTTCAAGAGGGGGAGTCAAGGGAAAAGGTTTTCACTTACAGGGTTTCCCCGTCAGGTTTTAAAAAGTGGGGGTTTCAAGGGCCTTATAAATGGGGTTGGGCCATCAGTTTGTTTTGTGCCGGGGGGGGGATACAGTACACAGCTGAAATAGTCCTACCCGAAAAGAATAGGCCCAAAAAAAAAGCAGCTAAGGGAAAGAAAAACGAGGAAAATGGGGCCTCATTACTTTTAAAAATGAAGGTCAGTCAGTTACCCCCAACAATTGGGAAAACTTTGAAAAATGTCCCCCAATTTCCAGGCGCAAAAAAATCAAGCGCCTTCACAAAAAAAAAACTGGCTCCCCCAGAGGGGGGCCCCCCCAGGAAAGGGAAAACCAAGAGTCACCCCTCTCTGGGGGACGATAAGTTTTAAACCCAGTCACCAGCTTTTTGAAAATCCCAGGTTAAACAACAGCTCAGATTAGAGAACAGGTCAATTTTTAAAAAACAAAAGTTTTAGGCCCCCCAGGGCCATCTCTGAACAACTGGGGGAAGAGGAGAAGTGTGAATCAGGCCCTTTTAGGGTAAAAAAAGCTGCAAGGAAACCACTGCTGGAAAGGGCAGGCAACAAGCAGAAGAGACTTTTTTGGGGCAAAAGAACCCAAGGAATGGGACCCAAAACTAGACCAGTGGAGGAAAAATCTGTGCTTTTGGGGGTTGGGGTCTACCCGCCGGGGTTCCCCCCTTGAAACATGGGGGGAGGAGGTGTGGGTGGGGGGTAGGGGTGCTTTTTTCTTGCCATAATACAAATTTAAAGTTTTTTTTTCGTAGGACTATCAGGGGTGTTTTTAAATGTATCCCCACCCTTCCCCCGGGCCCCAAACACCCAACCCTGAAAAGGGTTCCCCAAACCCCCCTTTTAAGGCTTGGGGAAATCCCACTTAAATTTAAAACCCGGAAAAGGGCCAAAACCTTTTGAAGTGAAAACCCCTTTAGGTGACTACCTCTTGAAAGTCATCAAAAAGAATTTTCAAAGAAGTGGGTTCCCCCGCAGTAATTCCAAAAACAAAAAAGGGGGGTCTTTGAAGAACCCAGAATATAAAAACATATTTTAGTTGTTTTTCCCCTTTTGTGTTTTAATATTAAATTCCCCATGTGTTAATTATAGTTTTGATCCCCTTTTTCAGTAAAAAGCTACAATATCATAGATGAAAAAAAGACAATCTTTGAAGGGAAAAAGGTGTGTCCAAACTTTTGGTCTGTACTGTATATTGTTTTGCTCTTTATCCATTTTCCTCCTCCCAGCATCCTTCACTCAGTTTTTGTTTTGTCTTTCACAAAATGACATTTTTCTGAATCAGAACTGAAGCGATCCTCCTTCCAGCACCACTGGGGGAAATAAGCGCTTCTCCCTTCCTGTCCTCCTGTGTCCTCCTTTCCTGTCCTGCCCTGTCTTCCCTAGAGTCATACTGTTGGTCTTTTCCTGGCGACATTTCCATGAGGAAGGGATAAATAATTAAATTCCATTAGGAGAGTAATCTGTCAGTGGGAGTGACTGAGTGCCACTGCCCCTACATGAAGAGGGCAGAGGCATGGGATGACGGAGGACTGTGCAGCAAAATTAGTCTCCAAATGATTGCAAATGGGTATTAGTCTTCATCCTCTGCTGATGAAAAATAGGATTTTCAAATGCGAGCAGTGACTAGAGCAAAATGTTGGGTACATTTTTAAAAAAGTTTATAAATCCAAACATTAAACATTTCTAAACTCCACAGCCTAAAAACATATTTTACAAACAGATGTTTAAAATTTTCACAGAGTTGGTCATCATTAACACCTAATAAGCTGAGATAAGATTATAGCGTCAGTGTCTCACTAAAGCAGGCCCTTTGATAGTCTTAGACTTTAACTACCAACTCTCACCTTCTCATTCACTTCTGTCTAAAAGTCAAGAGGTGTGGCAAAGCATCGTGGGAATGACACAAAAACAAAGCAAACAAACAACCATTCATGCACTCACTCTAGAGAAAAATTGAGTGCCACTAATGAACCTAAAGTGCATGCTTTCAATTGTCAAAGAAAGCTGGAGTACATGGAAAACTCCAACTCTGAGATGCGAACCAGGGAACGTCCAACTGTGAGCCAACTGGGCAAACCAACACCAGGCTGAGAGGAAGCTCAGCTACCTGTTTAAAGCATGGTGAGCATGCTTTGTAGTATAAATGTTGATATTAAGCTGGCTGTGTCCCGTAACACTGCCTTTGTAATCCTGTTTTAATTAAAATTCCAACTGTGAAATATTGACTCATTAAAACTAAAAACCAGTTTTACAGAAAACATATAGCTTTCACATGTTCCTGAGGTATTTAAAGCCTTTGCAAAAGTAAAAAGCCAATGTACTTATTACCACAACTCAAGACTGGCTATAAAAGATACAACTTATTGCAGCCTCTGTCTTTATAAGTTAAAATGTTTCTGAACATTTGAAAATAAATTACTAAAGCCACATGAAGGGGAAGCTGTTTGTAGAACAGTGAGAAGCACAGAATGCATATATTAACTTGAATACATGTAAAATCATAAATGTTTTCATTAAAAAGAGCCTTCATGTCTTTCGTATGCTAGTTCTATGCTAGCCTCAGTGAGCTAAAGGAATGTTCTGATGTTTATTTTTAAAATTTAATGGAGATTTTTCCAAGTGTAAAATAAAAAAAACAACATAAAGGCACTAATTGAACTTTTTAAAGCTTTTTTATTGAGTCAGCAGCTTTTCCTAAATCAGGAAACCTTTTGAAATGTTCTTTTTTAAACTAAAACACCGGAACTCTTATATCACGTAACTGTAAAGGTGCAATGACAATTGACTAGTAACGATTTTCAGCTGGTCCTGACCCGGGATCGTCCAGTTGGGAAAAACATAAATGTGGCCTCTTTTCCCGGGTAGTGAAAGCACCATACATGAGTGCTACATATCATGCTGGCTACAACACTCTTCGTTGTGGAAGTTATTACTGAAGGTAGCTGCTCAGTCAGCTAAAGTGGATATGCCTATACTGAGGCATGATGATTGCTTTATTTGACTAGAAGGAATGCATAGTTAAGTGTGCTAAATTTTCATTATGTATACAAGTAGACTAGAAGTAAGTAGACGAAAAAAAATTTTTTAGTTCTCAGACAAATTTTAATTGGCTAAAACCTTGTTGAATTTTTTTATGCATTTCGTTAAAGGTTAAAGGTAGATAGCACCTCAAAACACATCAGGGTAAAATTGCAAAAATAAATTAGTGATTTCTGTTACCCTAACCCTTATCTTTCTATATAAGCAAGGTTTCATGAGAGGTTTCAGTCGATAAAGAGGGAGGTCAGATAATAGTTAAATCAACTTGGACATAAAGAACAAACCCAAAGGGCAGGAGAACCAAGATTGTGAAAAGAAGATGTGTCAGCTTAACTTTAACAGGATGTGGCATCACAGGGCAGAGGGCTAGGGACAAGAAACAAAATGGGAAGTGAATAGGACAGAAAGAGGACACAGTAAGGAAAAGAGAAATCAGCTGGAGAAAAAAATGTGTGAAATAGAACAGCATTAAAAATAAGATTAGGTGTCTACAGAGGTGAAGGTGTGAAGTCTGACAGGACACTCTCCACCCACGGCGTTTCCCCGTCTGCTCCTACTGCCTGCCAGCCAGAGGAGTCTGCGACCTCTCAGTCTTTCCCTCTCAACAAGCCAGCCAACCATGCGTGAACCTCTAAAGCTTCCTTAGAGCCCTTCATGTTTCTAATTCCAGATACCTCAAATCATGATGCCAGACTGAGTGCTGTTCCAGCTCTGCAAAGCCAGCAAGAAGAAATATGATGTCATATGCACATCCACATGCATGCATCCAGAAAGGCGGAAAAAGTGGATGCACATCTAAGAGAAATCAGCATCAAATCTCCACTTCCTATGGGAGGCAGAGGGGCTAACACATGGCAAAGGAGATATTTACTAAAGGAGTCAGTAACAAAGCGTGAAAAGCTAGCTCACACACTTTTACCCACACAGTCAAAACTCTAGGGAATGTCTGGGTCTTGTAGCATGGAAACCCCAGCTACAGGAAGACAAAATAACTGGGGTAAACCGAACACACATACACACTCTCGTCACACAAGCCCAGATTCCCACACTGATATATATGAATATTCAAGGAGGATAACACACTTTCCCCTCACTGTAATTATAGTTTTGAGGGAACACCCCTGTGGCTGTTTCTATGCAAGGAAGAGTAAAGGAAGAGGAGAAGTGAAGTGAAAAGGTAGAAAGTGTGACAGATGAGGAAAGGATCACAAGTTGGGAGTGTGCATGGGTTGTACGGAGTCTAAAAACAGCACTTGGAAGGGAGCGAAGAGAGATTTCCACCAGTGGTTTCTGGAGACAAGGAATTTCCTTCATTCAGAGCAGATATGAAAGATGCACTTTGTTCCCAAAAATGTCCTTCGGGTAAATAAGACACACATTGCATCTGATAAATTGGCATTTCTTGGAAATAAACAGATGGAACACTTCTCTCATGCCCAAAGTCCGGATTCTGTTGTGTTCTTCTGTTTTATTTTGTCTTCTCCGTCATTCACAGACCAAATGTGGCATGTATTATGTATAATCTGCAGAGGATGACATCATTAAATTACCGTTCAAGTATTCCTGAATGAGAAAAGACATCTCCCTCGGAAGACAACAGCTCTCGTTGTCACCTTGCCTTCCTCTGAGTGTCCATGAGAGCCAAGAAACTGTCTTCTCGATCAATGGAATGCCTCTAAAACTCTCCAAAAGTAACCGAATAACACGAGTCAGTAATGCTTAAAGTGCACTAATGGACTGGAGAAACATTCCTTTCTTGCACACTCTCTAAAAGTTTCTATTTGATTAATTTTAACATCAATTCAATTGTTTGCCTTTCAAGTGCAGATTTCCTTCAAGTGAATGAGCTACAATGAATCTATTTCCTTCAGAGCAGTTTGCTTCTTTTTGCTGAGTTTGTTTCCACATGTGAAGAAAAGAAGAGCCTGAGATTGAGATGGCAGGTAAGGGATAGATGCAAAACTACCACTTCAATCGTATGGACGTGCACAAAACACATGAAAGATAAAATTTGCATATCTCAAATATACAGTGTTGTAGAAAACTAGTTCCTCTGTTTGCTTTTTGTCATAATTCAATATTTCATATTCTAAAAACATGCTTAATATTAAACAAAGATTTTCATTTATTAAGAGAAAAAAGTGACCAAACAGAACCAGCCCCTTATTGGAAAATAAATCACCCATCTCGTGAAATGATGAATTAACTCTGATTAACCACATTTTTCTGAAAGCTGAGTTAAATTTCACCAACCACACCCAGACCTGATTATTGCCAGAGTTGTAGACTCTATTTAATAGCACCTGTCTGACAACATGAATTAGACTACAACATCTCAAAAAGCAACACAACATGCCTCTAACCAAACTGGGAGCCATTATCCACAGATGGAGATAACATGTAACAGAGTTTTCCAAGGGTGGCCAACCTACCAAAATTACTCCAGAAGCACATTTGCTGAATCACTCAACAGGTAAGAAAAACCATGACAGTTTGTAGAGCACCTCAAACTTCAATTACCACAGCTAAGATGAGACAAAGAAAAGACTGGGCAAAAATGTTCTTCTTGGTCATCTGATCATGAAGAACAAAAAGGCCCGGGTCAGACTGGCTGAAAACATCTTACTGATCCCCAACATCTTTGGGAGGTCTTTCGGCTTGCATCTTTCAGACTGAATCAAACTGACCATGCAGTAAATCATGATGGTAGTAGTGTGATTGTCTGGGGCTGCTGTGCTGCTTCAGCACCTGGAGGACTTGTCATCATTAATGCTCTCTAGCCGACAGTCCTGAAGGCGAAGGTCTGGCAATCAGTTTACGCTTAAGCTCAAGCAGGTTGTGCAGCAGAACAATAATATAAAACACACCAGCATGTCCAAATTTAAATCTTTTTCAGATGCCGTGGGATGACCTTAAACAGGCATTTCATGCTCCGAAACACTCCAATGTAGCTGAATAAAAACAAATCTGCAAAGACGAGTGATGTAAAAGACTCACTGCCAATTACTGCAAGCGCTCAGTGGCAGATGTTACCATCAAGGGTGGCCCAACCAGTTATTAGATTTAGAGGCCTTGACTTTTCATGGGACATAACTGGATTGCTTTTTTCCCTAAATAATGAAATCATCATTTAAAAACTGCATTTTGGATTTACTCTGCTGATAATGAAGTGATTTTGATTATCTAAAAAGCTTAAGAGTGAAAAAAATGCAAAAACAGAACAAATCTGTTGGAGAACACGTACTTTTTCACAGCAATGCACCTCTCTGATTTTCGTTTTCCATTACATCAAATTTTTGAGAGCTGTCTGGTGTTAGGCCTTAAAATGATCTCTCTGATTAGCCACTAGAATCACAAATGATTCATGATGTTTCACTGTTCCATCAGCTGCTGTCCTAATGGGTTTTGTCTTGATTTACCATTGAGAAGACTGATATATCTCTCTTCTCAGTCTCCATTATGTCTGAGCAATCACAGTCTATTGGTCTTGTACTTAACTCAGTCTAATGGAAAGAGGTTGTTACGATAAGGCCGTCAATCACAACACTTACAATGAGTTAATGCTGGTTCTAACTATCACGACTTGAATTCCAATAAATAGACAAATACGGACAATTACTGAAACCAAACAAGTCACTGTAACTAGAGTGGCATCTGCCAACAATATGAATGTGCTTTCTATATAAAGCCATTTGCTCAAACAATGGCTGAGAAACTTTGCAGAACCCAAATGTTCCAAAACAGAGTTAATCTTAAATGTCTTCAACATTTAGAAGTAAAACATTTGTTGTGATTATTAATCTGACAATATTATTTAATTTTTAATATTAATATTTTAATATTTTATCAAATAATATTTCGGTCTGTTAAGAGTTGTCATGTGAATACCAGCCTAGTAAGGCGATGGTATTAGGACAAAGTTGAAAGGTGTGAGCCAAGCTCTGACATTATTGAACAGCATAAACTCTGTACACACATGGAATGAATTCACACAATTTCATAAATACAAGAATTTATTAACAAAAATAAGTCAACTCAAAGTCAAACATATTTCAATCAACAAACTCTTCACTATGCTAAAACAATCCAACTAAACTACCAAGCAGAATTAAAGAATAAGGAAGACTAATGGGCTATTTACAATATAAACAAGTTGATTAAAGATGATTGCAAATCATGACCAAAAGAGTGATGCAACATTACCATGCAATGTTATGTATGTTTGAGAACCAAGGATTATCTTGAAGAATCTGGAAATGAAGTTAAGTTAGTCTTGGAACCAACTTAGGCAGTAATCAGCAAACATTTAGACAACCATTCACAATGCAAGATCAGATAAAATATTATTTTATCAAATCAATGTTTTCAAGAATGATCTGCTGAATAAAACCAACCTTCTGGATGACTTATTCTCAATAGTGTCTAATTAGTTGCCTTTATTTATTAAAATAGTATTTAAAGAAATATTATTAAGGGAATATTTGGAAAAGAGCCAAATCTTTCTGGAGAAATGGGGTTTAATGGTGTTTACTTAGTTATCAGATTTAGTAAAATAATGTTTAGAGACTATTATTCACTAACTTGAAAACTAAACCTTCCTGTTAAATATTCTGTAGCGAGCACGTGTTCTTAAACTGTTAGCAGTTAAGCTAACAAAGGAGGCTGATAGCTTAGCTTAGCACCAGAATCAAACACTTACTTTTAAAATACCAGGGTCAATAAAAGGGTTAATATGCATAAGCGCGGACGGCGCGTTATGAGCAACCTTCTGTGTTTAAAATCACCCTTTAAATAAAGTTTGTCTTAACTTTAAAAACACAGAACACAAAGCTGATCACGTGTGCAGCCTACTAGCACTAAGGTAGCAGTTTCACACAACAAAACCAAACTTGATAAATATGAAAACGTTCTGATCATTTCATCCTAACTCTTTCTATTATTCTCTCTGCCCAAAACCTAACCTCTGACTATGCTGAGGAAAAGATGTCCGGGCGGCGAAGTTTGAAGAGGTGTCCACAGTCAACAAGCGGTTAGCTTTCGGCTAACCTCGGTAGTTTCGGGCACTGTGGCGTACGAGACGGCTCGTTCTGTCCGCCAACCAGCTATTCATTACCATAACCACGGTGATGCGGTCTCTGCTGTCTTCCTTCCAGAATGGGAGACTGCGTCTTTGCAGGGGCTTCTCTCGAACACTGTGTGCGTCTGCAGGGCTCGGAGAGAGAGTCAAACAATGCTGGTACCTTAATTCCCCGTTCGTGAATGAATACCGGATACACAAACAGCAATTCATTTCATACTCAACGTTTGCATATGATCGGTGATCATATGAGACTCTTGGATCCAGTTTGAAGAGTTTATGTCTTTTTGCCAGCAGAAAGACTTCAGCGCACTGTGTCTGCTCCTGGTCCGATGGTCAACCGCCTCGGAGCATTGGAAAGGGGGTACAGCCAGTGGCATAATGGGAAATCCGCTGATACCCCCTTTTCCTAAGTTGTGCCGGAAATAGGTTAATGCAATTTGTTTTGAAAATTCCAGAAGAGTCTGTACCGGAGTTTAATGTTGAAATCCATGGCTTAGAGTTCCAACACAATCAAAGATTTACTTTACAAGGTTAGGTTTAGCCTTTCTTATAGTTTAAAAACAAATCTCAGACCACTGCAGAAATACTTACAGGTATTCCATGGCCATTTTTCAAAATCACAGCTTATTTTTGTGCTTTTGATTTGCAAAGCTAAATTATAGCCCATGCACATTATTTTGTTAATTGAACAAATCTATGTTTAACCCCAATGATCTAATAATTTCACCCTTAACTATGACATTCACTGAGAATGAGAGACTATATTGGCTGTTGCTGCTTCCTATCTGTCTGTCTGGTTTAATGTCATCAGCTCTGCAAAGCACTAAGTTCATGGAGCAGGAGAACGTTTTGTCTGCACACAATTAACTGCAACAACACTATAATGCATTAAGGACAGACTTATCAATGAGTCATATCCAAACAGACTAAAGAAGCTAGCATTAGTCTAGCATTAAAGCAAATGGGTCTGGATGAAAACATGAAAGATGTGAGTTTATTGAAGACTGTAGCTGTATCTGTTGAACCAGATATATACTTGAACAGAAATGCTAAACCTATGCGCTTTTAAATGACCCATTGACATTATAGTAGCTTTGTTAACAGCTTGAGGGTGCGGCATCATGAATGCTATTGGTGAGTGAGTTAATTGGGAGACAATCCTAAAACTAATGTCTAAATTTAACAGTATTCCATACATCCATTTTCTTTACCCGCTTCTTCCGTACAGGGTCGCGGGGGAGCTGCTGCCAGCAGTCTACAGGCGAGAGGCGGGGTCCACCCTGGAGAGGTCGCCAGTCCATCGCAGGGGAACACAGAGACACATAGGACAAACAACCATGCAGACACCCATTCATACCTAAAGGCAATTTAGAGAGACCACTTAATATGCAAACATGCAGAACTTGCAAACTCCATGCAGAAAGACCCCAGGACAGGAGTCAAACCCTTCTCGCTGCAAAGCAACAGTACAACCAACTGTGCCACCGTGCAGTACAGTATACCATGTAATACTAATTAAAAGTAGTGTGTTATTTTAATGCACTGCAAGCTACTGGGTTTTTAAGGAAGTATATTTGGGCTGCACAGTATCAGGAAGACATGTTAGCCAGTACTATGTTGAATATAGAGATAGCGAAATTGATTACCACAACCCGCATTTTTCTGACACTGTTCTTTTTAACAAACTCCTTCTATTTTTCTATTTTACATAAATTACTTATTGCTCTATGCAAAGACCAGATCTTTTTTCAATTCTGTTATACTTGTGACAATGACAATAAAGGATATTATATTCTTTTCTACCCTCCTTGTGTACTTTAGCATCCCAGCCATAAGAAATATACATCAAGTCTGGGCATCTAAGGCACTAAAAGTATATCCAACAAGCAAAAATATATATGTGGCATGAAGAATGTGCATGCATGGCATTTGAAATGTTACCCAGCCAAATATCGCATCCAGGAAGTACTTTGGTATTGTATGCATTGAAATTGCAATGAGTGCAATTCGATATATTGTGCCGCTCTAACATAAATGGCATTAATTCTAAGCCTTAATGCAGTATCAGACTCAGTATCACCAAATTAATAGTCTAAAAGGACTCAAATTAATAGAGGAGACTAATTCTTAATCAGGACCTTCTAATATGCAGCTAAATGTGCACTGAAGTCAAACTTAATGAAAGTACTGTAGTAAGATGTGTATAGCTTTGATTTAATTAATCTAAAGATCAGAACGTAACCATAAACCGCCATTTGCTCAGTATGGCAAAACTAATATTAGTGTTTTATTTGCCACACTGATCAATTATACTGATCATAGTGAGTAGGAGAGGTGCTTAACATGTTAACATTTTATGCCAGATTAGAATATTAACAGCCTTACCAAGGATTTTATCAAATTCCTTTCCCTTCCATTTTTCATCAGCAACAAAGAGTCACCCCTCTTACATTAAATCCACTAATACTCCTGTCACACACAGTAGGCAGAGATAGACAATGAGCAACGACCACTCAACTATGCAGTAAAAGATGGATGGACTCAAAAATGAGTCAACAAATTCATATTTGCGTTTTAAGCAACAACTTCATATTTGCGTTTGAAGGGCTGAATGTGTCCATCACTGTGTTAAACACAGCCGCAAAGAATTTCTAAAGACAACAAAATAATACAAAACAACATAAAGGTTAACAGTAACTGTGGGGATTGCTGTCAGAGACAGCTTTAAAATCACTCTGTTGCAGAGCAATTCCTCATCATTTTATATTTGTCTAATAAGCTTGAATTAAAGGATCAGACCAGTGCGCAGTGTCTCAGACTGCAGGCATAAAAAGGCCTTTTCTGATTTTTGCTGATACCTTTGTTTTTTAAACTCTGGTGAGCACACTTCTAATGAGCTGACAAGAGGTATTGTTGCAACTGAGTTAATCCTAATATGACAGTAACTGTAATAGTTTTTTTTGTTGCTACACGCATTTAAATTCTTTTACAACAGAGAATGAACAGGTGATTTTTACGGGGGATAGAAATGATTACTTAATCACTTTTTTCTGTCAATCAATCATTCATTTGTATAACCCTTTCCACATACACATTATAGGTGACCAAAGTGCTTAATAAAATCAATTTATAAAGAACACTAAAAGAGATAAAATAAAACATAAAAGGGAGGTTAAAAACAGGGTAGATACAACTACAAGTGCCACCACATTTTTAGGGATCAAAAGCCTGCCTGAATATAAAAGTCTTGAGCTTTTATTTAAAAAGGCGAAGTTCAGTTATAGATCGAATATCTAGTGGAGGCTGATTCCAGAGTAGAGGTGCGGCCACAGAAAAAGCTCAGTCACTCCAATGTATGTACTTTGTCCGTGGAACCGTGAGTAAATGTTGACTGTCTGACCTAACAGGTCTGCACAGTTGGTCCAGTGGTTAGCATTGTTGTCTCACAATAAGAGGGTTGCCTGTTTAAATCCCGCATGTTCTCCCTGTGCATGCATGGAATTTTTTCTCTTTCCCTCCCAGAGTCACACAAAAAATAAACACAAATTTGACTAACCAAGAATTTCATTTTTTTAAATTTGTGGGTGCCTATATATGCATGGCTAAATGTCCAGAGTGTACCCCGCCTCTTGCCCACTGACTGCTAGTTTTGGCTCCAGCCCCACAGGAACCCAAAACAGGATTAGATGAGTTAAGAGATCATTCAGCTACATTTCATAAGCGTGTTGCAAAAACAGCTACTACCTTAATTTATATTTTAAGCATCAACCCTCTGATGTGCAAAATCAAACGACAAAAGATTTTTAAACATGTCAACAGCAGAGAAACATAAAAAGGCATCCTATATAGATGGTACAAAACCAAAGTATGATTTACGTTAAATATCTGCAATTATTTTTTGCGCAAGACAGAGCTGATTGCAGTAGATTTTGAGTATGAGCTTTTTTAGGCAGCTGAAAAGTGCAAGATTTGATAGCTGCTAACAGTCCAATTTTGTGGTTTCATGTAAATTACACTGCAGAGCAGGGTAGCCACAAATAGCCACCTGAATAAGCACTTTAGAACTTCTAAACCTCTGCAAGAAGACATTATTCAGAGAAACCAGTAAAAGAAAAAGAACAAAAACATCTATTTATAAGCCAGCAATTACATACACCAGATATTTGTATGGCCTAACTTATTTACTGTCTAAAATATAGCTTCTTACACTCTTCACAAGTCCTGATTGAGATCGGTTTCATCTGTGGAACTTCTGCTCTACTTCCTGAGTTTCTGCTCTCTGGATTTTGATTCTGATATGACCGAAATTACACCTGCATCCCTTTTGTGGGGTTTTCTTAAATAACTGCCCCAGTAAATGAGAGTACTGTGTTTTGAGCATGGTTATTACAAAAAGAGTCAGCTGCAAGGTCACCATATATGTGCAGATGAGCTGTCGTCTCTTTAATGATGTACATCAGACTCCCATCAGAATTAGAAACGCTCATAGATGTGCAGCTTTAAAAACCAAGTTAGTTAGAGCCTTTTATATGAGTCAGAATCCAGATAACACATTGCTAGAACATGATACATGACTAAAATGAAACATCTGGGCATCCATTATCTCAGTAGGAGGATGTTTAGAGGTCTAGGGAAAGAGGCTATTTTTCACTTCACTGAGTAAAGTGAAAAATAGGTAAAGTAGCGAAAACAGGGAAATCACTTGTAAAAGCTGATGTTTTTTTATTTTTAAATTTGGATAAACTGGGTTAAAAATTAAGGAAGCATTCTCAAGAATGTTAAAGGCTCAACTTTTGGACCACAAAAACTGCAAAGATCACAATTCAAACCTTTCACATTTCATCTCCTTGTCAGAGGTCAGATCTTGGGAGATTCATCTTGGGTGGCAGTAAGTGTATCATGCCTCTTGCACATTTGAAAGTACATTTTCTATGTAAATACATTCGACTGTAAATGAAAGCTAATTTGCTGATGGAGTCCCTTGTCGGGTTGATGTTAAAAGAAGGAGACGTATTGTGCATAAAACAAAGCACCACCCACCTACATACATACTGTATGTCCTACTACACACATGTAGTGGTCTTCCCCTAGAATAGGACTCTGGGTTGTGGAGAAGCACCAACACCTCCAAATTGCACATATAGACTGGTTACAGAGACAGAAGGAAGTGGTCAGTAATTCAGGTTCCAGTTTAAGTACAAAATAAATTTGCCATGCTGTCAAAGAGAAGTCCAGATATCATATTTATACCCCGTTACACTATTACCTATCTATCTTTGGTTTCAGCTGTGTAGAAAAAGATGATGCCATACAAAATTAATGCACCAGCATCCCATTACAATGAATTTGACACTGTAGAATTTGTGATTTGATCACCACGTAAGCCAGGCTGCCATAATTGTTATGGGTGTCAAACAATTTGGCAAAGTGAGCACCACAGCTCTCACATGTAAATGAGAGAGCTGTGGCTACAGAATCTATGAAACTGCAACTAAAATACTGAAGCCATAACTGAGTAATAACATTAGTCTAACGCTACAGTATCCAGACACCTCCATTATTTCGCATGCTAGATACTTGAAGCTGGAACTGACAGCAGAAAATTGTATTCCTAGATAGTCAGTTGATACTATATAAAAGAATAAAAGAAAACAAGAATAAATGCCGCAAAAGTAATAAACCCAGTACTAAGTCAGCAGACCACTGTGAATTCCAGACAACAGGAAACAGTGTGACAGTAGGTCTAGCAATGAGGAGGGAGGAGAAGGAGGATAAGGAGGATGAGCAGAAGGAAGACGAAAAAGTGCAAGCACTAAAACTTTTGTTTCATGCTGCTGCTAAGCTGATGGTGGCAGAGCAGAAACCTATATTTATTGGGAAATTATGTAGAATGTGAAGAAACATCCTAGTGGAGATGTGATACCTGTGGTTGCAAAGATGATCAATAAAGCCTCGGAAAGACAACCAGATCTTTTAGTGATAAGTGAGCAATTGGGTCATGGCTGCCTTCACGAATACAATTATTCCACCTTTGCCTTGACACACAGTGTTGGAGATCCGGGGAATAGTGAGGCAGTTTGATTCAGGTGTGCAGGGTGCTTGACCTAAACATGTACATATCTATTAGAGCCTGAAAGCTAGAGCAATTGACAATTCTCAGGTTTTACCTTTTTTAAATGTCTGTTTTACAGAGATTTTCTAACAAGATTACAATTCTCAGTCTTTAATTAGGAAGCAGTTCAAGTAGTGTTCTTTTGTGATGTTAATAAGGCAAACAACACCATTGTAGTCAGAGATGATATCCACCTAATTCCACACTTTAGGCTTACCACAATGAGTTTGGGTTGTTCCCCACCAGATTACACAAGAGCTTAAACTGTAAAAGCTTATAGTTAGAGTGGCTTAGGTTATCCTGAGCTATCTCTGTAGTTATGCTGCTATAGGCTTAGGCTGCTGGAGGACATAATGACCACTTTCCCCCTCTTCGCTACTTTCTCACACTACTCTTCAATTTTGTATTATTTGCTGTTATTTCAGCTTTTAAATTTGTTCTCTCTCTTTTCTCTTCCTAGAATCTACCTGTAACACCTTTCTGGAGAGGGGAATCCTCCAAGCTTCTGCTGGCAACTTAATGCTCACCCTCTACCGATGATCCACATGGCCCTGTCTTTCAGTGTTTAACCCTTTCTCTCTCCTAGACATAGCTGACTGACTGAGCTTTTACTTTAACTAACTATGTGCTCTCTTCAGACTCTAAACTTGAAAACTGGCTCAAGGTTTATGTGTTCCTTCTTTCTAGGTGAAACGACTAAAGGAGCTACATCCATTAACATTTACCTTTTCCTTCCCATAGAAAGTACTCCTGGATCAGTGCTTCTTTGTTCTCTTTGTGTCTCTGCTCTGTTCTCTCTAACCCCCAGTCGGTCGTGGCAGATGACCGCTCACACTGAGCCTGGTTCTGCTGGAGATTTCTTCCTGTTAAAAGGGAGTTTTTCCTCTCCACTGTCGCTACATGCATGCTCAGTATGAGGGATTGCTGCAAAGTCAACGCCAGTGACTGTCCACTGTCTCTACATGCTCATCCGGGAGGAGGGAATGCTGCAAGTCTCTGAATGGATGCAATCTGCTGGGTTTCCTTAGACAGAAAAACTTTTTATCCAATTTGAAAAAATAACAGAATCTGACTGCACTGTTCAATGATTCAGATTAAATGGAATGTTTGTACCTGACTTTTGTGAAGTCCCTTGAGACGACATGTGTTGTGAATTGGCGCTATATAAATAAACTGAATTGAACTGAATTGAATTAAAACCTAAAGCGTTGAAAGGAGGCAATAATCTAAGGCAATGCAAGGAAGAAGATGAAGAGCGATTCAATGTGAAAAGAGAAAACTCCTTTGATGGTCCTTTACTCCTTTATGTCACAGAAGTAAAAAGATGAGTGAGAGAAATTCATATAAATATTAACACAATCCAACGTATTCTTAAAGCATATTTAAAAACAACAAATTATTGATCAAAATGTTGTACATTCAGAGACTAAGGAAAAATAGTCATGTAAAAACAGACATAAAACAATGTTTGACAATGCAACAACCCACACAAAAGATGAATCAACTCATGATGTGTTAAATCCCAGGGAAAAAAGAAGATTCTTTAAAAAGAAGGAAGTTAGTGACGGAGACTGCCTAACATGTAGAGGGAGCCAGTTCCATAACTTAGGGCCGCAACCACAAAAGCCTGATCACCTCTAAGCTTAAACCTCATCATTGGAACGGCAGCTGGTCAGCTGACCTTAGAGTCCGTGAAGGAGAGAATAGGTGAAGCAAGTCCTTGAGATAGGGTGGAGCAAGGTCATTAAGACAAATAAATAAAATAATTTCATAAGCCATTCTGTAGCACACAGGGAGCCAGCACAGAAGTGATGTGTTCTCATCTGTGTGATCGGGTGAGAAGACAAGTGGCTGCATTTTGGATAAGTTGAAGTCGAGAGAGGGAAGCCTGTCTGACCGCAAAATACAACACGTTATAGTAATCAAGGCATGAGATAATGAAGACGTCATCTTTTCAAAACCCCGCCTGGACAGCATTATCTTAATTTTAGAAATTTGTCGCAGCTGTTTTTACTACAGAGCTGACTTGTGTGTCAAATCTAAGGTTGGCATATAATTTCACCCCCAGATTGGAGGCAGTGGATTTCATATATGTAGTCAAAGAGCCAAGAAGTGTCAGAAAGTCCACTTTCTGACAATATGACCTCAGTCTTTTTATCATCCAAGCTCAATAAAATTCAGGGCCATCGGAGCTTTGATTTCATTTCGACATTCCAACAAAGAATGAACAGAAGGAGAATCATGTTTTTTTCAAAGGAATGTAGACTTGACAATCATCTGCAAAGCAATAAAAAGAAACTCCAGATTTCTTCAAAAAGGAACCCAAGGGCAGGAGATACAGAAGGAAAAGAAGGGGACCTAGTATAGGCCGCTGAGGCACCCCACAGCCAACAGACACTGTTGGCGACAAAAACTCGTTTATGACACAGAAACTTCTGGTGAGAGGCTGCACCTTTAATAGCAACACAATGGTCAAGCTGAAAACATTAAATGCCATGAACCATTGTGTGAAAGCCAGCCGTAATGTCTAAAAGCACAAGGAAAACATAATTACCAGCATCAGTAGCGAAAAATATATAATTAAGAGCCCCTAAAAGAGCACATTCGAGGCTGTGAAATTTTTTAAAACCAGACTGAAACACCTCAGGAATACCATTTCTCTCTGAAAATGAATTTAGTTGTGTAAAAAGTATTTTTGAAAGGAAGGGGAGTTTGGAGAGTACAACAGGGGCAAAGAAGAGCAGGTGACAAGCTGAGTGCTGTCTAACAAGGGAGTAGAGGAGTCTGGAAAAAAGGATGTGGACCTCAACAACAAAATTTAATTGAAGCTCGCTGGAGGAAAAGAGAGAAGAAATCTAATCTGATAATGTCGGAGGAGAAGGAGGCAAAAGAAAGAGAAACGAAAGACAGAGAAGCATACTTCTGGTGGTAAACAAAACATACTGAGATAAAAGATGTGAAGAGAGGGAGACCAGAAAGAGATCAGAGTAAGAGAGAAAGAGAGAGAGAGGAAGCGTAAATGCCAGCGACACCCGATAAAATCAGATCCCAGAAACTGCTGAATGAATGTCTTATAAAACTACATACATGCAGTTTGTGCGTAATATCCAGCAACAAGGGGGTCAAAAAGCTCTAGGGTCTGTCTTTCCGATCTCTGAGTGAGATACTTACTGAACACCTCGTTTCATTTTGTATGACAGTGCTTCTCAAATATGTTTCTATGTGTTTTTGCCCAAGGAATTCAACTATAACCACCAGCTACCCATGCAAAACATTTGGGTTGGTTAGCCATGAAGGTAAACAGAGGTGGAGCACAAATGTCATAAAAAGTGCATAGTCTGAGGTAGTCTTCTTACAATATATGAACGCAGTTTTAAATTTGCACAGAAGAAATGAATACCTCTCAGGGACACCCCACTCTGTCAACTCCAGGAAGGAGCTGCAGCATATCATTACATCATTTTTCTATAGCTGTGATTATGAAAGGGTCAAGGAAAAAACAATATAGTAAGGTAATAAGCATTCTGATTTTTTATTTAGTGTAGTTTTCAATTACAGAGAGAAAAGGCAGTGGTTCACTTCTGTCACGCCTCCTAGCATCTCCACTGGCCTTAAAGACCTATTGAACCGAAGACAGAGCCTTTAATGTTGAGATTTCTTTTGGTTCCCCTGTGAAGTAGCACAAACATAGCAAGCAGCTGACAGTTCACAAACTGCACAACAAATGTTTTTTCTAGTTCTTTGAAGATTTAGTCCCAGTTTGTTTCCTATATAAGTAGTTTTTATTCAATCATCTATTTCTGGACACCTGTTTTCAGTTTGAGAGACAGCTGGGGCTTGTCCCAGCAGTCAGAGGGTAAAAGACAGTGGGCACCACAACACTAGACTTTTAGCCAGTTTATCACAGGGTCAACACAAAGACCAAAGACAGGAACAGAGTGAACCAAATGGCCACTGAACAGATATGTTTGCATTTAAGAGCTTCTACGAACCACTTACTTCTAAATTAATATCTGGAAAAATTAGGACATCCTATGGAAGTTAGATTGTTTTTCTAACATATTTGGTCATATGGATATTTATAATTTTTTAACAACACTGCAGAGTTCAAGTAACATAACCAAACAATCAAAACTTAGACAAATGAGACGTCTAAGTTTTGAGATGTATTAATAAAGTTATTTCTGGTAGGTAATAAATTAGGACACCCCAACATGTATTCCTATTTAACATGGCTAAATATACATACTGGATGTAACGGGTAGTTCTGAGGACCCAACATTTCAGCCGGACACAACAGATAAGATTCAAAAGATTTATTATAAGCTCTGGTTAAAGTTCGGCAGGAAACCACCAGCGGCAGGCTCAAGAACCTCTGAGGGCAGACAGACAGGTTAGTGGCTGAGCAGAAGACTGAGAATAATAAGCTCAGAAATAAAGCCACTGACCTTTTTAGAATCCGTGGGAGAATACGAAAGGAGAATTTTGGCTCCTAATCGCGGTGGTTTGGTGACAGCAGGATAATGTCACACGGGCTCTCAGGTTTGCAAACCCAGTGGACAAATGGTGGTCAAAGGACAGGAACTGGGTCAGACCAGAGAAGACTGATTCAGGCGACGGGATCCGAGGGAGAGACTTGAAACGGTGGTCAGGGCACAGGAATGATGTCATGCACGGGGAGGCAAATTCAGGCAGGTGGTTCTGAGGGTTAGGCAGAGAGCGATAGTAAGGAGGCAACCTGACTATAATTGTCGATGAAGCGGCGATAAAAGTTAGCAAAGCCCAGAAACCTTTGGAGTTGTTTACGGTCAGATGGAGTGGGCCACTCCAAAACTGCTGTGGTTTTAGCAGGGTCCATGGTGACTTGATTAGGGGAAACAACAAATCCCAGAAAAGAGGTAGAAGAAGTGTGGAACTCACATTTCTCAGCCTTCACAAAAAGGTGATTCTGGAGGAGGCGAATGAGGACAGACCGGACATTAAGTCTATGGGACTATAGAGTGTGCGAGAAAATCAGAATTTCATCAAGGTAAACATATACATGATGTCTCACCATGTCTCTGAGAACGTCGGTAACCAGAGCCTGGAAAACTGCTGGAGTATGGGTTAATCCGAAAGGCATCACTAGATACTCATAATGTCCATTAGGAGTGTTGAATGCGGTTTTCCATGGACCTCAGGTCTTCAGTAGCAGTTTATGAGTCTGATGAGGGATTTAAAGATTTCTAAAAAAATGTAAACCTGCCAATTCACTGTACAAAACGTAGTTTACAAGTGGAGGAAATTCAACTGCTATCAAGTCCAGATCTGGCTGTCCAAGCAAGTACCATCTGAGACCACAAGATCCTAAAATAAATCTCTATAAACCCAAAAATGTTGTTGAAGGACCAGCAACAGCTCTACTGTTCATGTAAAAGTCAATTCCTGTACAAAAAGACACTGCTTAACATAATATACAAAGACCAGGAGTTCTAGGTGATAGACCTGAATGATTTGGACAACAGAACAGAGGAGGAGCCAAGCAAATACAGCACTCCACGAAAAGAACCTGAAGCTATTCGTGAAGCAAGAAGACAGAACTGTCATGGTTTGGGGAGGCGTTGCTTCAGCAGAACCGGACCAGCTTATTATCATAGAGTCCAGTATGTATTATACTGTGTATCAAGGGGTGTTTGATAAAAGTACCAGACCATCTGTAAAAATAACGCAGATGCAGTGCAACACTGCAACATGAAAATGACCCGAAACATACCAGTAAATCCACCAAGGACTGGCTGAGAATTAATAAATGTAAAGTCCTGAGTGGAGTCAAAGCCCAGATCTTATTTTATTGAGAAGCTGTGTGGTAACTTGAAACACACTGAAAAGCAAAAAATCATTCAAACATCTCACAGCTGAAAGTGAAAAGTGGGCAAACCTTCCTCAGACTGATGTCAGAGACTGGTAAATAGCTTCAAGAAGCATCTCACAGCAATTATGACAGACAAGAAATTACAATTTTGTTTATATCTTTTGTTTGTTGAGTAAAAAAGGTAGGTCTAATTAGACATGGATATGTGAAAATTTCTTGCCAAAAACTGAAAATTTCCTGGGTATTTCACATGACTGTACATGTCAGTCAGTGCGTAACGGACTTTTGAAGAAATCCTATTTACCTTTGCTAACAGACTTTAATCCTTAAATCCATTCATAGTTGCTGCTATGAATTTTCCAAAGTAGTTTTGTAGGTTCAATTATTATATGTACCGTCAAGTTATTCACCATTATGATTAATAGTAGTCACAGGAAGCTGTTTGAATTTATGTGCTAGACCAACACAAAGCGGTGTACAATTTTGACATAAAATGCAACATGATGCTTGATCATTTCCTTTCTATATTAAAATCTGAGAATCTGAAAAAAATTAGGTGACCATTGCATTTACTCCCCTTTACTCTGATACCCCATATAAGATCCTGTGATATATATTTAGTCTATTTAAACCTAGTTTTACAGTTCAAAATTGGATTAGACATTCAACTACATGCTTTGCATTTGGTAATCATTGAAACTTGATTTAGCACAATAATATGAGCCAAAATTAGTAAAAATCTATTGATAAAGGTTAAAAAGTAATTTACCTGTTCATAGAAAGCACATTTGAAGTAAATATTTAAAATCTGTAATATCTAACTGCATGTTAAATAAAAATAGAAATCAGCATTATAACGTATAATTCTCCTTTTGAACAACAGCATACAGTATATTTAAAATACATTATCCAGTGTTTCAGGTGGCAAACATCACACTAGAGGCATATATTTCAGGATTTTATCTAAAAGCAGTAATGTGGTATTTGTTTTTAATCAGACAAACCCAATTTTTTAATCCGTATTATCAGCCTTACACCTATGTCACCATCATGTAAAGCACTTTGAATAGTCTTGTTCATCTTCATAAGCTTTACAAATAAACGTTCTTTGCCCATTTAAATCATTCCTTAATTCCAGCAGTTTCAGTGAGGAAATGTTAATAATAACCCGCAGTACCCAAAAAATTGTATTAAAAAAAAAAAAAAAAACAGCCGAAGCTCATGCGATAAACAAGAATTACCCTGTCAAGCTGTCATCTGCTGCTGTGTAGAAATGCGCACATTATCACCTTCCTCACTCAAGCGATTTTCCAAAGTGATTATGGGCTAAATCCCAAAATCACCTCCCCCAACCTGCTGGGATTCCCACCTCTACGTTGGCATCGTCGTCCCCAAACTCCTACCTTTATTTAATCAAAAGGAATTACTTCTCAGGTAGATTAACAAAACACCATTTTATATCTCTGTTGTTGGCTTAACATGCTCCCAATCTCCTGCAGGTATTAGCGTACCTGTCACGTGCAGCAGCAGCCACTGTGGGTGGATGCTGGACGCTTTGTGTGAAAGTCACTTTGAAATTCATGAGCAGAAATGAGATCTGTTTTTATCAATTAATATTGATCCCTACACACACATATGTAGAGGCACAATACATGCACGCAATGAGCGGCTCTTTTTTGTCATCAATAGCAAGAAACAGCACCTGTCAACACCACAATGGTCATTGGTTTATTAGTAAATACAAATCAGTGTGATTTTTAACCTGGTGATTGATCACAAACCTTTTAAATCAATCTATGCGAATCCCTATTGCAAAACTCCTGCATCTGGGATGTTCAGACTTCATGTTCAAAAGATCAAATACAACTTCTAGATAAGTTCAGAGGTCTGGAGCAACTAGTGATGAACAAATCCCCTTTTATTAAATTTGCTTGAAACGTAGGAGCAAATAAAATTGTATTTTATGCCTGTGATTGCATGTTCGTGACCCTAATGCGCTTTAACTAACACTGGAGAATAAGAGCTCTTACAAAACATTTTAACCTAAACTTGATAAACTTAATTACTTTTCCTCCCTCAAGAAATGAAAGTCTTTCACAATAGTAAAGAAAATAAATAATCTGAATTTATTTGAAGTGCAACAGGAGACTGTAACATTAAAACAACCAAGGTAAAACTTAGAGATTCCCAGAAATGTGTAAAATCTAGCAACCTAGTGTGGAACTATCCACCTTCAATGAGCTGTCTAATCTTAGAGCACTATAAAATTTGCTTAATTGTTTCCCAATTGTATTTCATTTTGTTCCAGAATTTTTTTATAACAGTTTTTATCTTTTTACAATTACAGGTTTTACAAATCAAAACATTATTTAGCCTGAAAAAGTATGTAAAATATAAAATATTAATTAAGGATAACCCAAGTTCTTTTAAATTCTTTGATATTTTATTGTTTTTGTAAAGCTAATTCATACCCCTGTTTCATACTCACCAATAGCTATTTTGTCCTTTCCCATGACCAAAACTAGGGCTCCACATCATAACCCAAATAAATTGTTGTTGCAGTATCAGTGTGTGCAATATTAATATTGCAGGAACAGTTTGACATGCACTATTTGTTAGTTAGCACATTTTCTATGGTCATGAGTTATTTAACCAGTTAGATTGGTTTTCACAGCAGTAGACTTCCACATCTAAAACAGATTTGTGGCCAAGAGTTGAGAGAGATTTGAAAGCACACAAGAATGACAGGAATGAGTAATACATTATGTGGATTCCTCTTTTCCAATTACATCGTTGTTTCACTATTTTCTGATATTATGCAGCCTTAACTAAAACTGGCGTATCAGTTTGTTTTTTGTTTTTTTGGTCAATGCTTGCATGGATGCCTGGTTGGTATATAATATCCCGTGCTAGTCGGCACAATTTGTACGTAAAACAGTTAGGTATAATGCGACCAAAATAAAGGCAAAATGACCAACACCCCTCAGCTGTCTATGAGTAGTTTGGTAATAAATTAACTAGCACATGTGTTATAGTTGACAGAAAAGAAACTATTTAGATATTAATAAAAATTCACAGGACACTTCTTTACTGTTATATTGTTTTCAATAATATTGTGATTTTGTTCTACCAGGATGTTGGTTTTCCTTTGGACAGAGACCAGTTTTGTCCCCCAGCGTTTTTGGACAGTCTTCGAAGCTCCAATAGGAGAGTAATTTATTTATTTCTGAGCCACTCTCTTACTTGGAACATGGATCTCTCTCTTTCTCTCTCTCAGTTGAGGATCTTTGTACAGGGAGATACTTGCTAAGTCGCAAGCAGCTAGGCTAACGTTAGCTTACTCCCTAAGGGTTTTGATATGACTTGTTGATAGTGTGGCATGTTTCCTTCAGATCCAATTAATCCAATTAATCATGTGAAAATAATAATGACTGGAGTTACAACAGTTGAACTTGGACCAGGCTTCTCCCACACTGCTCTCGACTGAGCTTCAGCTGAGCATGCCCTAAAAATAAGGAACAAACTGGGCCTAGATTAAAAATCATAGACATCTCCAAGCTTTTGAGAAGAAGGAAAGGGAAAAGTGTCAGAGCCATGAACTATTATGTAGTCATAAAGATGAGTACGGCACCATGGTCTTCCTGCAGGGAATAATAACCACTCTCGTCACACTCACTCACAAGGCTCCCATAATGGTCAATAAATTATCTATGTGCATCAGCTGGAAATGTTTCAGATGAGAACCCTAGCTAAATGACTGTGGTAGCATTGTATTAGTGAAATGACAAACACCACAATAAATATAACTAGAAAAAAATTTCTGAAGAAATTTAGACGGGGCCTGCCTCTTGGTGCGTGCTTGTCCGACTAGATTTAGCTATTTAAAAATAATTATGTATGCAATTGTCACCTTAAAAAATTACTAGTAACTGTGGAAGAGACTGAGGCTTTTATTTTGAAAGTTTCAGTGAGTCTTATTTTAAAAGGGCCAACATGCTCCTATTTCCAACACTGGGTGAGCTCCAACAGTAGTGTGAAGGCCAGTCCTTCAATAATCTATAGTGTCAAAATGTCGGGCTTTTATTTTGTAGAGCATGTTTTGTCTTATTTTGAAAATCCAGCATGGTCATCCTTTCAGGTCTGGTTTACTTCCATTAGTCATATAGAACCTGCTTGCTATTCTAAAATCATTATGTATAATATTATCTGCTTAAATAAACACTAGTAACTATGGAAGGTTGAGGCTTTTATTTTGAAAGTTTCAGTAAGCCTTATTTTAAAGGGCTGACCTGGTCCTACTTCCAACACTGGATGAGCTCCAACATTAGTGTGAAGCCCAGTGCTGCAATTTTCTATAGTTTAAAATGTAAAGGCTTTTGTTTGGTAGAGCATGTTTTGTCTTATTTTGAAAATCTAGCAGGGTTGTCCTTTCAAGTCTGGGTTATTTCCATTAGTCATATAGAACCTGCTTGCTTGTCTGAAATCATTGCTTATGCTATTATCAGCTTTTAAAAAATCAGTATATATGGAAGGTTGATGTTCAGTGTGAAAAAAGGCCTTTATTTTGTAGAGTATGTGTAGGTCTTATTTTGAAAGTCTAGTGTGGTTGTCAGCTATGACTGACTTATTGTGATCAGTCATGGAAGCTTCTGGCCTGAGCTCAGCCTCAGAGCCACTCTCTGTCAGAGGTTACTTGAGTTCACTGGCAGCTGTGTTCTGTTGCTATGGTAATTAATGAGCGCCCAACAGCTGCTGTTTCTCACTCACGCAGCACCTCACTCTGTGTCTGCCCCTGGCCTAGGCTTTATAATATGGAGGCGCATGCTCCCGAACTGCTGCCCATAACTCGGAAACCGTAGGGGCTATCGACGTCATTCTTGGACCGGTTTTCTCACGGGACACGGGAACGATAATATCAATCCTTTATTTTTGAAAATATAATAATAAAGACACAACACTAGGTGAAAAGAGAGGGACAATGGAGAAAAAGACAAAAATGGCTGAACAAGCTCCTGAACAAAGTCTAATATCTCGGAAACCGTACATGGTATTTGAAATTTTTTTTAATTGTGGGCGAAAACTGTCCCTCGTCCCCGATCATGGAGATTTTCATAGCTCTATGTCATTCACAGTATAAAAGAGGAGGATGGAAATAAATGGTGTCTCTCATGGATTACTGGTCAAACTCTCATTGAAAATACATGGGAGAAGGCCTACAGAATTCTTCTGACTCTTGGTGATCGAGGGGGGTTTGACCGAAAACTGTGAGACCTAGAGCAATTTTAAAGATATCGTGTGAAAGCAGAGGCCCGGCCCTACAATCTGACCAAAAATGGTGACTTTAGAGCGAAATATGTGGCGGTGAGGGTCGGTTAAAAATCATTTTTCCTGAAAAAAACCCCAGCTCTCCACACTCTAGTAACTGCCATCTCCACTGTAGGAGTGGGATTTTCTTGCAAACTTTGTGTCGCTTGGGGTCTAATTTTAGAGAAACCGTAGCAGTTATCAACAAACCGTTTTCACTTTTGAAAAGCCGGCGGATTTCTCTACTAACTGAAAGTTAAACTGTGTTTCTAGGTGAAAGTATGGCGATACAGCAGAGCCTCAAAAACAGTGAATTTTGAGGATTCCTTCCTCTCCTGACTCCATTCATTTCTATGGGATTTTGGGGGGGTGGTTTTTCGTTAATTACGTCGCCATGGTAACTCGAAACGCCAATAAAAGTAATAGCACACATCCCGGGACCGAGCCGGACGTTTAGAGGTAAATAACAATAGGTGCCTGCGCTCTCCTATGCATTGCTTTGGCAGGCCCCAATGAAGCATGAAAGCATTTCTGATTGATTCTTTCAGCGTTACAAGAGGTGAATGCTGTGTGTGAAGTGAGTGTCTTATTGGTTTTTGTGTGTTGAACAGTGTTCTCTGAGGATCTGTTGAATGGCAGTTTTATTATTGGATCAACATGTATTTAACATTCAGTGTGTATCTATTTGCTACTAGGCCATGAAGCCAGCTTTGTCGATCCCACTAAGACTCTCATTAATGTCATTAATTGGATAGCATCAACACACCTGGGTACTCATGTCAATCTCAGCAACCTGAGGGAAAACAACACGATGTGAACAATATAGGCACAGCTTGGGTGGACCTCAAATGAATAAGAAAGGTCTTATATCAGTTAAAGAAAGGATGCACACAAAAGCAGTCAATCAAAGTCACTTTTATTCAAACATGTGAAAATTGTCTGTTAAGGGGCCTGTTTGGTTGTTTTTCCATCAAACAAGGTTTTGGTGAAGCACCAGGTGTAGCTGTGAAGAATCTGTAATAAACAGCAGTACTAACTCTGTGCTGGATAAGGGGAAATATCCACCTTTGTCAGAGGCGATGGGTAATCTTAATAAGATCAACATCTAGAGATGGTCATAGAGATGCCATATTTTACCAATCCAAGAAAAGCCTCAAGTCATTTATGTACCAATATCATTTATGTTCCAAGTCAAGTTTCCAGTCTTTGTGTAAAGTCCAAGACAAGTCCCCAGTCTTTCTAATTCAACTCTCCAATCTTTTGTACCAATTCTCAGGTCTGTCACTCCAAGTACTCCAAGTTTAATCTCAAGCTTCAAGTCAACTGTTCCAAAGTTAAATCCGAAAGAATTTCTTCCAAAATCAAATCCATGTCACGAGTGTTTCACACCAAGTCAACTCTTTAATCTTTTGTCAGGATTCAAGTCAGGTTTAAAATATTTTTTGATTTAAGTCCAAGTCAATTCTCCAGTCTTTCATCCCAAGTCCAATTTAATTCTCAGGTATTTCATCTGAAGTCAAGTATCCAGCCTTTCGTTTTAAGGTCAAGTCAAGGCTCCAGTCCTTTGTTCCAAGTCATGGCTGTGGTATTTGATCCCAATTCCTAGTCACGTCTCCTGTCTTTCATTCAACTTCAATTCAAGTCTCCAATCTTTCATACCAAGTCCAAGTCAGTCAAAAGTCTTTCATCCTAGAGAACTTCCTCTCATTAGATGCATGCCATCTAGTCTGCCTGTGGCACTGCATTGCCAAAGGTTATGAATTTAAATTATACTGATTTGTACCAGCTTTTGGCTTAATATCATTAATGCTATATTCAACACGTGAACAACAAATTTCTTTCTGTTCAGAACATTATATTTTACATGCAATGAGACTGCTATGAACTGTATTGTTCATATTCACAAAGCGAAATTTGTTCTCATCAGAAAACCAAATATGAGTTTATGTTTAAATAAAATAGCAAAAATACAAATATAAAAACAATGGAAAGAGTTTTTTTATATTGAAGAACTGGGGTTTCAAGTCTTTTGAGGACAAGTTCATGTATAGTCTTGAGTCTTTGTTTTTGCAAGTTCAGTGTGAGTAGAGAATAAGATTTGAGTTACTTCTGCCAATTTTCAGCTAAAATGTTGGAGATCCACGTTTTGAACATCCATATTAGCAGTTTTCATATAAATGTATAACCGCGTCAGCTATCCAGGCCGTTTTAAAATCAACCAAGTACCTTGGTGATGTATCCTAACCAAACAACATCTGAATCTATCCAGATCATGAATTGCAATTTTGTGCAGATTAACAGAATATCACTCAGCACCAATATGTCATGCTGCTAAATTTATGGGCACAAATTCTAGATTGGGTAGAAAAAAATGTGTGCAAGAATTTACAGTTAGGCATGGAGACATACCTAAAAGGCATGGGCACAGCCTTTTTTTGTAACTTCTTGTGCATGTGCTAAGCTTTTCAGGCTTAAAACTTGAAGAATATTTATTGAATTATATAAAATTTACTCCAACAAGGTAAAATAAGCATCTTGCAACCAATTATATTTTTAGGTGCAAATGGTTTAGGTTTTTCTTTTCCCATTTTCTTGCTTTCCTTTTTTCTTATATCTATTAACCATAAATTACATGGCTAAGATTTTTTTAATGAATTCTTACCTGCATTGCATCTGAGAAAAAACAAACGTCTCTCCTAACAGTGATGCGTAAGGATATTATACACATTCTTTTATGTTTTTTGCAGCTATTCGGTGGCAGAAAAAGAATAAGTATAATAATTTTCCTCAGTGCCGCATGCTAATGGAACAGAGGGTAGCTACTTCAAGCTGACTCCCTCACAAATTGATTATTATGTTCACAGGGCCACAGTTTTAATGAATATAGCACAGTCCGCTCCTTGGTTTAATGTTTAGTTACTTAAATTTGGAGTCAGTTTAATTTGTAGCGGGACAGAAGAATATAAAAGTGGCCTTTAAGTTGTAGAAAAAAACTTCACTTAATCCACAAAGATATTAATAGTCTTATTGCTTATAAGGAAACACTTCTCTTAGCTAAAATAATAATTATTTTTAATGACGTTCTTATGAAGACAGCCACAGTTGTTACTGATGTAAAATCAAGCACAGCAGCTTTAGAGCCTGACCTGTGTTTATCTGACTGGTTTAATTTTTCTGAATGAATAAGTATGGTGCTGAGGGTACATTGAAAGGAAACCATTGCAGCAGTAGTTAGTCATCAGGTTGTGTAACAATTGGTTAAGCACTCAATAATTTAAAGCAACTATATTGAAGCAGGGGAGCATTTCAAACCTGCAGAGCTGGCTGCCTTATGGACTGAGACAGGGAAATACAACTGAATCTGAATTTACATCTGTGCTGAATTTAACTAGAAATGTCCCACCTAATTGAACAGTGATTGGAATAGGCCAGTTTTTCTTTCATTTGATCTAATCGGTGATTTGTTCGTCAAATATTAAAAAATATTCCTCTTCATTAAAACAAGAAAATCCTATTCACAAAATCAAAACTAATGCCCCCGTCACACTTTAGCGTATTTGCCATATGTTTCAGTGGCGAAGAAGGATAAGCTGCTTTTCTACACATTTACTTTCTAATATGCATAATGTGATCACCAGCTAAGCTAAACTGACAGCTGGGAAATGCCACAGCACAGATCTCATATAACTTGTATACTAGCATACGTGCACTTCAACTTTCACAGCTGCAAAAGAAATAATGCAAAAATTACCCAATATTAACATTACTTAATCTCATGCAACACTATAAGATTTACTTGACATGGCATGTAGGATTCTTAAAACTGAAAGTGAAAATGACAGCATGATCTACTTTCTGATTAATTTGGATTATAACTTAACACTAGGGAGCCCTCGTACAGCATTGAAACTGTATTTACAGATGGTTAGTTGACAATAAATATGAAAAAAACATAAAAATACTAAACGAGACAGTGACGCCACAGCAAAATTAATCTACCCCGCCCTGATGTAGCAAAACACTGTGACTTCCACAACCTTGTTCCAGTCACATGTACTATTCAGAACAAGTGTGCAATAAAAGCAGAACACATGCTTCAAAAACAAGACAGGACTTGATGTTCTACAAAATCACATAAATAATCTCAAAACCCATGTAGCACACATATTTCAATAGAACAGCATACATGGCAGACAGTATAACAGCAGCTTTAGATGAACCAATAGCATGTTCTTTGATGCACGTTTTTAATTTTAATAAAAATCTGATAAATTTTAGGGGGATACACTTTGATACATAAATTCTGTAAGGTTTAAATTCACTATCTCTATCAAAATACTGCCAGCACATTTTATTATTTTATGTGTTATACCGTTACAGAAAGAAAATTCTAATTGGTAAAATCAAATTCGACACATCAGATCTCAAAGAAAACCGGAAATCAGTCTCGGCCAGGGAAAGCCTGATTGGTGCATCTCTAAACTAAACTGGATTATTATCAGGGAGACCGTGACTTTATGATCTACTGAAACTAAACTGTTTTTTTTCTGTATAGTAATAAAATAAGATGATATTTGCTGTAATACGGGTTACAATAATAAAATAGTATAAATGAATCAAATCTGCTTGTTTGGGACAGGTTAAAGATCACCATTTTATTTTTTTTCATCTACACATTGTTCAGAGCTCATCAGCAGAAGTCATAATTGTAAAGACTTTAATCTGTCCTGGCTTATTAAATCTGGCCTCTGGTTTCTGCACATGGATATACAGGTGACTTACCTGAACCTCACGTGCGTGGTAGGCTATGATAAGGCCCAGTAGGATGACTGTGGACAGGCTGATCAGACACTTCAGGGCCAGAGAATACATGGAGCTCTGCAGAGAGACAAAATACAGTGATTAATATTATTAAGGACCTAGAAACAAATACACATTGAAAATTGAGTTTCCTCTGGTGGTTGGATTGTAATACTTGAAAAATAAAATCTCAGAACTTTTTAAAGAACTTTGTCACTCAGATTTAACGATTAGCCTGATTTATTCATTCAGGTGTCGCACGTACAAAGCGAAGTGGAACTGCAATATTTGACCCATCAATACCTGTCTGGAGTCAAGCTATAAATCCTCTGCTTCTCTGGTTTGATAGTGATTATAATCAATGCTGAGGGGAACTTCCAATCAATACAGCTCATACTGTAGCACTTCAGTGGCTTCTTCTAAACCTGCCAACCTCTCACTTAGAGCAAAGCAGAACTTCTGGTGCTATCATACAAATGTACGCAGAAACGCACACTTGGGTTTTGTTTGGAATAAAATGAATGAATGAATGAAGCCAAGTCCCACAGTTATTAACAAAGAACAGGACCATGTCTGAGCCTAATAAACTTAATTTAAAATTCATTAGATGCTAAAAGATACCCAATGAGCTACTTGTGGGTTTACTGACTGTATTCAATTAGATTACAACATAAATCTCAAGGTAACAGCAAGAAACAGTTTGACAAACTCACCTATAAAACTCACCAAAAACTCCATAAGTTTGTTTACTATTGAAACTATTTAAACAGTCTGATTTGAGCATTCAGGTGTGTCAGTGAAAAGGGGGATTTATTGGGCCGGATTTAGTCAGGTCACTCCGCTTCCCCTCGGTTCGTCCTTCCTCCTCTCATCCATTTTCGTCATGCACCAGGGGGTTTACAGACATTCTTTAGGGATTGCCATTCAGAGAGCCTTACTGTCTGTCAAATCATTGGACCCATATTTTATCGAGACCCCAAAATAACGCTTTTCATTGGTTTGTAATGATGTGTTATATAAAAGTGTTTATTTCTGAGATAATGATTCTGCTATTTACCTGTCAAAGTTTTCACTTATACAGAAAACCATTTTAACTTCTATTTTGTGAGCTGGAACTAAGTAAGATTGTGACCTTAATGAGAGTGTTTATGAATCCATTGATTTCCAAACTCTAGGTTTTGCACTTTTATCTGTTTATGCTTTTAAATTTCACCTTAGTCAAAAATGCTACTGGATGGATTGTTTTGAAATGTGTTTCATATAACTAACTTTGTATTCTCTGTTTTTACATTAGACATAGACTGGGTCTGCATGATGGTGCAGTTGTTAGCGATGTTGTCTTGCAGCAAGAAGGTCGTGGGTTCAAATCCCAGCCTGCGGTGTTTCTGCATTGGGTGTGCATGTATTCCAAGTGCAGGCAGGGGTTCTCTTCTGGTCTAACTTGCGGACAGACTGCCTAAGGGTGTACCTGTCACGTCAAATGAATGCTGGAGATAGACAAGTGAACCTCACCCCCCGAGCATTGGATAAAAACTGGACCTGTTTATATTGTAAGTTGCCTTTAGATGAGTGGTCTTGAAGTGGCACCATATATAGAACTATTTTATGTATGTCTCACGATGACAACTTAAACAATTTTGACAAATTTAGGGAGATGGTTTGTTACAGATTGCCATAATCACATAAGCACTTTTCAGTTTAAGATTTTATTGTGAAATGCCTTGTGTGTATACACAGTTAAATTCAATGAATAAAAATATAAGATCCAATGAGGCTCGTTTTTCGGTTTAAACGTTTTTTTTTAAATAACAACCTTTAAGCAGTTATTAAATGTATTTTAGATGATAGTCTTCAGTGTGGTGTTTGCATTAGCTGTAAGCAGAAAACCATCATAATTAACAAAAATAAAGGCTTGAAAACATCGGTTTGTGTGTTAATATTCTATATAAAGTGTTTTACTTACTGAATTTTGTTACTGAAATAAATGAACATTTCAATAATATTGTAATTGATTTAATTAGCTGTAGGTATATGACTGAGCTCAACTCGATTATAAATGAATTAAACTGGGAGCATGATGAATGATGAATAAATGAAACTATTCATTTAAATCCAGTCAGGAGACAGAATTTAAATTAAAAGTCAAGTTTTATTTTATTATTATGTGCAAATAGAAACAACATTTAATCAGTGCAATTCAGAAATTGATTTAAAGCACGTTTGAACAGTAACATAATTTTTGTATATTAACAGATCCTTTATGTAATATAAATCTTAAAACATTGATTATGATAATAAAACAAATACCAAAATTTCTAAGGTCAAAATGTAAGTTTTTAAGGGGTTCTCAGCAAAGTGGTTTTAATTGGTGTCATGAATCTGAATACTTTTTTTGTCAAAAGGTCACTCTTTGATGTAGCTCACATTAGTCATTCAGCAGTAAAGATTAATTTCTTGGCCACTATTCTTAGCTACAGATTAATATGCATGTGACGCTCGGGTCAACAGGACAGACGCCAGAGCATATCACAGTATGCTCACACAGACATTTGTTTTAAAGATTCATCTTCTTTTTGGTAATTTAGTAGAAATTTTGGCAGTAATAAAACCCTTCAACATACTTTGGGCTTTATTTTCCCCAGGGGGAAATTCATTTTCACAGCATAGTGCTTTTTTTTAACAGACACACCCTAACTGGAAGAGAAAGACAATAACTAAATATACAATTCATTAGGTGCACCAGCTCAAATACTTTTTAATGCCAAGATGCCAATCATAGAGAGGAAACTCAAACCACACTCCTGGCAGGTAAAACCAGGAAACTGAGGCTGCAATTCACAGAGGCTCACCAAAATCGGACAATAACAGATTAGAAAAAATCTTTTCCTGGTATAATGGGACTTAATAACGGCTGTGACATTCAGATGGCGGGGTCAGAATTACGTATAAACAAAACATAATCATGGATCCATCCTGCTTTGTATCAAAGGTCCAGGCTTGTGGTGTTGGTGTTATGGTGTGAAGGACGTTTTCTTTCAAAGTGCGCCATGAGTTGTATCAAATAAACATCATTTAAACACCATGGCTTACTATTGTTGATGACCCCTTTACAGTCCTTTATGACCACAATGTATCTATCTTCCATTAGATACTTCCAGCAAGATGACGGACCACAGGTTCTCTGTGCTCCAATGGGCTCCACAGTCACTACATCTCAATTCAATAGATCAGTCATTATGCCATTAACGGTGATTGAGATGAGATGATTGTCTGGTAAGTGTCTTGTGAGGTTCTGAAACTTGTCCACTATACCTACAGTCTGGTTGTTAATGGGAGTGTTTTTGTTGAGGTAATGGAAAATTAATGGTTAGGCATGGCTATTCCAAATATTTTGAGTGACTGTTTTGACAAATCTCAGTATTGTTAGGGAATTTTTTAAATCTTGAATTAATGTTGCTTATACAGTTATGATGTATTCCTTCTCGGTGGGGAGTCTTATCAGCTTTAAATTGTAAATATTTGTTTATGAGGTGCACAAAAGTCATTTACTGAGATCAGTGCTGGTTGAGCACTAGAGGGCACTAAATACAAGAAGCTAAAAGCTTTTAATAAATGTCTTTTCAAAGCAATGGAAAACTTGCTGGTAGGCAACGGTAAAGTTCTAACCCCAAAAACAACTTTCTCAAGAACTTTCTTCTTATTTGCTCTTAGCAGTTTTGAATAATTCCTAACTCTCATGATGGGACTGGGTCTAAAAACAATTAATGTACGGTTTAGGTTAGCATATCTACATGGTCTCAGCAGTTGGTGTGTTTTGGGACATTACCCTAACTGTCAACATCAGGGAGAGAGGAAGTAAGCCAGGTTGGTTGAGCATAGGGAGGGAAGGGCACTGGCAGGGGCGTGGTCAAAACCTCCTGAGTTTTAAATGCCTAGGAGGGCTTGGAACTCTTTCAGAACTGCTTGCAGTTCTAGTTTCTTCATTTGCTAGCATTTAGGTGGAAATGTTCTTGTATAACAGTATGAAATGTGTTGTAGTAGTCCAGAGAAGGGCAATGTTGGCTGTGTCATCTAAGTATTTTAGGAATAAGATGGTTGGTGAAGAACTGAGAGTCGGTGTATAGTGTGCATAGAAAAGAGCTCAGCACACACCCGTGCGGTGCTCCTGTGTTGGTTGTGAGTGCAGGTGACACAGTTGTGCTCATCTGCATACAATTCAGAATAATGGTTAGGAAGACATGGATTTCATGAATGAGACAAGATGGCATGTGGAGTAAATGTTCAATCATCAGGTGCCTTTGGACGTCACTGAAAGCAAGAGAAGTTGACTAAGAGGATGCTGACAATGGTACCTGGGGGTTCAATTGCTGAGGGAGGATTTGTAACCCTGTGCTGCTTTTAGCCTCGTATGCAAAAGGAGATGAAATCTAGTTGAGCAGTGCCAACAGGCAGGATTGGATTCAACAGCAGTTTCTCCAAAGATTTAATGATAACTGATAACAGTAATTGGTGAGCTCTATGGGCCTTGATGTGCAAATTTATTTCCAGATGGGTGGCATTGTCACAGTCTGATATGACTTAGAACAGTACAGGACTTCACACACTGTCAGTGTGTGAATATGTGTATGACTGATTGTAGTGTAAAGCGCTTTGGAGTCCTTGGACTTTAAAATGCTATACAAATGCAGACCATTTACCATTAAGGAGAGGTTTGAGCACTTTTGAGTATTTACTGCAAAACAGTGTCTTTAGTTGCTGTAAAATTAATAATAAAAACAGCATGGATGACAGATTAAATGTATTAGTATGCCACTATTTATCAATGCTCTAATATTTACAAATAAGAGAATGCATAAATAAGCTCTTTAATGATATCGTAGTTGTCAAAACCTTTTAAACGGTTCCATTGATGAAGCTTGTAGCAGTCAATATTCTGCTAAAATGATTCATTTGTCCACATCAGCCCAAGGACTAGGTTTAGAATTGCAAAGCGCAACACGCACAGGCACAAACAGCCTCCAAAGTACATTCATCACTACCTTCAACAAGGTCAACTCGAGTGCAGCAGTCAGATAACCCCATGAAGACGAGATCCAAGCCACCTTAAGACTGCTACACTTCAGATCAGAAACATCTGTAGGATTTTGAGAGGGACTCTGCTAAGTATTCATCACAGAACGCTCCACACAGCATTTTGAATTCATAACAATATATTGTGAGTCAACCTTGTGGAAAATGGGAGTGTGTTAGTGTGTTAGTGTGTTTATTCTGAGTCTCTGTAGACTCTTCCTGGCCTTAATAGCATTAATTCAACATCAAACAAACACTTAAACACACAGTCTTGTTTGTTAATACTCACAGAGCCTCTTCTTTGTTGCATTTATTTTCTTTCATAATTATAAAAATCTGAGAATGCTCTTTACAAAATGGTACAGCATTTCCATTATTTAGTTGATACAAAAAAAGCAAACAACAATGACTTGACACATTTGGTTCTGGGTCAGTGCACAATGCTGCACAACGCTGGAAAAGCACCATCTTGTTTGTCCTGCATCAATCTCCCTCTCCGCTGCTAAAATCTCATTTGTACCCTCCGAAGCAAACAAGGTGCAAGGGAAGCCAATGCTGTTGTGCTAATGAGAAAAATGCAGGTTTTCAGCTTTGGCTCGCAGCAGCAGCAGCAGTGTGTCTGCTTAACACAGTCAGACTGACTGACCTGAAATGTGGCTGGCTTGGAGTTCACGTCATCTCTCTCCCTGGTCTCATTCTTCAACCACCTGTTGTCTACGTGCTGTTCCTCCTTTCATTTATATTCAAATCTGCCTAGTATACTGTCACTAATGTCAAGCTTCTGGTTTTCTCACCACAATGACAGAAAACTCTCGACTTCAATGGAAAGACAATAAGAAATACAGCACCTTGCATACATACATACCTACGGAGGCTTGTCAGATGTTCTCATGTTACAACAAACTTCGATGTATTTTACAGGATTTTTTTATGATGGACCAACACAAATTAGTACATACATTTGAGGTGGAAGGAAAATGACAAATGATTTACAAGTATTTATAAAGAAAATTAAAATTGTAGTGTCCATACCAATTTTTTCCACCTGATGTATTAGTTGTAAAACTTTTCTCTGTTATTACAGCTTCAAGTCAACTAAAAGGTGTCCTGTTAACAGATTCCCCCTTCTAAGCTGTGGATCTCTGCTGCTCCTCCAGAGTTACCATGTGTCTCTTGGCTGCTTCTCTGATTAATGCTGTCAGTTTAGGTGGACAGCCATGTCTTGATAGATTTGTGGTCATGCTGTGCTCTTTCCAAACGGATCATCAGAGTGCGCCATGAGATGTTTGGGATACCGTTCCATAAGCTAACTCTGCTTTAAACCTCTCCACAACTTTATCCTTGACCTGTCTGCTGTTGTACTTGGTCTTCATGATGATGTTTATCCACTTATATTCTGTAACAATCCTCTGAGGCCTTCACAGAACAGCCGGAAATAAATTACACACAGGTTGACTTTATTTACTTCAGACCCTTGATTCACAAGGTGTTATTTAGGAGTATCAGAGTAAAGGAGTGGAATATGTATCCACATCATATTTCTCAGATTTTTTTTTAAACAAAGATTTTTGAATCTTCACCATTATTCACCAGTATGTTGAGCTATAACATAAAACCCCAGTAAGGTTTGTGCTTGTAAAGTGAAAAAAAATGTGAAAGGTTTATAGGTATAAAACAGACAAGGTAAAGGTATAACAAAATAACAACGGGCTGTGACAAATTTTCTGGTTGAGCAGAGTAAATAAATGTAGATGCGAATTGACTTTGAATCTTTCTGTATGATTGAATTGGATTAAATTGACTTTGTTTGTACCTTGAGGTGATATTTGTTTTGAATTTGCTCTATACAAATAAAATGAACAGAAACTGAATTGACTGTTGACAGTCCCAGGTTTTACGCACCATTGAACCTGATTACATTCCTTCCATGTTTGTGAATTCCTGATCTGTTTTTGTTTTTTCTAAATGTGTTGGCAGACAGTAGAAAGTGAAACTGTCACATTTCTGTACCCAGTTAATGTTATATACCATTTAAAATGCATTCTTTTGTGGTCTTGCTGAGAGAACAGGGGGTTAGGGTAGCATAAAACCAGCAGAGAACCAGCTGTTCTGCTGTGTGCAAAGTTCAAAAGCTTGTCATCTACCAGCGCCTCCAAAATCCACTAATTGATGACAGGTTGTGGTTTCACAGGTAATTTAATGCCAGAAAATTTCAAGGAAGCTTTCCATGACATGCTTACTTCTTCAAATGTATACCTTGTGACAGTATATTACCAAGTCTAATTGCTTTATTTCATCTCACGTTCCTGATGGTGCTATTTTAAAACCCATTTCTCACATGGTCACAGTCTAAAAGCTGCTTTATGGTAGCTTGCTCTCATTGTAAAAACCTGGAAGTCAGGAGAAATACTGAGTAGTTATGTCTGTGAGGCTGCATGAGAGGCAAGGGTAAAAGCCTAAATAGGCCAGGTTCTCACATGACTAACAAATATCAGACAGCTGTGCACGCTTACACCTATTTACAGCCAATTTAGACACACCAGTCAAACCAACATGCATGTCTCTGGGCTGTTGGAGGTAAATCATGCACCTGGAGAAAACCCACGCAGGACTAAGTAGAACATGCAAACCCCACAGAGAAAGGAAGAATGGCCCCAGCTGGCTGCCAGGCCTAAGCCAAGAGCTACTCGCTCTGAGGCAACAGTGGTGACCACCACATCCTCACGCTGCCTCGACATCCATGCTGATTGGCCAAATAAGGCTGTTTCTGCCGGTTATTACTCAGTTGTACAACCACAATGCTGTCTGACATTTTGATAAAAACAGAAAACCAAGAATCAAAGCTGTGAACGCAGTCATAACCATAAAATATAGTGCCTCCTTTCTCATAAAGCAATATGCTTTCATAATTGGTTATTAATGATATTGCATAAATTTCACATGTTCTGTGTACTGCGTCGGTTGAGCTGGTTTGTTCACTACCTGACAGAAAATGGTGCATGGACCCAGCTGTACCGAGATGCTGTACCCTGGGTCTCTAGAGCTAAAATATACTCATGATTTATTTCCTTTTGTCAATAAAACTGTCAATGAAATGTCATTTAACTGAAAAAGCTCAAAAACTTGAGTATTCATTTTTGAAAAAAAAACTGTGATGGCAGATGTAGATGTTAAGATTATTTTTAGTCAACCAAGATAATACAACTATGTATAATTTATACATTTCAAACACTTTTTCTAATTGCTAACTAACTTTGACTGACTAATGTTTCCATTGATATTGAGACAATTTATCTTTGGTGATGAGCGCCAAGCCTTTGAGGTTGGGTGGCCTCCTTGCCATCACCCTTATCTCTAGCTTGGGACTCTGGCTGGGGCCACTAAAAAACACCATTATTACCTTCTGACAGAAGAAACTTGTTAAGAAATAAATAAAAGATTAACTTAAACCTAAATCTGCCAAGGATATGAATAATTTGGGGCTAACAGTACAGTTTATTCATATAAAAGCATGCAATCTTCAACATATATAAATGCTGGGAAGTCTTGTGGTTACAGTTCTGGTTGTTTTAATTTTTTAATCAATGCTCTGACTGCAGAGAAATGCAGGTTTAGGCAAGTTTGGGCTGATAAAAAAAATTTCAAAAGTTTTTAATACAGATTTATTTTGCAACTTTCTATACATATTTACCATTTGTAAAGAAATCTGAATCTCGGGTTGGGTTCTTGACAACCAGCAGAAACAAAGGGACAAGTGTCTTTAATAAAATGAATGAAAAAAGGTGTGATTTCACTTCTTTTCACCTAAAAGTCCTGATATCGGAAACTCATAATCATACTCTCTAGATGGGAGACCTGAAAGCAGCAAAATCATTGCTAATGTTATGTCTAACATATGATGTGTCTGTGATGAATTAAGGATGAGACTGATTAGATGTTGTTCATCAAGATAATGGACCGCTACTCCCGCTAATCTTTTAAATTGCAGTTGTAATCAGTTGTAATCTGGTTACATACAGATTAAGTAAAGACAGTACGAGTCAGTTAACATCAGCAGTTCGGATGATTGCAGCTTGGTGCATGTGGGTACACATAGCCTTGTCCAGATTCCTTATTTGAATCAATCCTTTTAAGATATTTCCAAAATATGTGTGATAAAAAGATAAAACTAAAATGACGCAACTGATTGATAAGTCTAAAAAACTTGAAGTGACAGATCTGTTCTTTTATTCTGGCAAAACCATGAGGGTGATGTTTAAAAGCAGTAAATCAGTAGGAGCTAAACAATAAATCAAAGTATCGTCAGCAAAGAAGTGAAAAGCTGTGTTTGGAGGCTCTTTTCTACATTACGTATAAAAGAAATGTGTAAAGAAAAAAATATTAACGGACTCAAAAATGTAACATTGTGGGACCATCTTATGGTGTTTCAGTGAATCCAAAACGGAAGCAGTTATCTGAACTGCCTGGGTCCTACCTATGAGACAAACAGCTACAAGATTTCATACAGCTTTTTTACAAAAAACGAAAGATACTCAATCCGATTTCAGTAAATTGCTTTGTCTGAAAAGAGTCAATTCAATTCAATTCAATTCAATTCAATTCAATTCAATTCAGTTTATTTATATAGTGCCAATTCACAACACGATGTCTCAAGGCACTTCACAAAAGTCAGGTACATACATTCCAATTAATCCTAATCATTGAACAGTGCAGTCAGATTCAGTTATTTATTCAAATTGGATAAAAAGTTTCTATCTAAGGAAACCCAGCAGATTGCTTCGAGTCAGAGATTTGTAGCATTCACTCCTCCTGGATGAGCATGTGGAGACAGTGGACAGTCACTGGCGTTGACTTTGCAGCAATCCCTCATACTGAGCATGCATGTAGCGACGGTGGAGAGGAAAAACTCCCTTTTAACAGGAAGAAACCTCCAGCAGAACCAGAACCAGGCTCAGTGTGAGCAGCCATCTGCCACGACTTACTGGGGGTTAGAGAGAACAGAGCAGAGACACAAAAAGAACACAGAAGCACTGATCCAGGAGTACTTTCTATGGGAAGGAAAGGTAAATGTTAGTGGATGTAGCTCCTTTAGTCGTTTCATCTAGAAAGAAAGAACAGATAAACTTTGAGGCAGTTTTCAAAGACAGAGTCTGAAAGAGAGCACATAGAGTTAGTTACAGTAAAAGCTCAGTCAGTAGCTATGTCTAGGAGAGAGAAAGGGTTAAACACAGAAAGACAGGGCCATGTGGATCATTGGTAGAGGGTGAGCATTAAGATGTTGCCAGCAGAAGCTTGGAGGATTCCCCTCTTCAGAAAGGTGTTACAGGTAGACACAGAGTCAGGCCAGGTGTAGCTTCTAGGAAGAGAAAAGAGAGAGAACATAAAGTTAAAAACTGAAATAACAGCAAATAATGCAAAATTGGAGAGTAGTGTGAGAATGTAGCGAAGAGGGTGAAAGTGGTCATTATGACCTCCAGCAGCCTAAGCCTATAGCAGCATAACTACAGAGATAGTTTCAGTTTCAGTTTATTTATTTATATAGCGCTTATTTACAACAATGTCGTCTCATGGCACCCCACAAAGGGTCTGGAAACGGCGCGGGGCCGCCGGGGAGGCCAGACCAAACCACCGAGTGCCAGAGCCCGGCCAACCCAGAACAGGCCACGTGTAAGGGCACTAAGTAAAATAATAAACTGATAAAGTTTGTCCATCTAGAGCCCACTGATGGCCATTGTTATACTAAAAACCACAACGATTGGGATACCTCTCTCTGTCAGACTGATTGTAACCATTGGAAAAGAGAAGGGGTCATACAGGTAGCAGAAATGGAGGGTGTGTTTGCACCTCAACCATAACTGAGCCGGTTTAGGCTAAACCTGACTCCCCCTTACTCCATCCAACAGGGAGGGAGGAAGGCGGAGGTAAAAAATAAGGAAGATAGCCTAAGCCACTCTAACTATAAGCTTTATCAAAAAGGAAAGTTTTAAGCCTAGCCTTAAAAGTAGACAGGGTGTCCGCCTCACGGACCAAAACCGGGAGCTGGTTCCACAGGAGAGGAACTAAAGGATCTGCCTCCCATTCTACTTCTAGAGACTCTAGGAACCACCAGTAAACCTGCAGTCTGAGAACAAAGTGCCCTGTTAGGAACATATGGAACAATCAGATCTCTGATGTATGATGGAGCTAGATCATTAAGGGCTTTATATGTGAGAAGGAGAATTTTAAATTCTATTCTGGATTTAACAGGGAGCCAATGAAGGGAAGCTAAAGTAGGGGAAATATGATCTCTCTTTTTCATTTTCATCAGAACTCTTGCTGCAACATTTTGAATCAGCTGAAGGCTTTTAACTGCATTTTGTGGACATCCTGATAGTAAAGAATTACAATAGTCCAGCCTTGAAGCAACAAATGCATGGACTAATTTTTCAGCGTCACTCCTGGATAGGATATTTCTAATTTTGGCAATGTTCCGTACAAGTACGGACACAAGTCCATAAGAATATCATTAGTGACTTTCAGCAGAGCTGTTTCAGTGCAATGATGAGCTCTGAAGCCTGACTGAAACTCTTCAAACTGTTTATTGCTGTGTAAATGCTCACACATTTGATTAGCAATTATTTTCTCAAGAATTTTAGATAAGAATGGAAGATTGGATATAGGTCTGTAATGTTTCAAGTCATCTCGATCAAGCAAAGGTTTCTTAAGTAAGGTTTAATTACAGCTACCTTAAAAGCCTGTGGTACATATCCATTTACTAACGATAGGTTAATCATACCTAAAATGGGGCTGGTAATCAGAGGGAACACTTCCTTAAATAATTTGGTTGAGACTGGGTCTAACATACAAGTTGAAGGTTTAGATGAAGCTAGTCACCGAGGTGGTTAAAAAGCTCCGTGGTGGCAGGGCTTCGGGGGTGGATGAGATCCGCCCTGAGTACCTCAAGTCTCTGGATGTTGTGGGGCTGTCATGGTTGACTTACCTCTTCAACATTGCGTGGTGGTCGGGGACAGTGTCTCTGGACTGGCAGACTGGGGTGGTGGTCCCCCTTCATAAGAAGGGTGACCGGAGGGTGTGTTCCAACTACAGGGGGATCACACTCCTCAGCCTCCCTGGTAAGGCCTACGCCAGGGTATTGGGGAGGAGAGTCCGGACGATAGTCGAACCTCGGCTTCAGGAGGAGCAGTGTGGTTTTCGTCCTGGCCGTGGAACACTGGACCAGCTCTATACCCTCCGCAGAGTACTCGAGGGTTCATGGGAGTTTGCCCAACCGGTTCACATGTGTTTTGTTGACCTGGAGAAAGCATTCAACTGTGTCCCTCGTGATGCCCTGTGGGGAGTGCTCCAGGAGTATGGAATCGGGGGCCCTTTACTAGGGGCCATCCAGTCTCTGTACAAGCGGAGCAGGAGTTTGGTTCGCATTGCCGGCACTAAGTCGGACCTGTTCCCGGTGCATGTTGGACTCCAGCAGGGCTGCCCTTTGTCACCGGTCCTGTTCATAACTTTTATGGACAGGATTTCTAGGCGCAGCCAAGGGCCGCTGGGGGTCTGGTTTAGGGGCCAGAGGATTTCGTCTCTTCTTTTTGCAGATGACGTGGTGCTGCTGTCCCCCTCTAGCCAAGACCTGCAGCATGCGCTGGGGCGGTTCGCAGCCGAGTGTGAAGCTGCTGGGATGAGGATCAGCTCCTCCAAGTCCGAGGCCATGGTTCTCGACCGGAAAAGGGTGGCCTCTCAGGGTCTTGTTCATTTGTGGGGGAAGAATGGAGCGGGAGATCGACAGACGGATCGATGTGACTGCCGGTCGGTCTACGTTCCTAGCCTCACCTATGGCCATTAACTTTGGGTCTTGACCGAAAGAACGAGATCCCGGATACAAGCGGTTGAAATGAGCTTCCTCCGTAGGGTGGCCGGGCACTCCCTTAGAGATAGGGTGAGGAGCTCGGCCATCCGGGAGGAGCTCGGAGTAGAGCCGCTGCTCCTCCACATCGAGAGGAGCCAGTTGAGGTGGCTCGGGCATCTATCCCGGATGCCTCCTGTACGCCTTCCTCGGGAGGTGTTCCAGGCACGTCCCACCGGGAGGAGGCCCAGGAGACGGCCCAGGACACGCTGGAGGGACTATGTCTCTCGGCTGGCCTGGGAACGCCTTGGGCTCCCTCCGGAGGAGCTGGAGGAGGTGTCTGGGGAGAGGGACGTCTGGGCGTCTCTGCTGAGTCTGCTGCCCCCGCGACCCGGTCCCGGATAAAGCGGAAGACGACGACTACGAGTACTATTGAAAAGTTAGTTTATTTCAGTAACAGTAAAGTGAAACACATTATGTACATTAATGGGACACAAACTGATGTTTTCAAGCCTTTATTTCTGTTAATCATGATGATTTTCCTGCTTACAGCTAAAAAATACACAACATTTAGGATTACAATGTAACCAATCAGACCAATAAAAAACATTTTTGATACAAAAATGTGGGGTTAATGAAAAGTATGTTTGATACTTGCCTAAACATTTTTTTCAATGTTATTTGGTTTGTGGAGCGACTGTGGACATGCATATTAATAAGCAGTTAGAGGATGAACAAAAAAAGCCTTCTACAAAAATCTTTACTATATTGACAAGGCAAGATACCAAACACAACAGACATTTTTTGTTCTTTTCAAAGATGAAATACTATGTGCTTGATCCCGACAGAAGCAAGAGTTGGGACAGAAGAATGACCGCTGTGTTGTATCACCTTCAAACTTACCTCATCTCTTTCATCGACACATGCTGTAGCTTTAAAAGTGAAATGTTTCCCCAGTTTTTGATTTAGGCTCTCAGAAACATAGTTTGTACCAAAACCTCATTCAGTATTAATGATACCTACATAGATGTTCAGTGCCCTCATGACATCATTATTATCATTATCATTAATATGGTGGCTTTTTCTTCTGGCCAAAAGAGACTGTAGAATTTCAAATGTGATTTATTCGACCAATCTAAAACAATCTTGAACAAGACAGAAGGCAAAAAATGGGAAGACATGTCTGGATTTCTTGCACATCCGGATCTTGCTTGGCATTAGTGGATGCATCGGGCAACTGTAATGTTTGAGCCTATGCATTTATATCCACCAGTGGGTTTTTCTTTTTTACCAAAATGCAATAAGACCAGAGGATGTAAAGATCAAAGCAATTCAATGCAGGTTTTCAACCCTGCACATTTTAAGTATTAGATTCTTTCAAATTCTCATGATTTAAAATGACATTGAATTCCTGCACATTTTTCACATCAGAAATAATATTTTTCTAGACTTAAATATCTGAAGTTCTTAACCTTTTGAACCCATTTTAAAGAATAAATAAAGTTTACTGTAACATTTTTGCCGATATTTATAAAGTGGTCTGGCTTCAAATATGAAACATGTAAAAAACACAGACTGTAGGTAACATGGATGGATGGATGGATGGATGGATGGATGGATAGATGGATGGATGGATGGATGGACGAGTTATTGCTTAAATGTTTGTCCAATCTTTTTCCAGTGACCCTTCTGCTGCCAACATTTAAATTAACATACAGTAAACGTTTAAAATTACATAAACAAATTCTGTTATGCCCTTTTAAAATGTTGTTCTTCAATTTGATCTTTAATCTTGATGTTTTGTAAATATTTTTATGTTCCAACTAAACTTTTAAAAACACTGTGGCATGTGTTCCCAAGCATGTTTTTGTAACCATGTGGAGTTTTTTTTATAGCTCAGCTGTGCATAAGTGTGCGATTAGCGTACATTGATCACTGACTTTGTGGACAGCATGCAGAGATAATGAGCTTTTTCAGCTTCTTTAGTTCGGCTGGAAGGCAGCCACGCATCCGCACACACAGACACAACCAAGCATACATATATACAGGTCCACACACACAAGCAGGTAGTATCTGAAGGGTTTTCCCCAACCGTTCCCCAACAGTACTGACACAAATGCAAAGGCCATGCACTGTGCATGTTGCTTACAACACATTACTCTGGCAGAGATATGTCACACGTTACACATGTTTATGCATGCACATGGTCATTGATGTTCAATCAATGACCATGTGCATGCATGCTAATGACTTAACCAAGGGATTCTCTCCTGTCAGAGTGATGCCTTCTTGCAATCAGTCTCCAGGGAAATAGGCAGTAGGCACAAAAGCGACTGCACCTTACCAGGATAAATGCACACACTCTCACACACACACACACACATACACACACACACAGACCACATACACACACTTGAATTCACTTTCGAATAAGCTATTACAGTTACACACACTCAATTAAATCCAGGCGAAGAGAGACATGAGCACTCACACATCAGCAGGTGCATCCATGGGTTTTACTTCTGACGGAGCTGAATACAAAATGACGTGAAGACAAACACATTTCACACAGGAGACGGTACACACACTGTGACATGAGTGTTTATGTTACCGCCGGATGATGCAAGTTCTAGCACACCCATGTGTACCAACACGCTCACATGTACAGATGGAGGAAGCCTTGTTATGCTGGAAGAAATGGTGATATTTATACCTCCTGGTGGTGAGACTTAAGGGATCGAGAGTCCCTTAGAAGCATGCGAGAAGGGGAGTGGAAATGGAGGAAAGGTAAGAGGACAGAGAAGTGGTGAGATGGCTGATAGCCCCCTTAAGAATATGATGGCAGTTCAATTCCCTGATCATCATCATCATCATGTACCGCCTGAAAGCAGCACACGGCCTATGTAAGTGGTCAAGCAGAGAAAGGTCCAGAGAGGTCCACCAGTAAATGCCTGCCAGAAATGTCACAGATAGAAGAGCGAAGGCGGCAAGGGAGGGACTGCGTACCAGCAGAGGAGGGGCATGTGGAGGGAATGTTGTAAGCCAACTGAGATGGCAATGACCCCCTTGGGGGAAATGGAGACATATTTAAGAAATACCAGGGGGAGAGAGCATAAACACTCACTTTAAGTGACATGAAGAAGGAGAGGGAAGAAAGGGAGAATGAGGAAGAGCACTGGAGTAAATGAATTAGACAACTGTATCATGTTTTAGTGTCATTTTCCAACTAATTCCAGACTGGATGACGTTTTTTAGTCAAACTGTTTTTTTCAAATAAGGTCCAACTCAGAAACACAGAAGAAAACATTAATAACACCAATAAAACTAGCCGTTTTAATGTAGAACCATGTAGTGTCTAGGGTCAGTGCTCAGGCACCAGTGTCCTGTATGTTTTAGATGATTCCCTGCTTTAACACACCTGAATCAAATAAATGGGCCATTAGCAGACTCCTGCAGAGCTTGATGACATGCTAGGGAATCTGCTGTGTTGAAGCACGGACACTTTTAAAACATGCAGGACACCAGCCATTGAGGACTGGAGTTGGACGCCCCTCACTCTGTTCAGGAATTTTGGGCCCCATGACATAAAAATCAAATTGGGCCCCTCCCTGTGCAGCTGCTGTCACCAGATCTCTAGGATCTGACCCATCAAAAGCTTTGCATAACTAACTTTAAAGTCTTGCAACTGTCTTGCTTCCTGTAGTTCAATAATAGTACTAGCACAATATTTACTGCATGCAATATTTACGGCGCCACTGCGTGGAACATTACCAGAGCTAAAAGCTCAATGCCAGAGACATTAAGATTAAAACTTTATGCTATATGTAGTTAATGTGTCTCTTCTTTCTCCTCATCCTCTTTTTAAGATCAAGTTTAAACCCAGTCATCCTCCTAGTTTTTCTTTAGGACAACGTTTCATTCAATTAATCCTCCTCTTCTGTCTTCCAAGGCTCTTCTTATCAATGTGTTGGCCTTGTCCCTCTTCATGCCCCATTTTCATTCCATCTGACATCTTCCTCCCTCTTAGCATCCCAACTTAATTTCACTAGTCTTCCAAATTTCTTATTACAATTCCTTTCCCCCCACACATCCTCCTCACCCCTCTTTAGGTCTGTTTTCATCTTCCTCCTGATCCCTCTGGATGACCCAATTTTATTCCACTCATTCTCCTCATTCCTCTCACCATCAAACTTTCCTCATCCCTTTTTATCACCCTCTCTCTCCTCATCCTCAATCTTTACAGCTATTTTTGGTGCCACGTACCCTCCTCATCCATCCTTATGTCCCCTCTTCAACCTTCTCATCCTCTTCATCCCTCTTTATGACCCATTTTCTTCCCATGTAATCTCCTTATCCATCTTTGCGACACTTCTTAGTTTCAAGAGTCTTCCTCATTCCTCTGATCCCATTTCAACCCACTCATCTCTCTATATGACCACATTTCAACACACTTTTTTTCCTCGTTCTTTTGTAAAAACCCCTTCCATATCACTCATCCATCCTTACGTCTCCTTTTCAATCTTTTCATCTTCTTCATCCCTCTTTGATGAAACTTTTTTATCTGATTCATATCGCTCTGTATAACCCATTAACTGCCTTTACGACCCCTGTCCATCCCTCTATTCCTCCTCACCCATTTTTACAATCCCAATTTGATTCTATCCATCCTCATCTTTCTTTAGAACTTTTCATCCCATTCCTCTTGCTCATCCCTGTTTACCACCACTTTTGTTTTTCGCCAACAATCAGAAGACTCCCCAGATGAAGCTCAACCTTTTGATCCATCTATTGCCTCATCCTCCCTCCTCTTTGATTAAACCAGTGAACTCCAATTGTTGTGGCATGGTCCTTACTAGTGAATTGAACTCAGGTAAATGCAGCTGTGACGTGCTCGTTGCTTGCAGCAGCTCCTGTATCCATCTTATAAGAGGTCTTTCCTCGATTTGCACTAAATATTTTAGCTATGAGTGTCTCCAATGAGAGAGTGGAAGTTGTGCGCATTTAGAAACATGCCATAATGCAGTAGCTACATTAAATATTAAAAATTACTTGATGTTATAACTGAGCGGAGATAGGATCAGTCAGGTTATGAAGGCAGACGATATTCTGGACATTATTTCAGACAATTGCACTGTCAAACTGTTTAGTAGTTCAGGTTAGGTTCCTGAACATCATCAAAGCCATTTTCCTTTGAATTAAATGCTGGAGTTTTTTTCTTTTAGTGTCAAAAAACACCGCATTTTATCACACTATAAATTCATTAACAACATGCACTTAAAGGTAGCCATGCAGCAAAAGAAAAACACACTTTAGAGGGAAATAAGTTGCTGCAGGTGTATAACTCATCATTACATTGATTTTTCTGTTTTTTTCTCAGGGTGAACAATAATTGAATGCTTTCTTGGCTTGGTCATATAGAAGAAAATGTGTTTTAGCCTGGCGTGATGTAATTATTCATTCATGTCAGCTGCTATTGGCTTCCCGTTCTTCTTCAGAAGCAAAAATAGACGATCAGTCTTTTTGAGTGAAACATATTCTGCTTCATAACAGCTGTTTGCATATCATGTTACGCTAATGAGACTTTAAACTTGCCCTTGAAACTTGCTCTTGAAAAAAGTCCTGAAATTCCTCTTCACAAAAACATCATGTACCCAATGAAACATAGTCTCTGATAAATGTGCTGAGAAACATCAAGTACAGTTCATACTCCCACTTGTTAGCCCGTCTGCGTGCACCACACATGTGCAAAGCGAGTGCGCTGATGGTGTGACAGGTGTGTTTGACAACAGCTGTGCGTTCTCTCAGAATAGCCGCGTTGCATTGCAGGCCTGAAACGTGGCGTGGAGCGCGTCTGCTGAACTGACACCGGCAGGCTACACGCTAAGGTCCCAAGTGTATGAGATCCAAAATCCCCCGTTTCTGATTAAATCAATAATGAATGCGTCATATGAGGAAATGTCCTCATTGTGTTGTTAAATGACAACAGAAATTCGCAGAAGAGGTAACAAGAGATGCAAACCTAAAAGTGCCTGGAACCGTTAACATGTACAGTGCAGGAGAAGACTTATTGGAAGAATATAAAAGGCTCTGTGCTGCTCTTTCATCTTTCAGCCTTTATAAGTGAAAAGTCACCATTTTGCCTGACAGCAAGTTCAATTATTCATGCTGGCTGCCATACATGAGAACAGTTTCTAAACCTGCGACCAGAACTCATCGTACTTATCTCATGTCTCGGGATTGAACTTAACCAAAAAGGACAGAAAGATAATGAAGCAGATAATGAAGCCACAAAGCAACGAGCGGAACGAGCGGAACGATTCAGAATGTGCTGATGGCGTCTAAAAGCAGTTTATAAACTCGCTCGCAACATTCACAGTTGCAAACATTGTGTCCTTCAAAGTTAACCACTCACTTCAACCATCCAAATATTCGCTCTGCGAAATCCAGCCCACCCCGCTTGGTTCCAGTCTTATTCTTCGTCTCTATTTTTGGGAGCAAAATTGAGCTGCTGGACCTCCTGAAGGGAACTCTGAGAAATATGTACACACTGGCAGTAGACTGTACAGGAATCACTGCCATTACACTATGCTGCATATGCAGGTGCATCTTAGTACATCAGAAAAACATCTAAAAGTTGATTAATTTCAATAATTCAACCAAAAAAGTGAATCTCATACATTATAGTTCCATTACAGTGGTATCTTTTAAGTATTTATTTCCGTTAATATTAATTCTGATGACTATGGCTTACAGATAAAAGCAACCCAAAATACTGTTTTCAGAAAATTTTAATGTTAAATAAAATTAATAACTTAGGGATTTTAACACAGAAATGTTATGTTAAGGCCAACGCAATCATGGGCAGACAGTCGTTGACACTTTGTGTCTGAAGGGTAAGCTACAAAACATCATTCACATCTTCACAGAGTGTTGTATGTAAACATATTAACAGAAAATTAAGTGGAAGGAAAAAGTTCAGCACAAAAAGATCTTAAGAGATCCAGTTAAACTGTCTATCAAGAAAACACCTCATGCTTCCCTCTGCTAGCAGGCCATTTTCATTTTCCAGCAGGACTTTGCATCTCACAAAGGCTTACCTACTGCTGCTTTAAAGCAACCTGGGCTTCCTGAACGCCTCAGGAAGTTCATATACTGTACAGTACATGGGCAATATTTTAAATATTGAAAAATTGAAACATATCACTCTTGTGAATAATAAACCTGTGGAAAATATAAATTTCTCTTTTCATTTAGTCCTGAAATTTCTAGTTTACCTAGATTTACCTGAAGGATTTCACAATTAAACTGGTCTTTGGAGATTGGCTTTTTCCACACCATGTCAATAAATAAATAAAACACAAAATGTAGTCCAAATAAATAAAAAAAAACAGTAAACATTGTGAGTTCATGTATCTGGGGGTGGACAGTCCATGCGTGGGTGAGTTATTTTCAGAAATCAATATACGAAATCATTCAAAGCTTCCACCCTCAGACAGGATTAAACTGCAGCTAAACGGACGTCTCTCTACCTTTCTCTGGGCTCCCTTCTCATTCGTCTCACTTTTCCATCTCGCTTTTATCCCCATGATCGCCATCCATTTTTCACCACAACAACCAGTGGGCCTCTGTCCACCTCAATTATCTAAGTGAGTGTTTGAGCTGTTCGATGGTCCTCCGGTATCTGTTGGACTGAAACCATATCAAACCCGCGCTTAAAAATAATTGCCGGAGCACATTTAGCTGAAAAAGCTTTCCTGTAAAGTTTGAGTTTTGTTTTTATCCGGCTTTCCTTACACTCTACTCCTAACAAAAGTGATTATAGATTATTCATTAAGGTGACGGAGCCAGCATAACCCTGCTGAAACACACGGGATCTCCATTCATTTGTTTTGATAGACAGCACTGCCAGTTTAAGATGGGTCGCATTGATTGTAGCTTAAGAACCTAAATCAGGCTTTTCATTATCGCCTTTCCTTTCGTCTATCCTTATACAGACTTTCATTCTCACTCAGCCGCTTCTCTCTTCCGATCACACTTCCCCGGTTTGACGCCCACTGCGAGAGCAGAGAAGAGGGAGTGAAGCGTAGAAGAAGGGGAAAAAAGTAATAATAATGAAAGAAAGACGGGAATAAAAGGAAGCCCAGATAAAAAGACGGGCAGGGATTTCAAAATAAAAAAGAGAGGACAGATGGAGGAAGAGGACATGAAAGTGCCGGCCATCTCCTCCAAGATGGACGACGGGCTGACGAGAGGCGAGGAGAAAAAGAGGGACTGAAAGAGAAATTCAGACAAATGCATTTTCATTAATGGGAAGACACTGCTTCTAAAACAGTGATTTTTAGACAGCAATGAGGGGGAGAACAGAGGTAAAGATGGAAGCACAGAACGGGCAGATCCCATCCCTGAGTTACCAGCATGATAAACTGGAGGCAACACACATTGAGAGAGGGATGGGAGGTACGCCTAGTGTCCAAACGGCTACCTGTAAATCTGAGGGCACACATGATGCCATCGACTCTTTCACATGATCAATGATCCTTCTGTGACAAGCTGTGGAAGTAATGTTTCCGCCTCATTAGATAAAGAGAACCAACCCCCTGTGATGTGTCAGACCAAAAAAGAAGGATGGGATGAGGACAGGGATATGAAGGAGGTGAGCACAAGATGCCGGGAGGCTTAGTGTGTTACTAACACACAAAACATAAACACACAAAAACAGCCAGGGGCCAGTTTAGGTTATTACACTGGCCATTACACAGACAAATGAGATCCTGGCCTCCTACTGATAATCTGCCCCGCATGTCCTTTGCGTCGTTGCATTACATCACCCGGACGCAGCAACTGTCAAGCTTGGACATCACAGTGCACAACGCTCCTCTAACAACATGTGTGTACACATGTACAGGTCAGACTGAGTGAAGAGCTACAAGAAGCTACAAAGTGGTAAATATGGCTGCTCACTAGGGTGAGTTAAAACACCATGATATTTCCTGTCATGAAAGTGTGTCTTGCAAAGCGCTATCGAGTTGCCTTCAGTTTTTGATTTCATCTGGTCAGGTTAAGTTTAAGCTAATATTCTGGGCCCTAGATATGAAGATGAGTGCTTTAAGTTAGACACCCTCAGTCTATGTAGCAAGAAACGTGAAGATTTGTATTTGGTTGATTTTATTCTTGGTTGTAAAAAGCCTTTTTGGCAATGCATCTTATAATGTTGGTAAGCTTGTTAAATTCCTCTTAAATGGTGCCTCAATTGTAAGTGGCATGCATTGGTGGTTTGAGCAGCTGAGTTGAGAATGTGGGTTGCAACAATGCAACCAGTGGCAACCCCATTTCTCCACTGAATGGAAATTAACACCATACTCTGAAGATGACAACACTTGATCAGACACTTCATCCAAAATTTGGGAATGGAGAGGATGGAATGGCCTTCTTGCAGTCCCGACCTCAACTCCATTAAATATTTCTGGGATTATGCTGTTGGGACAAGAGGGACTGAATGGAATGGTATTCCACAACAGTGATTGACCAAGCAAGTGAGCAGCATGAGCAGGGAAAAGCCACTACTGAGCTCCCTGTTCGGTAAGTGAATAAACTGTGAAATAGCAAATATGTGATTTTTCTTTAAATTCCATTCATTCTAATCAATAAACAACACCGAAATAGATCAAAATAAGCTGCTTGGCATTAAAAGAGAGGATGCTCAACTGTGCTGCTTAACCCACAAATGCATTTCCTTACAAGGGTGGCACCATTTAAAGGAAAATAAACATACAAATAAGCATAGAAGGATTGTTACAGCGAAACAATAATCGACCAAACACATATTACCTGAATTCTTGGGCTAAATCTATGTTGAGGCTCCTGTCTTCAAGTAAGAAGGAAAGCTGTTCTTGTTGACCCAGTCGGCTAATAAAGAACTGCAATATTCTGCAGTGATTAGGTTCTTGAAAACACTGTTTGAGGTTTGAGGAACCTTTGCTCTATTTGTAAAAACAAAATATTTGGGATACTTAATTTTCTTATTAAAATATAGCTAGAAGCCTTGTCAGATAGATGTATTGTTACACTCCCATTCATGCTTGATCATACTTTATCATTTTGTCCCATGTTGGTTTCCATTTCATACCTGTAAAACAACGGTATTGACTAAACTCTATCATACTATATCTCTTTGTATTTAAGGATATTTTGGGTGCATTAAGGAGACAGCTAACTATATAAATTCTCAAATGTCATATATAACATTCATTACACTTTACTTCACTGGTAGATAGCTGCTTGTTGAGTATGAATTGACCAAAACTACAAACGTACAAAATTGTGAAGTGACAAAATGACCTTACAAGTTACCAATAATACAAAGAGAGTTAACACAAGAGACTCCAAATTTACCTTGGTAAACACAACTACAACCATGGTGTAGTAGTGCAGCGTAGTATTTCTAGGCTTGGATCCCACATTAAAGAAGCTTTTCAGAAGTTTAGTATCATGTTTCCAGAAAGCTTAGGGGCAAATTTCAACCATTAAAAACAAACAAAGCTGAAAGCAAGGAAAATATCACAGATGGACCAAACATTCTGCTGGTGACTGCAATCAGCCAAGTTTCACCTTGAGAGCCCTGACTAATGATCAGTCTGCTGGAAACGGCCTTCCTCAAATTAGGAAATGCAACATACGTGATAGTTAAAAGGTTCTGCAAACCACAACTCCCTTGGTTGTGGAAGTTATTACTGAAGGGAGAAGACTAAAAGGTAGCTATTTTCAGTATTACTGGAGTTTTAAAAAATAAAGTCAGCGAAAGCACATATTAGGTTGGGAGGTATTTAAAGGGAAACTTCATATTCTGCAAATAGGCTGTTCGTTCAGGCTGCTGCATCAGAAAACTAGACTTCAGCAGGTTCTACTCATGTTATGCCCACTTCATATTTTTGCAGTTTTGGTCTTTTTTTGTACCAGATTTCTTTCAGATACGAAAAGGAGCCATCTGCCACTAAAAATTATTACACACCAGAATTGGGAACAATTTGTCTAATTGGCAAAGCAGTGAATTGAATTTTAGCAGACACCATAAAGGCTGAATGTATTACAGCAAAGCTGCTCTGTTTTATGCCTACTGAGCTTTGGACCTCTGTTTCGAAACATGCTGGATTTGGACATTTATGCAACCTTTTGGAAATCTAAGAGTTAAGACAAGGATCTACATTGTGTAGGGAGCACACATGCTTCTCTGAGAGAATCGCTTGGCTTTTCCACCTTCCAAGAGCCAATATGTTATTAAACTGATCCTCCCCCTGTTTTATGTGCATGGATACAATTAAACCACATGAATAGTATTTTTGTCCTAGTATTCCTGCAAAAAGATGACATAACATCACTACCTTTATTTATTAACGCTGTTTTAAAAACAACCAGCGGTGCTTGTGAATGTTTATCCATCCTGATCAGCTGATCTCTCATCTGCACCAGCAGCTGGAAAATCAAAGGTAAACACAACTTTTACAGCAAGATTTATTAACCAGCTGGAGATATTAGAAGACCCGCAGTGGTAAAGGACTGAGTCGGAAATTAGATGTATGGATTCAGTGTAAAATATGGGTAATTTGACAACAAACTGCTGGAAGATAAGAAATAGTCTGCTTTCGTTATTCAAACGCTAATCCAACATTTCTTTCTTGCTGAAGCATGGTGTTTTTCCTGTTTTAATATTTTAAATTTGACTGATCAAAAAGGAAACTAAACAGAGTTTTAAACATGCCGCTTACAATTTTTCGATTGGCTGCTGTTCCCTATGAGCCCCAAGCTGCTGACAAAAGCAATTGTTTCGCTTTGGCCCTGCAACAAACTAAGGCTAGGATAGCTCCGGATTTTAGGGGCAAGAGCCAGGGTTTATCTCAGTGGAAAGACAAAAAACTGGTAAGCAACAGTCCCAGTTAAGCACTGGAAAAGGCCCCATGAAGACTAATTGTTATACTTAACAACGCTAACCATGCTAATTCCACTAAATGTAGGTAAAAAAATGTTCAAGGCAAATTATAACGTCAAATCAAAATCAATGTGTCTTTGTTTTAAATGAGTTGTTTTGCAGGGACTGCTTTTCTGCACACACAGTGTGACATCGCCTCTGGTTCTGACATTAACAATTAATGACCTCTTACAGCAGAAAGGCTTGGAAAAAAATGGTTATGCTGTTAATTATAGTTGTTAAAGATAACTAGGAATTAGCTAAAATTGGTATCAGCAGTGACACAAAGCTCTGATCGGTGCATCTCTATTAGATAGACTAACTTTTTAGTCTGTAATTAAGGTTTTGAAAGCAAATATAAGGAGGTTTTCTTGTTTATAGTGCTGTTTGACAATATAGTTATGTAAAAACAATCTACAATTTTACACCAAGGGCTTATAATGTATATTTGTAGAAATACTACATTTTTTTCTTTAAAAAAATCTAGCATAAAAGCAGACAAAAATAAATGCTGTGTCTAAAACTCAGTTAGAGTGCACAACAAATACTATATGCACAGTTTTGATGAAAATACCAGAAAAATTCAGCTTTGAAAATGTTGGATGTACTATCCTGGGTCCAAAGTCTACTGTCTGATGCATGAAGCTCATCAGCAATCTTTTCACAACTGTTTATGGCTTCCTTGTTTAAAACTTCAAAACAAAACAGTGGACACAAACTAATATTAATCTATCAATCATGCCAAGAGATAATCTTTGCTGATTTTGACTTAAGTTTACCAGATTTTTATATTTTTTCAATTTCTGAACTATCATGTTCTCTCATATAGATGATGCAAAAAATACCAATCATTCTCACTCACAAAGTAAAGCGTTTTGGTATTGCCTGCTAAATTCTTGCTATCTTGTAATGTGTAATGCATGCTTTTTATATAAATTTTATATTTTGATTGGCAATAACCTGGCTGACATTACGTCATCATGTGACATTCCTCCGGTCACATGATACAGTTATGGAAGATTCGCATCCTCACCTTAGTGTACACCCCCCACGACAGCTCGGTCTCAATCACCATGACCACGATGCCAAACATCCCGAAGATGAGGGCGTAGTCGCTCAGCCTCTTCCTCTTCTCGAACAGCGCCCTGCGATGCCCCAGCTTATAGCCAATGTTTTGGTTCTTTCGCTTAGGGGCCTTGGAAGTGCTGCCTCTGGCCCCGGTGCCAGTTGACCCTACCCCTCCCTGCCTGCTGCCCCGCTCCGACTGCCCTCGCCTGCTCTCCACCAGTGCGTGGTTCTGGTGGTAGATGGACATTTGGTTGGACGTGGAGTCAGTGGTGTCATACCCCCGCCTGGGGTATGGCGAGTCTTCTTTGGACGAGATCACAATCTCTGGGGGACTCTGGATGGGGGGTTGATGAGTGGATGACTGTGTCTCTGAGTAGGTGGGAGGGACGTCTCGCTGTCTGTCGTGTCCCCCAGCAGCCGTTGCACCAGCAACAGCCGAAACGCCACCCTCTTTGGTTTCGCTGCTGCTGTCTGATTCGATGAGGTTTCTCCTGGAGGCGCTAAGGCGGCTCAGGGGCTTCATGACCCCACCTGTGTACTTACAGGAACTCATAGCGATCTCCGTGAAAGGGTTGCTGTCTCTGCGATGGACCAGAGGGCTGGCCTGTCTGTGTTTGCTGCCCCGGTCTCTCTCCCTGTCACGCTCTCTGTCCCTCTCCCGTTCCATGGAGGGGGAGTGCGAGGAGTAAAAGAGGGCGTTGTAGACTGGGGAGTTGTCTCCACTCAGGCTGTGCTGGGAACCCAGACAGGACGAAAGCGGGGTACTGGTTGGGTGCAGGGCATTTGGGATGGGCGCGGGCAGAGGCTGGGGTCCGGAGGAGCACAGTGGCAACTTGGGAAGGGATGCTGGAGGCAAGTTGGGTGTGGTAGAGGATGGTGATGGGGTGCTGCCATTCTGGCGATCGATACTCGAAGCTCCTGTGTGGTTGGAGTGGTTCGACCCTGGCTGGTTGCCAGCCATGGAGGGATGGGATATGCTGCCTAGGGGAAGGAGGAAGCGCTGGTCCTCATCCTCGCTCCCTCCTAGCAGAGCCAAGCTCAGCGAAGGGGGAGGCTCCATAGTCAGAGCTGTAGCCACACACCTGTCTACAGTTTAACACACAGGGGAGAAAAAGAAACACAAAGAGATGGTGATTACCCACTTTTATTCCTCATGCAACAGTAGTGAAGAACAAACAAGCACAAAAGGGATGGACTGAGGTCAAAACGAATGAGGAGAAACTCTCCAAATGTTGGAGACTTTCTGTTTATGTTGGAGGGTGAACCGAGTGCAGAAAACCTGTCATAAATTTGGAGGAAATGTTATTCCTTGAGTCACATTTGAGTCAGCTGCCCCGCCAGCCAACCTCTCATCCATCCATCCCTCTGATTTCCTGTGTCCCCTTGTTCCCACAGCTCTCCCAGCAATCTCTCTCTTAAATGTCATATGTGTTACACTGTTGGGGGGCGAAAATCCCCTGGCTTTACCTCCATGAAAATGAGACCAAGCTCACAGACTGAGGATAACAATTTTACATCTGTCAATTTGCCTTCGCAGGAGGAGCGTGGCTGCAACGAAGGCTTTCTTAACCACAAGTTGGCTGCGATCGGCTGCCACCGACTGATTAAAAAGCAATAACCTACTTTCGGTATGATATAACCAGATACCTTCGCCCCACCTCTCTCGCGTCTGTTCCCTCTTACCTACCTCCGACCTTTTCTCCCACGGTCCTTGCCCCCCAGGTTAGGTGCGTTCAGTCACTGGCTGGTTAAAACACAGGACCACCACACTTTTTCCTTCTCATGTTGCCACAGCCATCCCCTGATCTCCCCCCACCCCCCTGTTCCCCAGCTTGGTCTCCTTTCAGCCCCTCCACAGGTCCTCGCCTCACCAAAGAGAAAAAGGCAAAATTTGCGCGTCGCTTCCTCGCAGAATGAATGGACGTCTCCCCCTCCTCCTCCTCCTCCTCCTCCTCACTTTGAATGTTCAGATTGTTTCTCCCCAAACGATCATCGCTGATCTATCGACGGTACCCATTTCCATCCAGGTTCAGGGAGAAGATGATGAGGAGGAATAATCCACCGGTGACTGGATTAAAATCGGCCAACCTGTGGCTGCGCGCCAACAAAATGTGCAAAAAGGGAGGAAAGAGACAGGGGGAAACTCGCCTGGGTGTGATTTAACAATCCAAAGATGAGCAGTGAAGTCAGTGATTAGATATGTGACAACAGCGACTATAACACTCAATCCCCAGCTCCCCGTCCCTCCGTCTCTGTCTCTCACCCTCTCCTCGAACTTCTCTGCGTCCTCTCTCCGCCTCCAGATCCGCCGCTCCTTCCTCATTGGACGGCGAAGCGAGCGCTGAAAACAGGTGGCAGGAATTGTGCGGGATGTGGCCGCCGAACGGAAGTTTAATTTATTGTACGCTGATTATTTCTGGCTTACTGTCTTTACTGTAACCTCAGAAAACATAATCCATAAGGCATTTGTTGGACCTATGGTGTAGGCGAGAACCACACCTTTGGTTGTGTATAACTACATATATATATATATATATATATATATATATATATATATATTTTTTTTTTTTTTTTTTTTTTTAACTAGCTTGGAGGTATCCTTAGGGCAACTCTCCATTTCGTAGACACATTCGTGCCCCATCTTCAACTTCCTGGCTGGTCTCTTGAGATGCTGCTTGAATATTACCACATAATGTTCATTTTTTGTGATGCCATCAATTTTGCGAAGTGCAGCAGTACATCCTGCAGCAAGATTTTACTGACCCTGTGAAGTCTACCCAAACTACTCAGCTAGTGTCCCTACTGCCCGAGCCAATCATCTGGGTTAAAGAAAATAACTAAGCATTTTTTTTCTGTGTACAATAGAGCCATTTCTCTTTAGTGAATATTTTTACCCACTATAATGGAAGATAATGGCCATAAAAGACATGTAAAAGCGGTCCTAATTTAATGATGCTAGTTCAATCAATCAATATATGGCAGTTTTCACATCCCAAAAGCCAGATTATAATGCCCTTTCCTTGCCTGCTACCTGGACCTTGTATGTGGTGGGTTGACCTACAGGTGACCCCTTGAACTGGCTATTATCTGTGTAAGGACAGGCCAATTTAATTTGCTGTTCTTACAACCATACACCCCAAACAAAGTTGGTGTCTGCCTTGAGAGCACAGTGGATTATTGGCTAGCGTATTTTCCTCAAGGCAAGAAGTTCCCGGGTTCAGTTTCCAGTCAGGGTCTTTACTGTGTAGCTTTCATCTTCTCTGTTGCTCTTTACCATCCAAAAGCATTAATATTAGTTTGACTGGTGAGTCTAACCTGATATAAGGCAAGACTTGTTCTGTGGAAATGTTGACCATGGTGTAACCTGCCACTCTTCCACTGACTGCTGGAGATGGGCACAAGTCCCGGCGCCATCCTTAATAAGATTAGGCAGTGATAGAAAATGGGTGAATGTATTCAATTTTCTCATTAATCTCCCATTTGCATTATTGTTAACACAACCTAAGACCACAATTTACCTTATAACATTACTGAGTCAATATGATCCTACATAATTACACTACTTTACCCAACCTAATCTGTTTTATTCCATATTAAGGTATTCTACATGCCTTATACACCTTAATCGGATACAGGTGGAGGGGGAGCAGTTTAGATCGTTTCCATATAACGGGTCAGTCAACCTGACACACATTAATAAAGAAGATAATATGTGAAGTCAAAGCCAGAGTATCCACTAATTGGCAACTCCTTTTGTCAGCAATACCAACGATGAACTCATGTTCCTTGGTAGCTTTTGTGTTTTCTTAGTGCTTTATTTCTCTGAATCTGAAGTTGGATAATTTCATCCATCTCTTCCTCATGACTTGAAATAAGCATGGTAATTTGCTGCATCTGCTCTGGGCAGACTCGTGATGGGTCAGTGATGGAGAGGCTGGTTCAACAAGCTGGAAATTGTTGGAATCAAAGCCCGGGGAAAGGTCATAGATCACAAGTGCACCCCCACAGATCAAAGCTATCTAGCTTGAGAAGGGAGGACTATGTAAGGCTTGTATTATGACAGGTGACTCATAAATATGTTTCCTGTATTTTAATAAGCTACGAGAAAGATACATCTAGTGTAGGAAGACTGTTAAATTTTGGTGTAAAAAAAGCACCCAGAAACTTAGATTTCTTGTTATTGCCTATGAAAATCCTCTAAATTAATACCAGAACTGCAGATATTTTTCCTTTGTCACCCTCTACCTCTCAAGAGAAACCACACATTGGATTTGATAACTAACTAGATTTGAAAAATGTAATTATGGATATCTTGTCTGAGGTTTGCTGAAAAGAAAGAAATAACAGACAAAACATTCTTATCAAGTCTTTAACTTTTTCTCCCGCATCCACCCTTCACATTTTACATCAGCCATTGTTTCTACACCCATAGTATCTATGATTTACAATCTTAGCTTTTAGTAGATATGCTAATCTTATAAATGCTGGAGGACCTGTTTTAATGGTAGCTATTCATTGACACTATTAAGCCAACTTCCTTTGCAGAACCAATAAGTCTAGTCATGCACACAAATGGTTTCCACATGCCAAAAATCAATAAGGAGATCATTAACAAATCCTATACCTTTTAAATTTTAGCTTATATGAACGTTTGGTTCAGGCTTAATCTAACAACATTTCTGTAATGGGTTTTAAACAGCTATTTTTCTAACTTCCTGACTCACCAACCTGTGCTGTAGCAAATATGTTGAGCAGCACTATGTGTGTCGCTGGTTTAATGATATGCAAACCGTCCCCAGGTGCTAATAAATAATTTATACCTTCAACTTTTACTACAATTTATATGCCTGGCAGCCATGTTGGACACTACACTGTGTTTCCCAGTCTGACTGGGAAAACTTCAGGAGGCATTTTTGTTCTATTTCCAACCTGGTGTTTGGGAAATCCAACTTCAGAGTGAAAAACAGAATGCACCAAAAGAAGCACTGAAGTTTTTTTTTTGTATCTTGATACCATGTTTCTGTTTGGTTGTCAAATATTAAGGAATTTTATGAATATATGTATATATTTTTATCCACCTATCAACAGTATGAGAGAGAAACCAGAAAGTGGCCAAAGCAGCATAAGGTCAACGGAGAACAGTGAGCTTTGTGTGGGGAATATCTTAATTGGGAGGCATCCTCTAAAATTATACTAGTTTAGAAAATGTAATTTCTTCTCATAAATCACACAACACAGTTTATTTTGTTTAGTGTGAAGTATCAGTTGAATTAAGTTTTCACTCCCTCCTCCATCCATCGGTGCTTCTAGATGAGCAACTTTTTTCCATTTCTTCATACATTTATATCCTCTAAACAGGACCTTTCTGTCACATTTTCCAAAAGAAGTCACTGACATTTAAACATTAGATCCTTGCTCTTTCCGTTGTTTTATTAGCCATACTAAAATAATCGTTAAATAATTTGTTCTTATACCCTAAGCACAAAAAAGAGTTATAGATGGTTAAATGGTTGTGGAAAGAGTTCAGATCATTTGCATTGGTGATATATTCCTCCAGTCAAAACCCTCAATAACTAGTGTAAAAGAGGTATAATTTAGTGATCTGGCAGCAGGTTAGTTCAAATGTGTTCAGTAAGGAGAACACAGGTGAGCAAAAGCAACTGGGGCAGAGTCTGACAACACAATGAAGTGCAGTAAATGGAAAAAGGTGTGCCAGAAGCCCAGGGGGAGATTAGAACTGACAGAAAATAGAAATGGTGTCAGGGCGCACTGTATATTTTTCACAAGTCTTAATATTGTCAAGGTTAGTGGTCAGGAGGATGGAGAGTCTGGAGCAGGAGGTGGTGACGGTGAGGAGAAATGTTCAGCACTCTGGATGAAAAGCTTGGCAAACAGTGCTGCCCTGTAGCCTATGTGCTGTGAGAAATGTGACAGAGAAATAGGTGAAGGATAAAGTGAATAACAAAATAGAAAGAGGAATAATAAAGAGGGCCGCCAGTTGCTATGCCTATGCTGTAGTACACAAACCAGCCCTTGTTCCGGCTGATCTATCTATCTTTCTGATCTCCCTCTGAGTTTAAAGCAACATCAGAGCCACAGGAAATGACACTGTATAAATCACATTAAACTTCTTGGTGACACAACGGGCAGGTGGATGGGGGAGGAAATGCAGAAAGAGCAATGAGCATCGATCGGGGCAGGAGTTGTACAGGGAAAGAAGGAATTTGGTCAATAAGGCTCCAGAGAAAAAAGACTGATGATAAACAGGAAGATCTTCTAAGAAAAGTCCAATCTTCAACAACAAAAGTAGTGAATGAAGTGAGAGATGAAGGAGATGAGGGATAATGAAGTTAGGCATGCGTGGGTTCTCTCTGGGTACTCCAAGTTTCCACAGTCCAAAAACATGACTGTTAGGTTAATCAGTCTCCCTAAATTGCTCTTAGGTGTGAATGGGTGTGTCCATGTTTTTTTGTCCTGTGTGTCTCTGTGTTGCCCTGTGATGGACTGGCGACCTGTCCAGGATGTACCCCGCCTCTCGCCCGTAGACCACTGGAGACCACCGGAGGCACCAGCTCCCCCACGACCCTGTTCGGAAGAAGTGGGTATGGAAAAGGATGGATGGATGGATGAAGGAGGTAGGGATTAGGGATGAATGGAGTAGGGATGAAGGATGAAAGAAATGAGGGATTAAAGTAGAAGGTAAGACAGAGATGGAGGAGAAAAAGGGTGAGATATAAATGAGATGGGGGATGAAAGTTGTAGACAAGAGAGAGAAGGAGGTAGTGATGATGGAGGGAGGAGGTAGGGATGAAAGAGATTAGGGATGAAATTGGAAGGCAGGTAGAAATAAGGGATAAATGGGGGGGGAATGCATGATGGAGGAGGTAGGGATAAGAAAAAAAGTAGGTAAAAAGGGATGAACAACCGAGGGTGTGAGAGGGTGGGGTTGAAAGAATATGACAAATTATAAACACACCGCTGAATAACAGGAGTTGTGGCTGAGGCGTGGGCCTCCACCCAAAACCAAAGCTAACACATCATATGTGTCACTGTCAGCAAATTCTGCACAGAAGAAGCATTAAATAACTTTTAAACAGCCCCTTTCTTATTAGAGCGCACCACAAGGTTGAGCATAATAGCCTGCAGATAAAGATGACTGATGATTGATGCTGAGTGAAGCTAGTGGTGGAATCTCACTCTGTGGTAAATGCTTTTAAGGTCTAATCTAAGGAGCTTCTCTGTAGTGCCATAAAACAACAGCTTCCATTAGCTACTGATTACATATAGAGAAAGTTAAAAAGGTGTAAAAACAAGTCTTATCTTAACCAAGGCAAATTATACAGAGGCTCTCTAGGAGGCAAATAGAAAAAATCCAGCAGTAGCCAAGGATCGCTGAAGCAACACATTCTCTGGGTGTAAATTCACAAGGGATAACTTGGGAACTGAAAACAGGTGAGGAAGCAGCGAGGTAACAGACGGAGAGCGGAAGAGATATGGGTGTGTGACAGGAAACACAATAATCTGAACAGACCAGACACATTTCAGTTGTTTTTATGAAAGAAAACATAAACAGGTGCTCCAACTAAATTTAATCATCCTCCTTTTTAAAAATGTTTTATTCCACATTCCAGTTTTCCATGGACTTTTAAGGGTTAACTCTAAAACTGTTGCACAATCCCTCTTTAAAATGGTATTTTATGGCTGAATTCTTCCAGAAGCATCAGTTTTTACTCTTTTAATGAGCTGAGAAACAGCAGTCAATTAGTAGCACATCCTAAACTAATGGTTAACCTAATGATGTACCACAGAGTATTTTTGTATGGGTAAAAACTGAACATGGAATGCTTTTCACCTCACTACTCTGTCGGGGGAAAAACGAAACATTTAACGTCTTAAGTAGAAATCTAAAATACATTGTCATGGCATGTATGAAGATTAAAATACAAAACATGGATCTTTTAATGGGAAAAATGTAAAAATATACAGAATATGGCAACTAAAAGGAGCCTTTAAGCACAAAGATTCAGGTGTTGAAACCTTTAATAAAAAAAATTGGACAATGTATTAAAAGTTCGAAATGTGCTACAAAAAGAAAAGTACACCATATTGTGCAAAAGTTTTAAAACCTCCCCTCCCTCTCTCTCCGTCTCTCTCTCAGTCTGGTTTTAATTAGCATTAGTTTTGCTCTCTCGATTATTTATTTAATACACAGCAATGTGCAGCCGGTGAAAGCAAATGGAAGTCTGGGGAATAAACTAAAGAAATGAGAATAAATGGTCTCTTGGTGACAGAATGCTGGTAACAAAGTGGTTTCTTTACGTTGGACACAACACTGGTTCATCTCTTGAGTTTGGAAGCATTATATTCCTGAATGATTCATAGGTTAGAGTTAAATGTTTATGAACAACAACAAAAAGCCTTCTACTAAAATGATCAGGGAATGGAAATTAATGGGGGAAAAAATTTAAAAAACTTCAAAGCTTTATATATATAAAAAATACTAACAAAGAACCCTTTGAAGAAAGTTTGGCTTGTTATAAGACAAAAAAATAGAAATCAGGAATAACTCAAGGTTGTCTGATGCGTTCTAATGATCTAATACTCTTTGTACCTGGAAAGTGGGATTTTTCCAAGTTCCCACTTAACTACAACAAACGTCAAGACTCAAAAAAGCAGGAGATTGCCTTGCAGCCTCAAGTTCAGTATACAATATGGCTGCTGTGCATGTGCAAGTGGTGAAGGTTGCCGGTATAAACTTTATTTATTAGCACTTCTGACCGCTTTAATCTCAGCGGCACACATAGCACTGCACAACCTTGCTATTGGAAAATGTTTCTTTACTGTTTGAATGCATAAAATGAAGAGAAACAATTCGCATTTAATTGGAGCACAACATTAATCCCACCGGTTTTCTGACTTGCAACCCGAACATGCTCAACTCAGATGTGAGGACACTTCTAGAATAGAAGTCTGACTTTTCAAGGTCTAAGTTGAAAAAATAAACCAGATCACCACCTTAAATCAGCATTAAGGCTTGTAAAGTCTAAAGTGCGTGTTGGAGTTTATAGTTTAAATTGAAGATTGCATTTTTCTAAACTTAATTAATGTGAGATTATGCTGCTGTAATAAAAGGGGAGATTATTTGGCTGCAAATAAACATGTACCAAGTACTACAATAAGTACTACTGTACCTCAGAAGGGGTATGAGATTGTCGAGCCATTACTGTAGCACTAGCTTCGTGGCAAACTGAGATATTAGTTCTATGCATTTAGGAACACATTTTCCTAATTAGTAAGTGAATTTTATTGAGATCAAACTAGAGAAATGTTCCACGTCAGTATGCGTTTTGTGCATTCCCGGAGGCATAAAAATGAAACATATGAGCAGAGTTTTTTCTTTCACCAAACAATTAACGTTTAGTGACTGCATGTATAAAAAATGGCAGAGAAGTGATGTGCAAGTGCATTGTCAAACTCTCTGGCTCCTCTTAATAGACCACTATCCTGGCCTCACTCGATCAGACATGCCCTAATTGTTGCCCTACACTGCACCCTTTGTATCCTAATGGCTCAGACTGTACAGAGGGCTGGAAAGCTATAGAGTCTAAGGGCCGACTGCTGCACATGCAGATGGATTTCTGCTTGGCGAACAGCACTCCATCTGCTTGAGAGAGGACTAATCAAATTCAAAGAGCGGGGAGCTGCAGGGGGTGAAAGGTACAGGGGAGGAGGAGGAGGAGGAGGTGAGGAAGAGAGGAGGGGGAGTAAATGGTGGAGCTTGCAGAAAGCTGTGGGTAATGCGTCTGCTCTCCCATTTAAGCGGTGAGCAATCAGTGCAGAATATCTCGCCTCCAAACAACTGTGCCCTTTTAATGAAAAGAGCGACACACTTTTTTGGCACTCAAGCCCACACACAAACACTCATACTCACACAGCTTATTGACTCAGGTTTATTGGACTCTGTGTGTTTCTGAAATGGTATCAAACTCAGAACCTAATAATAAGGTTATGAGTTTTCAGAACCTCTCATATCAGACATATAGTCGTATTTGCTGTCAGGTTGCTAATATTTGGTGCTTGAAGCGTTCAGCAAAAGACCACAGCTCTACAGAGTCAGCATTGCTGTGGCTATGCTGATGGACTGGATCTGAGTTTGTGTCAGCTGTCTGAAAATAAACACCCGTCAGCAGACTTGTGACACTGCTGGCTTTCCTCTCAGACAGACTGTTCCTGGCAATCTAACACGTGGTCCCCCCTTGTGTGATAAATTGGCGGCTTTTTGGGCTGCAAGTTAGGGAAGTCACTGATTAGTTAGGATTTTCCCATAGAGCCTCATCACTGGGTGGAAATCTAATTCCCAATCAAACAGGCTTCCCTGATGATGGAGTTCTTCCAGAACAACCACTTGAATCATAAACTCATTGTCCAAGCAACTATCCCTGCACTCATATTTTATGAAATCCAACTCTACAGGCTTTCAGGGTCTGGCTTGATGCTCTATGATGCCATCAAGAGAGCTGAAGCACCTTATCTGCTGCTTTTCCTGGGTTTTCAGTGCTCCAGCTGCTTTTTACAAATCCTTTGAAAAATATCTCTGGAAAGACTGTAGCAACACCCTTATCAAGAGAAATTCAGTTACATGCAAAATTTAAAAAGCTGCAAAATTATCATGGAAAAGCATACCACAGAGATGTGCAAAATTACAAGAATGCTGACCACAATGATAAAGAAAGATGTGCCAAATGACAGCAACAACAACCAAAGTAAGACAAGACAAAATGAGCTAATCAGGAGAAAAATCACCAGAAACAACTCAAATTTGGGGCAGAAAAGTAAAAATATTCACAAAAAGAGTAAAAAAGAGTAAAAGGGGGAAAACAGACCAAAATCTCATCTAAGGAGCTTTTTCAAAATTTACATATTCAACAGAAAAAACCCCCATCAATTTTTGATACGTATCTCCAGCAGTTAACAGGCAAGAGGTGGTGTGCAACCTGGGCAGTGACAAGCAAAATAGACACCCATAGACCCACACACTCCAAAGGGCCTTTGTGCAATTTAGAGAGGCCACTTAAACTGACATGTAGGCCTTTGGGCATTTGGTAATCAGAGTATTCGGACAGACCAACAGATGCTACGGCAGAACATGTAGACTCAATGCAAAAAGGAGCCGGCTGGGATTCGAACCCGATACCTTTTTGCAGCAAAGCAACAGTCCTTAAACTCTTCCTGTGACAACTGTGCAGCCATCTAAGCAGCCAGGAGTTTAAAAATTATTTCATAACAGCTGACATTTCACATATTCTATGCATAGCTGCTTGTGCTATGTTGCAAACACATTAGTCTTTAGTAGAGGTGCAACATCTTGTGGCATCAGATACCACTAAAAGGCTATTTTTTTTAATCAAAGTTAAGGGTCTGTCCGGCAAAATGTCATCCAGTTGTTAATTATTATAAACCAAGAAAATTAAAGTGGAACCTTCAAGCTCAACACCTTATATCCAGGCCTGAGACTTATTGGAACATCCCAACTTTTTAAAGCTCTTGCACCAAGCTCCAGTGGAGTTAGACACTTTGGTGTTTTATTATGTTTTTAATTCATGATTATTGTCGTAAAAATTGCTTTTCATTAGTTTGTCATTTTTTTTCCTAATCCCCCATTTAAAAAAAAAAAAAAACTGTAACAAACAACCATCAGTGAGGTGAATATGGAGTTGTCACAAATTATTCGCACTTCACCTCTCATCTGAATTGTAACACTGAAAAACTGCAAATCAACATGTATTTTACCTCCACTGTAGCAGGGTCCGCTGTGCTGAACGATGGTTATAGTTGTTATACTGAAGAGGACAAGGTCACATGACAGATTTGTGGCGTCTTTAATTGCACTGCTGGCAGGGACTCAAGGCTGTCAAGTCACCCATGATTGAAAAGGCGAATGACGAAGATGAAGTTATGTAACATTTATTGAGGGTGCACTGAGTCACAGACTTAGCTTATAAATGAGACTTTGGAAATTTTAATAAGCAAAATGAATATTGAAAAGGAAAAACATGCTTAAAATAATACAATTTTAGCACAATTGAGACCACAAAAACAACATAAAATGAAAGTAAACTTAAAATACATTAAGAATACATTCAAGAAGTTAATTTAATTATGAAATTCATATCAAAAAGTGAAAATTATCCAGATTCCACACACAGTCATTTTTGAAGAGTTTGTTTCTGTTAATTTAGATGATTAGTGTTATATAATGTCCTACTCAATCATGGAGAAAACTGGTCACTAGTCACTTGTCTAGCTGGCAGCATGGACATTTTCCACAAGGAGCCACAAAAGCCCATTATTAAAGAAGCTGGCTAGTCCCAAAATGCTGTTAACAAGCATATTATTGTAAAGTAGTGAATACAAGTTGCTTTGGGTCTGGTTTCAAATTTCCACAGTTAGTGATGATTTGGGGAGACATGACATAGTGCCATGCTGTACTGTGGCTGGAACGAATGCAAAAGGAGCCCAAGCCAGGTTTTGAATGCATATGCAGTAAAGTACATGGAAATACTTTAATTAGGCAAACATTTATTCATTAAAAATCATTTTGTATTGGTCTTATGTAATAATTTAATTTTCAGATAAACTGAATTTAAGGTTTTCATTTGCTGCAAGTAAATACCACCAAAACTAACAGAAATGAACAGAATGTGTAATGAGTGTATATATTAAATGAGTTTCCTTTTTTCAGCTGAATTATTAGAATAATTCAACTTTAAGTGATATTCTGATTTATTGAAATGCCCTGCAGTTGGTCAGTGACTTGCTAGATTTGCAGCAAAAACAGCTTGCGACTATAGCTTAACCACAAGAGTGAGAAGGTTGAGATCCCATTTTACAGAACTGGGACTGGTGATGTTAGAAGACCTAAAAACCTGTAGGGGCTTCATACTATAGGTAGGTGATAACCAGCTGATCTCACTTTGCATCTTTATTTCAAGTTGTTTCAAATTTTTGAAAGATGAAAGTAGCTCAGAAGACACGATTTTAGTGTTTCAGCACTAAAAGAAAGTTATGCAGGCTTGGTGCTTGTGTGCCTCAGAGATGACTGCAGTCTCCCCGAGTCAGCTGTGTCTTATCTCCATGTCAAATACCAATGCCTGTTTGTCATTTTGTGACTCTTTTTCTGAAAGAAAGTTTCATTATATGATAAGAATCTGGATTTTTTACTGGGTCCAAGCTATTTTTTAAGCATTGTGCCTTTTCCAGTTTACCACTTACATGTTTTGTAAAGTAGACTGAGACTGTTATAGCATTAAGTAAACAGTAGCTGCTGCGCTGCCTTACAAATATTCAAATGTACATATTGCAGTTGAATATGATTTAAATACAGTTAGAATATCCTGTCCTGCGTTTTTGCTATAGTCCAAGAAAGCACAGACGGGGCTAAAAGCGACGACAACATGTTCCTGACAGCAATTAAATGTCTGCTCTTTTGACATTAATAAGATATATCTCTGTTGGGGGGGGGGAGGTTCCTCATTACCAAACTCTTCTCTCAGCCTTTCTAACATCAGGCTGCACAGAATCCATCTTTTTTAAGTTGCCTAAGGAATAAGGAATCAAATATTTTCCCAATTAACAAACGCTGTGGTTCTCACACATCAACTGCTCCGGTTGTTCTAATGGACCTCTGGATAGCTTCGCGCTGCTCGGTCTCACATACACAGTAAAAACGAAAAGTGCAATTGATGAAACAGTCCTAACTTGCTCGAGCTCAAACTTTAGAACATATATCAAGTTCCTCATTAGCAGAGGGAGATCACTCATTGCTACAGAAGTTCAATTTGCCTGTAATTATATAAATAAATTGAACAGGAAGGTTTCTTTCCCCTTTATTCTCCAAGGTTGTTATAGATGTTTGTGCTCTATAACCAGAGAGCAAGCAATTACAATATGTACATTATGAGCATCTGAATAAAATACAATAAAATAATTTCTTTATAGGTGCAGTATTTGCCATATTTACTTGCATGGTAATCATTTTCTTTGGTTGTAGGACTTAAGATGCAAACTTGCATTTATTAGAGGCAATATGTTTAGCATTTTTAAATGATGTGAAAAGTTACTATAGTTCTAAATTGAAGACAATATACCAACATATTTAGCATTTACAGTAAGGAACAGCAAAATGCCATGTGAAAAACATCTGCTTTACTCATGGGAAAGTGTAACACAGTCAGGACAACATTTCAAGCTTTCCTAATGTTTCATATGTTACTACACAATATATTTTACACTTGGGAAAACTTTGCATCCGTGCACAGCCCGTGTAATTTTCAGTATATAAACATATATGGAAACACAATTCATGTGAGCAAGGTTTTACCAAATATTTCATGTGAATACACAATATAATTTCGGCATGTGAAACACGTGGGAAAATATTTCAAATCTGAAATGTTTTCCTGCATGTGGTTCACATGTTACTTTGTGATATATAGTTTCCACATGTGAAACACATGCAAAAATCCCACACATGTGGAACCTAACCATGAAAACTTTAAGAATTCTCAAATATAAAAGCAGACATATATGAAAGCTGCTGCAATATCCAAATCAAATTATATTCACCTGTTTTTATGTAAGACTTAGCAGTTGTCTGGTAAACAGCAGATTGTATGATTTCAGCTTCCCAAGGCAAGTAACTCTCACTGTGTGAGAACTGATGGGGAAAATTAGACCTGCATGACTTGAGAAGTGCAATATATCCATCCACCTAAGCCACATGCATCCCATGTGCAAAACATTTTCTTCACATATCTCACATGGAATTTTAACATGTAAAATTGCACATGTGCCTGATTGCATTAATGTGATCATATGGGACTTTGCACATGTGAAGTGTCTGTTTCTTCCATGCGAGAAATGAAAGTTCAGTGCTGCAGCTATGGAACTGTGGCTAAGAAGCTATTGAATTATTAATTAAGTTATTATGATTTATTCGTTTAAAAATAATAACCGTAAATTATGTCAATCTTTCTACACTGATTCTCCCTCCGTTTACACCTTTGATTATCATAGTCTTATCCTTTTATCTCGGCTCTCCCTCTCCACACTCAGCCTGAACCTATTCCCTGCTTCCCAACTCTCATTTATTTCCACTGGAGAGCATCGATTGGCTTATTTAAGTCCTTCGCTTTTGACTAATATTTCACCTCACACCACCTCACTCAACTCATCCATCCTTCTCGTCACCGTTCTTCACTCCCCTCCCATCATCAGTTCTGCCCTTCAAACAATTGACTGCAGAGACAGTATGAGTCCAGCTTTATGGGTTGAGTTCTTGATTGGTACAGGTCCTTGGCACCGCATGGATCATCTGAACAGCACAAACATGCATTTATGGGTCTATAACAACGTTTACTGAGCCAACTTTAGACAAGCCTTTTTGAATTGAAATGTCTTTTCACTGAAGGTGGTGGAACTATATTTATCAGCTCTGCTCTTGAATGAAAATTGTTTACTTGCTTTCATAGTGGATTGGCTTTTCTTCTGCAACAAGTAAATGGAAAGACAATTTTTTTTCTCGAAGAAAAGGTTGTCGGGTGGCAAGTTCTAGATCATAAACACTCTTGCAATGTTTGAAGCAATGGTTCATGGGAATTTTTAACAGGTGGCAACCAGCTGTGTTGCTGAGCTAATGCTAGCGTGGAAAAACTAGATGTTCCAGCTGTGTTTTATTTATTTTTTCTTATTTCTGTCCCAACCACAACTTAATCTCCTGTAGCAGCTAGCTGTGCAGCAGTGTTAGCTTTTAGGCAAACAGGAACCATAACTGTGCTTCACATAAGCATTTATAGCCCTTGAAATTTTTCACACTTTGTCACTTTACAATCGCTAACTTCAATATATTTTATTTTATGATGGATCAATGCAAAATAGTCCCTAACTGTGATAGGACAGAAAAACAATGCCTGGTTTTCAACATTTTTAACAACTAAATATCTGAAAAAATTATTCTTTCTGAAGTTCAGAAAGCACCTAATAACATTTTCGAGGTCTCCTGTGTGTAGTATAATCTCATTATCAACACAGCTGCTCAGTCTCAGGTTGTTAGAGAACATGGCAGGCATAAAGCAGGGTTAGGTTATAAAACATTATCCCAAGCATTTGAACATGTCACAAAGCGCTGTTTGATCCATCATCTGACTGAAATTGTATGTCAAAACCCCAAACCTAAAGAGACATGACCTTTCACCTAAACTGAGCGGCCAATCAAGGAGATGATTAATAAAAACAAAACAACACGAAAAGAAAAACAGCCAAGAGGCTCTTGGTTAACTCTGGAGGACTGCAGAGATGCACAGCTCAGGTGGAGGAATCTGACAGGACAATTCTTGCCCTCCACATATAGTCTAAATAAAAGACTGACAAGAAGAAATCGAACTCTAAGAAGTCCTATTTGCAGTTTTCCACAAGTAGGGGACAAACAAACATGTGGAAGAAGGTGACACTTTATCAAAAATGCAAAGTTTGGCAAAAAAGCTACACAGAAAATCACCCTGAATGCATCATCCTCATCATGAAACATGGTTATGGCAGCACAAAGCATATTCTTGTTAGAATGGCCCAGTCAAAGCCCAGACCTAAATCAAATTGGTTACCTGTAGCAAAACTTGAAAATGTTTACAGATGCTCTTAACAATCTGTTTAGTTTAAGGTATTTTTGTAAAGCAGAATGGTCAGAAATGTCAGTCTGTATTTGCAAACCCAGTGGACACATAGTCCACTTACCAACATGCAGCTGTCTTTGCAGCTCAAGCAGGCTAAATACAAATACATGCCACACTTTTCAGATTCATTTGTAATACAAGAAACAACTGTTCTTTTAACTGTTCTTTTATCTCAACTAATGAAAAAAAACATTGTTAGCTGCTTCTTGTGTAAAGTTATCCTATACAGTCATGTAGTGTTAGAAATATTTCATTAATAAAGTAGTTTATCATTTTCTCACTTGTTAGGTTGCGTGAAAGGAAAAGGTCAAGCTGCATCACACATTATGAAAGGAGTATAAGATGAGTTCATGAAAAGGTTACTAGTATTGTTAAATGATTTCCACAGAAATGAAACCCAAAAACAGAAAGACTGCAAAGACACGAGGTACAGTGAAACTGATTAGCTAAAATGGCCCACTGTTACTAGACAGAAGAATGAGAACAACTGTGAAGAGGACCACCAAATATGGAAGATCGAACCCCCTCCTTCGAAAGCTCTAGAACGACTCTACTGTATGCAAAGTGCAATGTCTGAGAAGAAGATGACGTATGGGCCAGACTGCTCCTAAACCAGTCCCAACCCCAACTAAATGTCAGATAGTCATGCTCTGGTATACAAGACTTCGTAAGGGTAAGTTAGGCATCCTTTTTGACTTCGGTCAAGCTGACTCCGTTCAGTGGAGTGAAAAAGGTCACTGTATGCACACAATGTTAATATACTTTTTTCTGATCCAGTACAGTTTGGCTGAATATATTTTAACTCTCCTGTGATTCTTACACTAACAATCAGTTTTCCTTCCAGAATAAAAGATCCATCAACGCGAGTTGAGGGGTTCTCTCCAACAGTAGCCAGTGGGATCTCATGATCAACAATTTAAAAATACAAAAAATTCTCCGCTTTTCTTAATCAGTCATTTACATTATCCTCACTGGTTTACAATCTGGATGTTTGTGTATGTTAATGTTTTAGACTGTGATTCCTTTTACTCGAAACCTATTTTTAAGCACCTTCATATCCTACTAGACAATAAATCACCCTCTTCACAGGTGAGGATGACTCAGAGAACAGACAGTGGACACAGGACCGGTGCCAGGAGAACCCCCTCCTGATTACTGCAGGAAAAAACCAAGGAGCTGGTGGTGAATTTCCACAGGCACAAACCCACCACACTGACACCGGTGAAAATCCAGGGAACTGACATTGAAATGGCGGACTCTAAAAAGTACCTGGGTGTTCACCTGAACAATAAACTGGACTTGAGTCACAGCACTGATGCTCTTTACAGGAAGGCTCAGATCAGAGTCTACCTCCTAAGGAAACTGAGATATTTTGGAGTGCAGGGGCGCCCTTGAAGACCTTTTTTTTGACTCTGTGGTGGCATCAGCCATCTTCTATGGCGTAGTATGTTGGAGCAGCAGTTTATCTACATCTGAGAGGAAGCGTTTAGATAAGCTCATCAGGAAGGCCAGCTCTGTCCTACGATGCCCCCCCGACCCAGAGAAGGTGGTGGGAGACAGAAGGACTTTAGCAAAAATAACATCACTGTTGGACAATGTCGTGAAGCTGTTGCAGAACTGGAGAGCTCCTTCACTGGCAGACTGCTGCATCCTAGGTGCACAAAGGAGCGTTATCACAGATAATTCCTCGCAGCAGCCGTTAAATGTTATAACCATCACTGCTTCAAACAAACTGAATCGGTGTTTATCTCCCTGCTGTTATTTGAAGTTTTTTTTTCCCATTTCTTGTAGGTAGTCTGTTATAAATGCACAAATTTACATGCACTTGTACATCTTTTTAAAATGATCTTACTTAGTTGCACACTTCCTTGAGCCCGAGTATGCTTCAGTATTATTTTAACCTTTGTGTGAATCTGTGTGCTTCAACTTGCCGTTCACTTTGCTGCTGGTACACCTGAATTTCCCCACTGAGGCACAATAAAGGATACTTCTATTCGGTTTTTGGCTCTACTGATGCTTTCTGGGCAAAACACAACAGCATTCTCTCAAATGAAACCTCTTATTAAATCCATTTCTAAAATAAAGTAATCTGTTGAAAATTTTAGTGGAAACCAAAATATCTTGATACATGTAGGGAGATGATTTGAACTGGCCATACAGATACCTTTTAATGTACTAGGTGATTAAATCTAAACTCACAACAGGACTATCCACTCAGATATTTTGTTCAGTATCCTCCATGAATATAATTCATGGTCCAGCCCAGGGGCTTCATGTGTGCACATATCTCCATCTGCTGATCCTTTAGAGCATTGTGCTGGAATATAGACTTATTTGAAGTCAGTGGGAAAACCTTATGATCACTCAGACTTTTTCTAATGCTTAATCGTATAATTCTTACACTGCTGTGAATATGTATTTGCACTCTTACAGGTTTTTTTTTTCTGTTTCAAATCATCAAACAAATTTTATCAGAGAAAAAAAAAATCTGAGTAGATAGAAACAGCAGTTTTCAATGAGGATTCAGTTTCTCCAAGCCAACCTGGCTCTATTTGGAAACAATGGAAGGCTTCAGGCATGTAAAGCGTCTCAGTCGAATTCTAATCCAGACTTTGACTAGGCCATGCTGAAAGCCTTGTTTTAGTTTTTTGGAGCTATTCAGATAGGGACTTGCTGGTGTGCTTTGGATCATTGTCCTGCTGCATAAGCCAAGTGTTCTTGAGGTCAAGGTCACAAACTGAGCATATTTCCTGCTTTTTCTATGACCTAAATTTACTTTGGTTTTAGAAGACTAAACAAATGACAGAAATGAAACGAATTAGTAAAACGTGAAAAAAATCATTAAGTGGGAGAATATTTTTACAGCACTTTGGACTCTTTGCTTTAATTTGGTGTCTTTTGGTGCACCTTTTTAAATAGTTTTTTCTGGTGATTGGCTTAATAGTTTTACTACCACCGTAAAAAGTAATGTATTTTTGAGGAACAATAATAATGCTACCTAAACAAGCTGAGAAACTGAGGCATTTTAAGTGCATATAAATTCAAATCAGATCTTTCTCAGCAGATTTTTCTGATTTTAAGTAAAAAACATCAGGCGCAGGAGGGTATTTTGCTGAAGGCTGCATTCTACAAACAGGCACCAATGTAGAATGGGAATGCAGCCCTTGTTAACGTACCCTAATTAGCCCTATTGTCTCAATCAAAATGTCATAACAGGTCTTATAAAACAGAAACAGGTTCAATGGCTTCATGCCATTGAGACATGTCAGCTCCAGTTATAGAGCTATATAAAGATATAAAATAAAGGAAACTGATTGCCATTTTTATGATCTCACTTTCCCAGAGTCCTATGTTGAAAAAGAAGGTAGATTCCACTGGAATCTAAATAAAATAAATCACGAAAATAAAATATAAAAAGCCTTTTATTATGTTTTAGAAAATATATACATTAAAAACACAAATACATACACACACAGACACACTGTGCATACAAGCATCCAACTCCAAGCATCTATTGTTGCATACAGTGGGATCCAGAGGTCTGAGTCAACAACAAAGACCTGCACCATCTTACATAAAGACAAATGAAATTCTATTTCTACTTTTGTATTGTTGAAATGTTTTTACTTTACATAAACATTGCTACATTATATGGTTAACCCATAATTCAAAGTCCCTCCGTTACAGCTGAAATGTAAGAACCAAATAAAATGATGCAAAAAGTGCAGAAAAAAAGGTGTCCCTCTGTTCTACGTCAGCATCTTGAAGCTTAAAATCATTAAAATAATTGAGAAAAATCAAATAGTAGTTCTGTAGAGGCAGCAGTTCAACAAAATTCGGACTAAATAATCACCGAGTTCTTGCATAGCTCTTCCTTGCTTGGAAAAAAGGGAAAAAACAACCTCCGAGGCATATCTGCATATAAGCATTAAAGCAAATGCTCAATAATCTGTCTGCGCTGGTTTAAAAAGACAATTTAAAAATCTTAAAGGAGCTTCTGATAGCAGACTCAGGCTTCTGAAACCCACTGTATGTCTGTGTATTCATGTATTTGTGCACAGCTGATGTATATATTGCATCATCCAATTTATTCAAGAAAACAGCGGCACCTTGCAGACAAACCTTGCAGTCCTCCTGAGAGGGCCACGCATCAAGCTCCAACCGCTTCCCATGTAGAAGCTAAAACCAACTTTTTAGGCTTTCAACAACATTGCAAGAGAAAACAATAACAACAGATTGTTTTTTGTATTTTTGAAAAAAAAAAAAAAAAAGCAGAAACACCCAAAAACCACAGAATCCATAGGAACAGCAATATTGTACTGGTTCAGACCGTAACATAAGAATTTCTCTATGAAAGCTTGCAGGTGATGACAGATTCAGATGACTTTATGAACACTATGGTGACAACATGTTGAGGGGTACGCAGGGAACAAAAACCTTGGGTGTTAAAGCTGCTGTAAATCAGTCAGGATAAAACCAGAAGCTTTAACCATAATCTTCGACTGATCGGTAAAAGTTGATTCTATGTACAGTTAAAGTCTGGGGACTGTACTTGAAGTTTAAAGCAAGGCCTTACTTCTCCTGACAACCAAATTAACTATAACTAAAATACAATCTAAAACAAAAACAGCAACCCATCCTTAAAGGGAAGATAAGGTAAATATAAATCAAAAGGAAAGTATCTGATTCTGTTTATCAGAGCCAACGCAGGTATTCAGGTCTCTACAGTGACTGTCGGCGTAAAAATACTCCGCTGTCAGTTTGCAGAAAAGAAAAATGCTCAACTATAAAACTCCCTAAAGAAGTCAAACAGCTGACTTAAATAGCCAGCACAGATAACAAGTCCAATATTGTTTTTATTCCAAACAGGAAAATAAGGGTTTTTTGATTTTTTTACTTTTATCTCCGTTTCCCAATTGTCACTGAATTTTGGATCAATAACACAAGCAGATCCATTTCACAAGAACAAACTTTGAACCATTTGCTAAATGTCTACATCGGAAAACCTAAAATGTAAAACTTATACTCAGTTTATTAATCCCATTTACCTGCAGTTGGCTGGGAAGTTATGTAACTTATCACTGTGGATCACTTTAATGACCTTCAAACTGTCCTTTAGGATTTTTTTTATTAGAGTAAATCTTCCGCTCATTATGTGGTGTAGCGTGTAGTCCTGTATCTTTTACCATAACACATTTCAGGTCATTTTTTTTGTACCCAAATTTTATGCTGGCATCTGATCTCAAAGGAACCACACCTCCCAGCTAGACATGCACCGAGAAACTGGCTGGTGGACCGGAAACGGCCCATTTTCAGCTCGATCATCCCTTACCTGTGACCAGCTGAATCACTGAAGACACCATAAGGGCTCCCAAGCTATGCTGACGATGACATTACTCAGTGTTACTCTACATAATGTTACGCAGTGAAGACGGCTAAAGATTAGCTTTTTATTATCAGTGGCATGTTTAAAATAAATTCAGAGGAAGTAATTAGATGTAAGAAGATTTTTTTCAGAGGAAACTATGTTGAGACATGTCTGGTTGATTCAGGCTGTGAGAGAGCAAGACTTTCAGCAGACTGAAAGTTGCTCTGGGTTATCCTATGGAGCTTCCAACCTCTGTCAACAGAACATACAGAGTTTAGAAAACGGCAGTTTTGGAAACCTCAAAGAAAAAGTAAGGGCCTACATTCTCTTGGGAACATATATATATATATATATATATATATATATAGAACATAACGGTAGTTTTCATAAAGCTAGCCACACTTAGCACTAACATAGGATCAGTATTTTGTTTTAAAGTATTAGTAAAACTCAAGACAGTTCTCTCCCAGATTGGTGTGACGTCGCCTCTGCCCCAAATATAAATAATTAATGACCACTCACTGCAGGAATGCCCAAAACCTTCTCACGTCAGATGTTATAGGTTGTAAATAAGAAATATCTGTATTTGCAGGTCAAAGCATTATAAAATCTGGAGATTGGAAATCGGCAACTGAATTCTGATCGGTGCATCTCTGCTCACATCGGACGCAGAGGAGCCAAGTTGAGAAGATCACTTTTCCCTTAAACCTGCTAAGGGTGCAGCTGTACCGCATTTTAGCCCAATTTTTAACCAGAGCAAGTCACTACGCTTTTCATTTAAACCTGCCAAAAAATTATGAGCTTTTGTAAAAAGTGTATTGTGCCTTTTTTTAAACCCAAGTGCAGTTTCATCCACTGCTACAATGCAGGGTCACATTAGGGCCAAAATCATTCTGATCCTGTTGTTGCAAAAAGAAATAATAAACTTGGTCCAGACTGTTTTGCAATTTCCATTAAACCAACGGAAAAAAAACATTTTACAAAACCAGCTCTAAAAATAGAAAATAAAACAGAATAGGCCCTGCACTACGATGACAGAAAATTAATATTACAGGTTGTTAATGTATTGCAAAAAACAGAAAACAGCTCACAAACTGCTGAAGTTGAGCCGTGCAACGCTGACAGAGATGGAGATTGACTGACTGCACAAAGTTCCTTTTGCATGTAGTGTTTACAGTGTTCTGTACAGCCTGTGGATCTCTCCCCAGCTCTGTCCTGTCGACTGTGACCTTATTCATACTTCAGGCTTTGCCCTCGAATCGTTCTGTCCCTTTCCATCACTCTCTCTGCAGCCTTCAACCATGTTCCATCACAAGACTCAGTTCTGGCCACTGGCTGTGTGCTGTTTGATTGTACTTTATTTTGTCTGCAATCCCCCGCCTTAAACTATCCCACAGATTAATTTGATTTGAGAACAACCCCCCCCCCCACCTCCCCCGTATGGATCTACGCCTCCGCCTGCTTGTACTCCACCACCCCTCCGTTTTTGCTGTTCCCACATCCCAGATGGATGCTCCCCCCATTGCTTCCGGTTCCCTCAAACGCCTCAAAGCTCTTCTCCTCCAGTGGCTTGCCAATCCAGGCTCCGTAGCCGTGGATGCAGAGAGCTTCAAAGAACCGTTGCTTGGCAAGTTGGAACGGCATGGCCGACATTTTGGCCTGAGCGTAGGAGGGCATAGAGAGGAGGTCTGTGCGGCCGCACCTCTGGCACAGAGAGCGAAACAGGCAGAACAGGTTGGACTTGGACACGCGGGACATGACCTGTTTGTTCCTGAAGGGGGAAACATTTGAGGATTCATTAGTTATGTACTGATGAAGAACAAACTATCAGCATGTTAGTTGTGGAAAACAAAACCGTATCACAATTCTACAATACATGCTTTTCTCTGGTGGTCTTATGTTGTGCAGTAAAGCAAAGACTGAAAGTCTCTGGAAATGTTCTAAAGGTTTGTGAATAAACTATTGTACTCTACCATCTATTTTACGCAGGTACTTCAAATTTCAAGGGAGGAAGTGCATGAATCCATGGTAACTGCTAACAATCTAAATCCCTCTAATAATCATATCGACAAGAATTAAGAAGATTTGAGGAAAACAGAGTTATGGTTTACATGAGCAAAATTATGAATGTGGAACTTCTTATCTCAATTATGTCGCAGGGTGGTGGTGGTATCATGGTTTGTCTAACTTTTTCTCTAAGTTGCCAATGTTTTACAAATACCAATAAAAATTAGAATAATGCCAGTGATTTCATCTGTAAATGAAGAGAAAGTAGCTGGGACAATGGGACAAGTACAAACAATTAGTTCTCACATAGCAGATATTTGAAGTACAGCGCGGATGGGCAATGATTGCATTGAAATGAGACTTGGGCGCACTCAGACTGCTGGGCCGGTCCATTAATTGGTAAAAGTGAGAAAGTTTACAGCTTCAGTTGGCCCAGATTGCATTCGCATACAGATTTTTTGACTGGACCAAACAACGTCCTGCAGTTGCAACAGATTGTTTTGGGAGCAGTATTGCGCTGATCGAGAAGGAAAAACGCACGAAGTTCAAAGTCGTGCACCTGCACCTCTTCATTACTCCACGTAGCTCCACGAGACATTTTCAAACCGTTTCATCTTCAGATTCGCTGTGTTCTTTTTCTTTTACTCAAATGCGCTATTCTTACTTCGTGTCGTATGGTACGCTGGAAACTGCACGCATTCACGCTGCAAGCCAACTGCTCCAGGGTCAGGATAAACCGTACTGAGATCTGCAGTTGTAATTGGGCCAAGGTACGGTCCTCTGGTCCGGGAAGGGTCCACACCGGCATGATCCACTCCAGAAACTGGACTCGTTCCAATGGTTAAGTGTGAAAGCACTATCAATCCTCCTGTAATATTCATTATAAACTGTATTTGAGGTTTGCAAAGCCCCAAAATTGACAGTATGGATGGGAATGTTAGCAGCACAGCTACATGTTTTATGGGCCAGTTTTTTTTTTTTGTGAGGCTCTGATTGTAAAAGATTGTTTTATTGTCATTGTAAACATATTGTGATCAAACTTTACGTCCATTGTGGACAGAAATACAAATGTATTGTTCATGTGAGAAGCCTTAATAGCATCCAACAGGAAGCTGTTCTGCAGGCAGGAATTAGCTGAAACCTGCAGGACTGATCAACACTTTTAATGTAAAATGGAGCCGTTGGTTTTACTGGAAGCAAACAAAATAATACATACGTACAGTGCATTTCAATATTGAAGACAAGACCAGGGAATTATCTTTTGTATTTATGCCATATAATTACCATTTGTTTATTGCCTTGTTTTAACAGACTCCGACAACATTTGAAACTTATATATAAAATTTACGAGCGATTAACTGCGTCAAGTTTGAAAAACAGCCTGACATGTTTCATCATTTTATGTAGCTTTAGGCTAAAGACAACAGACCTGCGAGGCTACAGGACAATGACATGTTCAGTATGAACAAACAGCGATCAGGAGAGGTAACAGTGTAGTACATACCCATCTAGCTTTCCTTTGGTCCCATCCAGCACCTCTACGTTGTGCTGGTCTGGAAAGCTCCAGTTCACACTGGACTCCTTGGTCTTGCCCGTGTGCCTTGTGGAGTCGTAGACACTCACTCTGCCCACCTATAAACCAGCCGGGTGGTGCGTGGAAGAAAAAACATTTGGATCTAATTTAGTCATTAAATGCAAGTCAGCAACACTGATTCTCACACAGACAATTTAGTTGGCACCCCTGGTGAAGATCTGTAAAGGGGCCTAAATTATATGTATCGTTTACTGCAGCAGCATAATCTAGGAACTTTTAATTTCCAAGTTCATATTGTATGTTTCACCCGGGGTATAAATATGACGCGACAAAGAGGGCCATTTCTGTAAGCCACTGGCCATTGGGCCCAACCTGGAGCCATCTTTCTCCTGCAATCCCACACAGGTAAAAGAGCTAAGTGAATCTGCAAAGATCACTGTTGAAGAACAGCAGCATCCTGGTTCACCAAGGCTGGCATTTAGATGGTATCATTAGACACCAGCTAAATGCCAACTGGTTGAATGGGAGTGATGCCAGGGAAAATAAATGTCCGTCCTACCGTCCCAAACATAAACACTCCACTGGGAGTTCATAGCTTTTCAGCAACAAACCCTCCAGGTGGTTCTGACGTGAAACAAAGGATGAATATGAGCAAAAGCACCCCAGTGAGCTCAAGAGAAAGGTGTCAGAGAGGAGCCAGGCCTCTGGACAGTCTGTGGATGCTGTGCAATAAGGAATGGTCAAATACCCCTCAGTGTGCGCGCTCCAGTCATGAGGGAGTTAAAGGTTCTGCTATCGGCAAAAGGGGATGTTTTTAGGGCTACCCCGATTAGTCGACGTCTTTGATACAGTCAAAGATGCAGTCTCTTGGATTACATTTGAACTAAAGTAGAAAGATGTATTTTCCTTTGGCGTTGAACTCTGACTGACCTGAGACTTATTTTTTGTTTATTTTCAGTTCAGTTGCATCATATTTGACATTCTGACTATGCAGAGATTTTTATGACGTTTTATAGAGGCAGGTTAAAATCTGTTGTTCCTAAATCCCACCTCACCGCACTTTCTTTGAATTATTTTATTATTTACATTCAATATGTCCGTATATTTTGGCTTTTAAAGCACTTTGTGAGTCTTCTCTGTGAGAAGTGCAATATAAACAGATTTTAGTTTTTACTCAATTTTATTTGCAGACAGACAGACAGACGGACAGATAGATAGACAGAGGTTAAGAATTTAATTCTATGTATTGCTGTAACTTATCCTTTACATTGCAAGACCTTGTTTCCATGTTATTTAGTAGGATGTAAACCAATGAAAACATTATGTGATGAGAAAAAGAAACAAATAAATAAAATAGCTGTAACTGTGGGGGAAATAATCATTTAGATTATTCTAAAAATGTGTAAATATATTAATTGACAAAAAATGTTTAGTGGCAGCCCTAAACGTATTACAGGCAGGAGTACCAGTAAGTGTTGTACACATGATTTCATGTAAAAAAAAAAAAAAAAGTTTTCAACTTTAAAATTATGCAACAGAAAAAAAAAAGGTTAATTTATTTGAAGTTGTTTTCAAATCTTTTGCAGGGGTGCCAATAAATGCAGGGTGAAACCTAATTGTTGATAGTGATGTCCATTACAGCATGATTGATGTGTTTGACGGGCTCAACACACAGAAGCATACAAGCGATGAGTGCAACTGACAGCTACTGGATTTTGGACAATTTGTCCAACAACAGGAACCCTTCTGCTTTTTGTTAATTGATGGATGAGTCCCATTTACATACGACGAACAATGAAAATTACCTGTGCAGGAACAAATAAGAGTGCTTGACTGCTTAATTCATTAATTTTGTGAGAATGCCCTCCATTTTTCTGATTTATGTCCATGTCCTGACTTTGAGGACAACTTGCCTACTTACCTCAGGGTGGTTCAGTGTAAAGGGAGTAGGGAGGCTCTGGGCGAAGGCTTCGCCGTCTCTGGCCAGTCGGCAGCAGACCGCACGAGTCAGGTGACCGTGGCTGTACAGGTAGCCTGACATGATGCAAGACATAAATCTGTCAGTGAGGGAGTAATTCCTTTTTACTGATACTAAATCTTATGAATAGTTTTCTGAGATAATAACAACCATCATCCAGCAGCATGATTTACCCAGTGTGATGGACCTCAGGTAGATGGGGTGCAAGAAATGAGAGAGTAGTGCCCCCTGCAGGCCCAGCACGTTCCAGCGCATAATCTTATCACTGCAGCTCATGGTCCGCAGCCTTTCTCCATGCTGGATACCGTCCCAGGTGGGGACAATGGCACTCGACTCTACTGGGATGGTCCCCTCACCTAGAAACAGCAAGAGAGAGAAGCTTTAAGTCTTTCAGAAAACCTAGGAGCAGCATTGATTACTTCAATATAAAAAGAAATAACATTAAATCTCATACAGTCGATATAAAAAGGTTACAGGTGCCTGTTAAAATGCCATGTTTTTGTGATGTAAAATATGAGACCGGGACACATTATTTTTCACCTTAAATTTGACCTCTAACCTGTACAGCTCAAGTCAAACACAAACTGAAATGTTTTAGAGGGAAAATAAAAAGGTAAAAATCTAAATTAGTGTGACTTTACACGCCTTTTATAACTGAATAGGAGTCCAGAATAAACCACCGATCTGATTAATGCAAAATACACTTCAGCTGTTCTAGTGTGGGTCAGATGTTTCCTGACATTTACTTTGTTGCATCCCACAGAAAAAGTAATGGTCTGCAAAGAGCTTCCAAAGCATCAGAGCGACCTCAATGTCAAAACGCATCAATCAGGAGAACAGCACAAGGGATTTTCCAAGGCATAAGATATGACATTAAACACAGTGAAGAAAGGTCATGAATTGGAGAAAATATGGTGCAACAGTAACATTACCAGGAACTGGACATCCCACCAAATCTAATGAAAAAACGAGAAGAAAACAGGTCAGCCAGGCTGCCTGCCGACTACAGGATCATTGAAGGAGCTGCAGGGGTTTTTGCCAACTGCATGCTGATTAGAACTGTACCTCCCAACATTAGCCAGGCCAAATTTTGCAAAAACACATTTGAAACCTCCTAAAACCACGTGGGAAATGTATTATGGTCATAAAATTTTGGCCACTATTCCAAAATGTATGTTTGGCACAGAAACAACCCTGGGCATCACCGAAAGACACACAGAGAAGCATGGTGGTGAAAGAATCATGCTTTGGGGTTGCTTCTCTGCAGCTAGAACTGGGGCCGCATAGTAAAGGTGAAAGGAATAATGAACAGTTACCAAACAGAGAGATGCAATAAAATCAAAAGTTGCTTCAACAAAGAATTGGTTTTAACATTTATGCAACCACACAAATTTCTCCTTTTAGAAAATATGAGCGTGTTTTCCAGTTTTCCTGGGTTTATCTCACCATTATAGGTGGAAGAAGTTCAGAAATTATTTATCTTGGTCTCATTTTTAACATCACAAACATCTGGTTATTTTAACTGGTGCGGACGTTTTTATATCCACTGTAGTGTCACACATAGACGGTTTCATTTGAAATTTCTGTCTGACCATTCTCCACTTTAGTACGAAGCTTGCCCTGCTTTGCATTCTCAAAAAGAGGCTTGTGACCCTGGACTTCATCTCCTGCCTCACTGCATGACTTATCGAACAGAGCTCCATCCCCACAAGGCGCTGTGCTGTGGAAGAAAGAGCAGAAACAAATGACCATTAAATATGACCTCAAAATAAGAGGCATTCAGAATGAAAACAAACTTATCAGAATAAAAGGTTTAGGAAGATGCCCCAACCTGATGTAGAGGTGAAACGTAATGTCAGATTTGATCTTGAGTTTGTTCTCCTCTGCTGGCTCAAAAATGCTGTCGTCTGCTCCATCACAGTGCTTGAGCAGCTCGCTGTACAGAAACCTGAGCAGAAAGGAGACGGTGAGCTACGTCTCAAAATAAAGTCATGCAGGCTGGTTCTGGGAGAGGAGGGCGTATTTTTAGAAATGAGGGAGAAACATCAATAAAAGGAGCATGGTATCAATTTCTACCGAATAAATCCCCTCCTGGAGATGATTTCAGCATGGCAGTCATTTACAGTCTCCCCTTTAAGGCTCAGCTCCTCTCCTTTGACACAACGATTTCCTGACAGAAAGAAAAGCCAACACATTTAGTGTCAACCAACGTGACAACCTAACGCCTCTGAGTTCTTCTGTGACCCAGTTCTGTTTTGTTTGCTACACTACATCCGCTTAAGCAAACGAAAAAACAAAACAGGCAAAAATGCAGTGACAACACTTTGTTTGTCATCAACCCAACTTTGGTTATAGGTCATGAATTTACCTGTTCCAAGGCTGACCACAGTTCCCAGTCCCTCCCCTCTTCTCATGACAATGGTGGCCAGAATTTTGCGTCCCAGAAGGCTGTGCTGGATGCGGGTGGTCAGGGCGTTGAAACGCTGGTGGCTCAACATGGCAATCTGGTCGTGCAAAGTGCTGCCACTTACTGGTAGCTGCAAAGGAAGACATTAACCAGGTGTTTTAAATTATATGTTGCTATAAATATAGTTTAGGTCTCGAGTTCTGGAGACGCAAACACTCGACCCAATAACCTGCTTTAATGCTGAATGAATAGGGACTGTTAAGAAAACTGCATGAACGTGGCAAGGTTGTGCAATTTACAGAAGGTGATTCTAGTGGCAGATATTTCACAATTTTTGAACATAACTGGACATTTCTGCTGTGATCTCAAAGGGATAGTTCAGTTTTTTTAGAGTGAGGTTTTGCTAAAAGGTATTAAGCAGATAATATCCCACCTGCAGATAACCCTCGAGGCATATAAATCCAAATACTAACTCAACCTGCAATAATATCGACTGTTGCATAGAATAACCCTTTGCTGAGCAAGAACAGCATATTACTCATCATTAAATGGCGGAGAACAAGATTAATCCCAGCCAGACTTACAGACTCATACCTGCGTTGAAATCCATTCTATAGTGATGAGGAAATCTTGGCATCCTTGTGAACATACAAGGTTATCGGAAAGTGAGGTAGCCTTAGAAGTTACTGCAGATCCAGATTTGCCACAGACTATTTTGGAACCAGTTGAGCTTTCTGAGTCATCAGAACTATTAGCTTCAACTTGTATGTTAAGCCCCATCCAGGCTATAATGTAGAAATTAGCTTGAAGAGTTTCTGTCAGGTTTCAGAGTTCATCATATCACTGAAACAGCATTTTTGAAAGTCACTAACAATTTTCTCATGGCCTCAGATAATTGCCTCTGTACTCGTCCTGTTAGATCTCAGTAATACTTTTGCTACAATATTAACCCACAAAGGTACAAAAATGCTGCAGGGATCCAGGGAACGGCACTATGCTGCTTTAGATCGTTAACTATGTCTGTCAGATTCTATATTGTTCATGCTGATGTTAAATCTTTATGCTTCAGGGTTACTTTTGGAGTACCACAGGGTTTAGTGCTTGGGCCAAATCTATTTATATGGTTAAATAATTGAGCAGGGTTTCTGCTACATGTAATTGATCATGGTGCACCGCCACGGCAAAATAAACCGACACACCTTCAAAACAAAGTTTATATATATAATATTTGCTGCTTTTGTCACATGTTGACTCACTAACCCAACAACTCCTGTGAAGTTGGAGATTTTTTTTTTCACTTCGGCATTGTATAATTCATGTGTTTTGATGGTGGATACCTCAGTTGGGATAAGCTCTCCAGTACGTGCTGCCATCTCAGCTTCTCCAATTAAAACCCGCAGCGCCGCATCTGCTGCTTCCTGCTTTCCCTGTTTCTTGTTGGAGGCACAAACTGGAGGAAACCACCGTCCACCCAGCTTGGCCTGGTAGGTAAACCTGAGCAGGAGAGGCAATCAGAAAAACATCTCAGTGCCCTATAGAGAAATAGGGATATCTAAGCCTAGACCTAGAAAGAAAAAACAATTCAAACCAAAAAGGTTCACACTTACTTAGGATCATGTGGGGGTCCAGACTGGCTGACCAGGCGGATCTCAGCAGCAAAGCCCCGGGCTCTGGCATACTCCAACAAACCTGACACGGCGTTGTTGTTCAGGTGATTGATGAGGTCCCCGACTCCTGCCTCATGGGCAGCTCGCAACTCGCTTGCAGTTAGAGGAGGCAAAGAAGGACAGGTTGCCCTGGAAGCACCTCCCTCTCCATCAATGGGCGGGCCGAGGGGCAACTGAGGCTGGAAGACATGGGAGATAAATGAGGGGCGAGGCAGAGGAGACATGAAAGTGTCAGCGAGAGGAACAGATTTGGCCATCTTTTTTTTTTCTTTATGTCCGTTTAGCATTTAGAGTAAATATGAGCGTTTGGTTCCTTGATATAACATCTATACCCTTGCACTTTTTCACAGTTTGCCATTACACAATCTCTAAAACCTGTGTAATTTTCTGTGATGTAATGTCAAAGACTAAGACGAGTTGTGCATAATTGTGAAGTGGAAGAAAATGATGCAGGGTTTTTAAAATTTTAAAAATGTGTGGTGTGCATTTATATTGAGTAAACATCTTGGAGAACCACCTAACTCTGCAATTACAGCTGCAAGTCTTTTAGAGTATGTCTATATGAGCTTTGTACATCTAGAGAACTACATTTTTTCACCATCTCTGCAAAAAAAAAAAAATAGCTCAAGCTCAGTCAAAATCGATGGAAAGTGTCTCTGAACATAATTTTTTCATTCTCATAAAAGATTCCCAGCTGGATTTAGGTCTGGACTTTGTTTAGGCCATTCTAAGACATGAATATTCTTTGATCAAAACCTTTTCATCGTAGCTCTGTTTGATGCTTAGGGTTGTCCTGCAGGAAGGTGAACCTCCAACCCAACTTTTGCACCTCTAACAGGCTTTCTTCCAGGATTGATTTGTAGAACCTAGATATAGTTAAATTGCATAACAACATGAGCTCTTTCACATTCTCTTTCTATTTGTTACCTTGTTGACCTGAAGTTTTCCATCAGCCATTAATTCTTTAACAGCCTCCTCCGCTGCCAGCTGACGGGCCGCCTTCTTGCTCGGTGCCGAGGCCTCAGCAAACAGAGTCTCTCCAACTTTCACCCTGAACATGAACCTGCAAACAGGACAGTGAAGGCTAAAAAGCTGCAACCAAGAAGATACAGTACTCCTGTTAATGTTTGAAGATATAAACAAATGAGTTAGGGTCACAGTGACTCTACAGCTTATAGTACTGTACTTTTGGGGTTTTTTTTGTTTTAAAAGGCAGGAAGCGATGAGAAAATAACACAAGTAGAGTTGCATCTCTCAGCCTAAAAACATCTTAAAGGGATGGATTAAACAAAAAGACAGGATGGACAAAGATAGTACTGTCCTTGTCAGATGACTAAGGTATTGGGGACTGATTTAACCGCTGCTTCTATGAGGCAGACAAGTGTGACTACAGAGAAAGTTAACCTCCGGACATGTAATGTGTGTGTAAGAAATCAACTTCAAACAGAGATGAAGGAGCCAGAACCGTGGGTCATGTGGTGGGCCTGCCTGGCCAGTGTTAATGAATTCGATGGAGTTTCCACTGCGCTGGCTGTACTCCATCAGGACAGACACCGGATTCTTCCCACCAGGGAGGGACCGGGCTAGAGGCTGGCGAGGTCCTTCTGCTGAGCCTTCCACATTGTTAGACCCAAATGTCCCGCCTGCATTTTCAACTGAACCCTGGTGAAGAAACAGTGGAAAGAACTTAAGACACAACATAACATTTCTAAGGGCAATTTTTTTATATGTTTAATATCCAGGGCTATAAAAATTGATTTAAAAAAAAAATAGCTCACACTGGTTTCTGGAGGTAAATCCAACATTTGGTCAACAATAGTAGCATTTCCCTCCTCCAGCGTTCCCGGCCCTCCCTGCTTCTCTCCGATAAGTATGCGCAGGGCAGCTGCTGCAGCATCCTTCTTAGCGACCTTCTTACTGGAAGCTTCTGCGACAGGAAACAGCTTCCCATTCAGCATCACCTGCATACGAAATCTAACCGAAGCAGGAAAAAATAACCCGTCAATGTACAGGGTTACAGCATATAAAGCATTCAAAAGTGTTACATTTTCCAGACTCAAATGTCATTCATTTTTTAGCACTTTTTGTAATATTCTGAATATTTTAAGTATAAAATGATCACCTTGAATTGCTTAAATAATAGTATTATCTGCAGGTTACACAAATCCCAAAACACAGTGCTGAAATCGGCTTCTGGTTTTAGAAGCGTGGTATTACACAATTTATGAACTACCGGTAAGTTAAACTAGCTTTATTTCAAAACTGTAACTCTTGTATTTGCCAAAAAAGGATTCGGACATCGTAACAAATGATATCCGAATCCTTTCCAACTTATTGTTTTATTTGTTAGTTTTTATATGTTAGCCAAAATTTCCAAATTCTAGCAGTTTTAGTACATTTTGTGGCCTTTAAACAACAATCAGTCTAATAGCCGTAATCCACTTTAATCTGAATTTGACGTCCAAAAAGCAGTAAAATCGCAAAAAACTAAATAATGATGAGGAAAATGTAAAAAAAAAAAAAAATCAAGGTGCGGTGTGGCAAGTCGAGCTTAAGGAATGCCATTTAAACACTAAGCAATAAAAAGATTCACTGCTTTTAATATGCATTATTTTTGAAAATGAAACATTTTTCCAAACTCAGTCCCCCTCCCCCCCCGACTGTGTAGCCACCCTGAAGATACACTACCAGTCATAAGTTTGGACACCTTTGTCTCTCAGTGGCTTTTCCTTACGGTTATTACACTGTAGATACATAGTGAAGAAATCAAAACTATGAAGCTAAATAAATGGAATTATGTAGCGAAAAAAACTAATTCTGTGAAATAACTCAAAACATCTTTTATATTTTAAATAGCCCCCTTTTGCTTTTATTACTGCTTTGCTCTCTTGGCATTCCCTGGATGAGCTTCATCAGGTGGTCACCTGAAATGGTTTCTAACAGACAAACCATTGAATGAGCTGGTAGCGTATGATTACCTGAGGATAAATCTTTTACAAAGGCTGCTATGCTGAATAACAATCCAGTTATTTTCATTATTATGCCACTTCATTAAGACAGGCTTCTCCTCCTTTTAAGAGGTACTTCAAAGTGATAAACACGAGTGCAGACATATAGTTGAAATTATGTATTTCACGTTGCTCCAGGTGATAAAAAGCATCAATCATGACTCGTTTTTCCAACTCTAACTCACATTTATTCAAGTAATTTACAGAATTATCCTTGCATTAAGCAACATGCCTACCTAAAAAAGTCAACTGACTAACCTTGGGTCATGAGAGGGTCCTGATTGGTCGAGGAGCAGGAACTCGCAGTTTTGGCCCAGATACTGGGCATACTCCATCAGGCCACTGACGGGGTTCTTCAGCCTCACTTCCTGTAATTTGGCCCACAGGTTTTGAGGAGGTGGTGCTGCCACCGACACAGCAACAGTTCCCACGGCACCGTCCTGCTGTTCTGCCATCCTCTTAGCATCGGTCTCTCGCCGGATGGCATTGAGGAACTCTGGGATTTCGTCAGAGGCCCATGGTTGCTCACTGGGATTTTTGTCTTCACACGTTACAGGTGGCTGCTGAAATTAGGAAAAAGTGAGTTAAGTTTTAGTTTTTAAATCAAGTAAAAATGAGCTAAAATCTCCTACTAGGTAAAATAATAAACAAGCTTGGGTTAAGTTTCCATTGCTGTGCTGAGAAAACTCATCTAAATTATCAAAAAAAGCCTGTAAACCTACTTTTTGAGATGTTTAATCTGACTGGAAACGCAATAAATGTTTTGTTCTCAGTACGTGTTTCACGCAGGAAGATCATTGGTGGCGCACCGTCTCCTACCTCTATTCCCCATTAAAAAAAAAATCATCAGCTTCAGTTTAAATATGAACATGTGACAATAGCTTAAAGTTTCATAAATCAGCGTTCACATAAACTGCTATGAGATTACTAAATTTGTTTTAAGAGAGTGGTCCTGTTTTGCATCGGCCCCTCTAAGACTAATTGCCTTCAGGACTAACTGATCAGCTTTTATACTAAAAACGGCAAAAGAAATCTTAGCTTTTCAACAGAACCTCACAACAGAAACCCCAGAATATTCCTTGAAAGTAAATAATAATATAAATGGATGAAACTTAACGTACCAGGACACTTTGACTTTGCTCTGGCAGCCAATCCTCCAGCGGTGGCAGAGGCTCGAGGCCTGGTATAGGTGGTAAACTTGATGGCAGGAAGACGGACCCTCCGGCATTCTCCTCTTTACTGATTTCCATCTCCATCTGACCCCCAAACACCGGGGCACTCTTCGCAATTTTCAGGCTCCTCTCCATCCTCTCTTTGCGGTGGGGAGAAAGCTTCCACTTTGGAGGAGTGACGTCACAATTTTTAACGACTTCACCTTGCTTCTCCAAAGCATAAAGTGTGGGGTTGACCTGCTTGGCATTTTTAAGACTCAGATTCTTTGCTATAACAAGAGCCGTTGCCTCTTCTGAACCTAGGAGATATTTTAAAATCTGCTCCTTGTGGTGTGCCATGATGGGACAATTAATGTCCTGATGGATGGAGCTAGTTGCGCTTGGATGATGTTTCTTGTCGTTCTCACTTTCAGCTGGTGCCTGGGCTTCTTCAGAGTCAGAGGCCTCTGAAGATGAGCTGTAAGAAGAAGTAGATTCTGTGTCACAGTCCTCTTCTTTGACCTGTCCCTTGTTTTCCTTTCCTGGGTCAACCTCGGTTTCAGCAGTTTGTGGATCTTCTTTACCGGCACACAGATAGGAAGTTTGACTTTGACTATCAGAAACCTGATCTCCTATATCACTGTACAGACTCCACAGAGGAGGCGAGAGTCCTTGCTTCGAAGCGCTTTGTGAGCGCTCCAAAGAGTAGAGAGCCTTGTTTACGGTCTTTTTGGGCAAACAAATTTTTTTGGCTAACACTTTAGCAGAGATACTCTCACCTCGCTTCAAACCAGCCAAAGCCCTGTGCACCTGTTCCCCTATGTCTGGCGTAAAGGTGATGTTAACTCTTTTGAATCTCGAATCTGCCGAGCTGCTGGAGGAAGAATATCTGTCAAACTTCTCTCTACCTCGGTTGGACCAATTTTGCTGGAGTGACAAACCCTGAAAACGGTCACACAGAGAGTCTGTCTGGGGCCAACATTGCCTGTAGGAAGACTGATTGCTGTTGGCTTTGCCTTGAAACGAGTTTTGCTTTTGGAATCGAGGACCCGGGGCCCCTCGAGATGCTCCTGGACTGGAAGAGTATGGAAAACTCTTGTTTTGGTTGTAGCCCCCTCGACCTCTTGGGCTGCTGCCTGGGTTTGAATATCCACTGTAGCCTGACTGTGACTGGTAAGGACAACTGGACGGCCTGCTGGATGCTGCCCCCCCTCCTCGTACGCCGGATCTAAACTGTGGCGCCTCAGAGCTCTGTCCTCTTAGAAATTCTACTTGTTTATAATGGAAGGAATTTGGAGCTGGGCTGCCAACCTGACCCTGGTTATGTATGTAGTCAGAGGCAGCGATCAATCTAATATCGCCTGGTATAGGGGGAGCAGATGGAAATAGAGGAGGTGGTGGTTGTATGGGACGGTTATAGTAATTTAGATTTGAAGGTAGATCTGGGTTGGCTCTGCGAAAGAGTGGGGCCTGACCAGGCCTGTAGTAGTTCTCCTTGGCCTGCAGGTGGGGAGGTGGATGTCTGTTGTAATGTTCTTTGTAAGGCCCTCCTCTACCTCTGCTCATAGCGCAGAGGTTGAACTAAAAAGGGGGCCAGGAGCAGCTCTCTGTTTGGTTTAAGGATCACAGTAAGCACTCAGAAACCCCAAAATAAGGAACCTTGGGTCAGGATGGATGCACACTGGAAGCACAAAAACAAAGCCAGAATCAGAACAGTAATTATAAATAGAAAGGTTAAAAGGAAACCGTCACATCAGCAAGCAACCCTTCAGCCTGCTCAAGTGTCCTTGGACAAGTCGGACAATCTATACTCCAAGGACACTGCTTCTGTCCTGAAATGCATCACACCACTAAGTGGACAATCTGAGGAGGTATAAACATAGACAGTAGAAAGGTACTTGCAGAGGTTTATCTCTGCTGCATTTATTTACAGATTACAACACAGTAAATCTGCAAGGATACTGCAGAGGGACGTACCATCATTCTGTGTCACACTGAAACGTAATCCCAAGGTAAAAGCAAATATATTAATAATTCAAAACTTCTTGTAGCTGCCCTGTATTACTTCTGGCTTTCCAAACTAATGCTGGGGGTTGAAATTTGTTACGGAGGGTCAAGGATCTCATAATTCCCTCCGTCTAAACAAACACAAGCGATTATGATCTGAAATTCAGATTACACAATTTAGATTTGTACAAAGATTGATTCTGTGTTAAGTGTCATACCTGACAACACTCGGTTATGTCTGCATCAGCCAGAGTGACAACAAGAAGACACCCAATACTGAGTCAGGTTTCATCGCCTCTGGCCTGGTCAGCACAGCGCTGAGCAGGCCCACATTAATGGAGGACAATGCAGTGTTGGTTCATCAGAGTAACAAGGAGCGACAGGGGGCTGGCAGCCTGGGAGCCAAACATGGGCTGGAGCTGGCTTAATTTTGATCCTGATGCAAGGCAACATGTGACAGCCAAAAATACAACTAGGTTGTTTTTTCCCCCAGAAATAACAGTTCTCTATGTTTACAGCCAGGCCAGATTACCCCAGATTATGAATCTCACCTTTAGACGGTCAAATAGAGGAAGATTTATTTAGTCAACTTGGTCAAGTTTAGACTTGCTGGAAGTCTTCCAACGTTCAAGTTATTTAATTCGAAGTTTTCGCAAAAAAAACAAAACAAAAAATTAAAACACTAAGGTTGAAGATAAAAAAATAAGCGCAGAACTGGTAGGAAAAAAATAAATCCCGACGCTAGATAGAATTAATAAAAAGTGAGGCGCGGTGAATCATCTCAAGAGTTAGATGAGTATAGTTCTGTCCGCAGCCCTCCAAAACCCGCTTATAAATACCGCACCATGCGCTCCTGGCCTGCTACATTAAAGAACATCAGGAGAAACAGGCCAGAACCGAGGACAACCTTATGGGCGAGTTAGGTTTCGTTTTCTCTTCTCTGTAAAAGTTAGGTTTTCTTTCTGCGGGTCACGTGATCAGCCCAGTCCCTCCCCTCGCGGCTCCCCGGGTATATAAGCTGCCCCCCCCCACACAGTAAAGCCGAGAGCGTCAGAGTTCCGCAATAAAAACTACTCTGATAATGAAGTACTACGTTTCAAAAGACACAAATGTATCACCTGGCTGTTCCCGGCCGTAAGGCACAGATTACAGTCGGCTCAGAGCTTTTGATCTCCCGAAGCGTCGCGCGGGAAACATCAAAGGACACGAAATTAAATTCCACACATCGTAAAACTCTTAATACTTTTATTTTGGAAATATCGGGTGTCGTTTTAAAAATCCAACCGTTCCTGTTTCTCTTTGGGAAGCTCGAAATAGACTTTCTAAGATCTTAATCAATCAAATAATAGGTTCACAACTCGCAAACACCATTTAATAGAATGTGCAACGAGTGTAAAATAATCCTGTCCCAGTCTGACTGTGTATGCACAAGTTTTCAAACTGGATCCCATGTAAAGCCAAAAAACACAAAGCTTGAAATTGCCCTGTTTGGGGTTTTCAAAATTAAATGAAAGTGACGCAGATAACAAACAATATTTAACACCATATGCAATGATTTTTGTTTAACCATTCTAACGGGGGTGGATTAAGGGCAGTCATCACTAGTTAAATGCTGTGAAATATCCCTTTAATCAGGGGCAAGATCGGCTGTTTTAGAGTTCAAAGTTTAAACACTTATTATTACATTTATTCAACATCATGAATCATTTGAATATTTCATTACAACTAAAATAAACTGCAATAGTTTAGTACGAAATGGTCCGTTTCGGGTACGAGATGGGTTCGAAAGTGGGGCACGAATTGACTCCGCGACCAGTGTATAATGATGGAAATGAACGCAAGATAGGTTTTTACACGTCGAGCCTGTAAAATATCCAGATAAACTAGCTTGCAGTCAACTTATTCCGCTTCATCAATTGCCTATTAAAATACACTGAGCGAACAGTTATTTGACAGAGGCAATTTAAATACAACTTTGCAGAGTTTCATTGTCTTAAAACTGGAATCAACTGACTCAAATTTCAAACTGATTAATATTTTTTATTAACAGGTCATCTTTTAAAAGAAAACAACATAAATAGACACGTTATATAATACCGTAATACTTCCATTGATGTCTTCGTATTATACTAGACGCTTTTAAGCACAAACTGCGCATAAATTTCTCATTTTAAGACTTACAGGTCATAAGGACTTATGGTTAAAACTACCAAGACACATTAAGCTCCTTATATTCAAACGATTATTATGTTTTAAATTGTGCCAAAAGCTCGCAGCAGCCAAATGAACATCGGTGCTCCTCCAAGCTAACGTTAGCCATCCTGCTAGCTCCGCTCCGCTCGCTGCACCATTTCCCATCCCACCCGCCTGCTTCGCCCCCTCTCCAATGTTTGGAAACCCCCAAAACAGCGAACTACTCTTTAACAAATCATTTGCAAACATTAACCAGCTTTAAACAATTACCTGAACTCGCCTCGCTCCTCCCACTGCGGCTGGTTGTTTCAGCGAGTGAACTCCGTGACAAAAACAATCAAATGCCGACGCGCGGAGATGCGATGCTCTGGTTTGCAACTGGAGCAACTGGAGCCAGCACCGTCGCATGTGAGTGACGCAACCACACGGGGCAAGGTTCCAATAAGTTTCTGCTGGGTCCTTCGCAGGCACCTCAACTATCCGTAAAAACTCAAAGTAGTGTCAGAGTAACTTGCTGAAATCAAAAGAAAAAATATTTTTGTTTTGTTTTGATTTCAGCAAAAAAAAAGTACCATACGTTTGATTATTTGAGCAGTTATAGAGTTTAATAATTCATGTAGTGAGCACACTAAAAATGTACAATTTAAGCCACTAAAATGTTTAAGGAGTTTGACCAAATACACTTGTAAAAGGGAAAAAAACATAAAAATAAATTTCTAGGGAGTAAAATATTGACACCTTCAATGCTAATGTTGAATACTTACACACAGACACATAGAGAGACACACACCCACTGAACATTTTGTATTAATTGTCCCTTTTTATTCGCTATAATCCAACTTCCAAAGCATGAGTCACAGATACACCAGAGGCATGCAGGCAAAAGAAGTGTATTGTCCAAGCATGAAGATTCTTTTTGAATCCATTGAGGCAAGCCAGAACAACAATCCTTTCTCACGGTTTCATATTGCTGCTTTTTTTTTTTTAAACAAAAACAAAGAAGCCAATACTTGTGTGTGCTTGTCCTCTACCTGCTTACGTACTTAAAAATATTAAATTTTGTGTTTATTATCTATACTGTATATAGATTATAAAAATGTACCCAGGCTTTTACCTGAATGGCAACAACAGGAAGAACAGGACAAGAAAACAATGATATCACAGTAAATATACAAATTACACTTATATAAGCCAACATTTATATACAACCCGTATATATATATATATATATATTTAAATATGGTATGTACCAACATCTGGACAAAATAAGGGCAGTTTTTTTCAATAAATGCAGAAATCCTGCTTTAATATTTATTGTTACGTTTTGCTTTGGCAGCACATTTAAAGAGGAAACCTTGTGAGGCTTTGTGATTTGGGTGGATGACAATCTCTACTTTTTGCAACAAAAAATCCTTTAGTGAATTATGCATTGTAATAAAAATTGTACGTGTGTTATGGAGTTTAAAGTGCTCTTCTATATCTGCTACAGAATTTAAAAGAATGTAAAGGAGTCGGTGGAAGACATGAACTTCAAATATTCTATCTGAGACTGGACTTACTGTTTTTTCCAGTTGGTGTCAGTGTTGCATTGTGAATGTAGTAATTCAGTTTACTCTTGTTCAGAAGGAATTTAATTACCACTCTCCACTTGCAATCATTGATGGCTGCAATAAATAAATAAAAAAAATGAACAAATTTAAAAATACTGTATGTTCAAATTAATGTAAGAAGCCGTTAGATAAAAAAACAAACAAATTCATTATCTGTATAAAATATGATCTGGATGGTTATTCAAAAAAGTTAAGCAGTCTAGAAAATAGTCAGTAGGGGCACCAGGATTGAGCATGATTGACATTCAGCTACGGATAATTGTTTGTCATGAAGTCTGCAGGAATGAAAGCTCATTGAAGCATAAAGGATGAGTTTGACCACAGGCTGAGGTTTGCCCATCTCTTTGAATCTGATCGACTCCCACACAGCATCTTCCTCTTTACTGGAGTGTTCATTTCACTGCATGTCTCACCCACTCTGTGTCTGCTGCTCCCTCTGCCTATTCCTTTTCTCCTAATTTTTTCTGCTCTGCCACTGCTGACAGTACAGACAATCTCTGCTTATTTTCTGTGGGCTACGTTTTCCCCACGGATGTCCATTTTTACCACACTTTCCCAATTTTCCCCCTCCATCTCTATTTCTTCCTCTGCAACTCTTTCTGTGCTCATATTGAGGAATGCAGCATGAGGCAAGCGGTGTCTTTTTGGCTGTTGATACTTGCGACTCTGCTCCCAGGTGAGTGACTTCGACCGGCGCTTTTGACCGGGACTGTGGATGAGCAAGTGTGAGTGTGTGTCTTCTGAATGTGATTTTCGTACATGCTTCTGTTTTTCTGTGTGAATAAATTTCTTCTCAGTAAGTTAGTAACAAAGTGGGTCTTTGTGTGCATTGCTGCACAGAAAGAACATTGATTTCTTTTCACGATGAACCAGCAACACTATTACATGTTATCATCTTCACTGCAGTTCATACTGTATATATAAGATAACACCCTGTATTTTTTTCCAACCACAGGGTGTTGTAGTAAAAGGTACCAAGGGCACAGTAAGAAATTGTACGATAGATAGATAGATAGATAGATAGATAGATAGATAGATAGTATAGATAGATAGAAGACATAGATAGATAGATAGATAGGCTAGAAGATAGCTAGATAGATAGATAGATATAGATAGATAGATGACATAGATAGATAGATAGATAGATAGATAGATAGATAGATAGATAGATACAGGGTTGGACAATGAAACTGAAACACCTGGTTTTAAGACCACAATTTTAATTATTTAATTAGTATGTGTTAGGGCCTACCTTTGCAGCCAATACAGCGTCAATTCGTCTTGGGAATGACATATTACAAGTCCTGCACAGTGGTCAGAGGGATTTTAAGCCATTCTCTTGCAGGATAGTCGGCCAGGTCACTACGTGATACTGGTGGAGGAAAACGTTTCCTGACTCGCTCTCCAAAACACCCCAAAGGGGCTCAATAATAATTTAGATCTGCGTGACTGTGCAGGTCATGGGAGATGTTCAACTTCACTTTCATGTTCATCAACCAATCTTTCAACAGTCTTGCTGTGTGTATGTGCATTGTTCATCCTGATACCACGGCACCGCCTTCAGGATACAATGTTTGAACCATTGGATGAACATGGTCCTCAAGAATGGTTCTGTAGTCCCTGGACAGTGACGCGCCCATCTAGCACAAGTATTAGGCGAAGAGAATGCTATGATATGGCTAGCCCAAAACCAATCACTGATCCACCCCCAGCCTACACTCTGCGGCATGAAACAGTAGGGTGGTACGCTTCTTTGGGGCTTCTCCACACCGTAACTCTCCCGGATGTGGGGAAAACAGTAAAGGTGGACTCATCATATGAACAATACATGTTTTCACATTGTCCACAGCCAAGATTGCGCTTTTGCACTATTGAAAACCGACGTTGCATTGGCCAAGAGTGACCAAAAGGTTTGGCTATAGCAGCCGGACGTGTATATTGACCCTGTGGAGCTTCCCGACGGACAGTTCTGTGGAAACAGGAGAGTTGAGGTGCACATTTAATTCTGGCGTGATTTGGGCAGCCGGGGTTTATGTTTTTTTGATACAATCCGGGTTAGCACTCCGAAAACAACACTTTCAGACAGCTTCCTCTTGCGTCCACAGTTAATCCTGTTGGATGTGTTCGTCCTTCATGGAAGATGTTGACATTACCCTGGATACCGTGGCTCTTGATACATCACAAAGACTTGCTGTCTGGTCACAGATGCGCCAGCAAGACGTGACACCAACAATTAGTCCTCTTCAAACTCGGTATGTCACCCATAATGTGTGTGCCTTCATATTTGAGCAAAACTGTGCTTTCCCCTGCCTAATTGAACCTTCACACTCTGTATACTGGTGCAATGTGCAATCAATGAAGAATGGCTACAGGCATGCGTCCAATTTAGCCATGAACCTCCCACACAAAATGACAGGTGTTCAAGGTTCATTGTCCAACCCCTGTTAGATAGATAGATAGGAGTGGATAGATAGATAGATAGATAGATAGATTAGATAGATAAGATAGATAGATAGATAGATAGTATATAGATATGATAGATAGATAGATAGATAGATAGATAGATAGATAGATAGAAGATAGATAGATAGATAGATAGATAGATAGATAGATAGATAGATAGATAGATAGATAGATAGATAGATAGATTTTAAACATGGCCTTTAAATGGAACTATCTTGGTCAAGATGAGGTCTGCGAGAACAAGAGACCACCGCACATTGCAAAAATATTCATACCACTTGATTTTTTCCAAATTCTCTCCAGTTCAAACTACTTATGTCAGTGTATGTCATTTTATATTGTATGTGATAGACAAACACAAAATAGTATAACTATGATAATATTAATAATCGTACACATCTGAAAAGTGTGGTGTGCTTTCTTGTTCAGCCCACTTTACTCTCATACCCCTCAATAAAATCCAGTGCAACTAACTGCCCTTAGTTGCACTGGTTGCACTGGACATACCTGATTAGTAAAATGTCTATGTGTGTTGTCAATATGAGGTGAGATCTTTCCATGTAATCCATGCAACATTCATTAAATGGCTCACTGTTAAAATCATAAAAATTAAAATAAGTATCCTTTTGTGTAACCCATGCCACGATTATTAAAATGAACAGTTAAAGCAGTAGAGTGTGAAACAAGCTAATTCTCATGTTCTGGGACTTAGAGAGTGGAGAGGCCTGTATGGAGTAACATATTAACTGTCTTATCTTTTGCAGAAGTATAAACAACAAGTGTAACCAAGGAAATGATATATGATGATTTTCTATTTTCTACAAGTATTAAAATTGAATGCAGTAATCTTGATTATCAAAATTAAAAACACATAGAAATGAAAATATGATTGAGAACTGATAATTAAAATAAAGAACATTAAGGTTTAGAAATTCTCAATCAGCTATGTATGAAAGAGATATAATGTTAATCAGTTGTGATGTATGAATAAAAAGAATGAAGTGATGGTTTTATTACTGTGTCTAAAAGTAAATGCAGGAAGCTGAAGAGTGGAATGTGTAATACTGTGTAAAGTTTAAGATTGAGCAGATTAGGGAGAGAACTGTAGGATGACTAGGAGTGACGAGAGCCGGCTGCGAGCTGACAGCGAATCTTTAGAAGACCAACAAGCAACACAAGGAAGGGAGGACGAGACTACAGCCAGCTGTGTGGCTATTACTGGCATCTTCAAGGCCGAAAAACTGCACCAGAAAGTCACGGTGACCATGACTAAGTATTGAGCAATAACGTATAGGGCAATAGCATGTTGCGAAGCCTAACAAAGGGCTGACCAGTAAGAGTATCTGTACTATAAAAGCAATGCCAAAAAAGGGAACTGCAGTTGTTTCCTCGCAGAAGAACAAGATCGGACGGAGAAAGACGCTACAGATGAAGCACATGACCAAGCTCAACCCGTGTGCCCTGGAAGGACTGTGCCTCGAAATTAAGAATCTGATTTCATCTACGGCCTTTTTACCCAGACAACTGAAGTGAACTTGATCAGTGAACAACTGATTGCTCTGAGTTTCCGGCTTCTGGAAGTCCTGAATCAACCTCATGTGTACCTCCGGGGTTTCCTTCAACTCTTCAGCCTCTGGAAGCTACTGTCTTCAGAGACATATGACAACAAAGTTTCTGTTTAACCATCGACACCTGGAGCATCAGTGCCTGTCCACTTAGAGGAAGAAAACTGAAGATTAAGTCGTCTTTCCTTCAAGAAATAGCTCGTTATCCGAAGAAACATCCCCATCAGGTGCATGGATGAGCCTCTCCAAACTCACTAGTTTCAGCATCAGGGAAAGACAGGTTGAGTTGATTGATTCGTTTCTATTATTGAAATTATTATGTGTTGCCGAATTTAAGCTGTTACTGAGCCCTGCAAAAGCGTTACTAATTAAAGAAAGCATCTAATATTCTAGATAAATCGTGGACATTCAATTATTTAAGTCACCTTATTTTTGGTTGTAAAAAGTCTTGTTGCCTGGTTTTTAGATTTTAAGGAGGTTTTTATAGATTGCCTTAGTCAAGCTTGTTAAAACAGCGCCCTTGGGGCTCATGTCGAGTCACTAAAATTAAGCTAACCCATATACCAAGAGCCAGTTGTAATATTAGGGAATGAGCAGCTGTTAACAGAAGTGACTGTCGAGGAGTGGATGACTGCTGTGGGCTACTCAGTCGTCCAGACCTCCAGTTGAAGAAGGGCGAGACTTTTGGATGCAGGCTGTTAGAGGCTTGGCGAGTCATTCCCTGACTCATCTTAAACAGAACTTTCAGTAAACCTGCTTAGTAAGACTTTTCAGGTTTAGGGAAGTCCGGCGGTGTGGTTTTTCTTCTCGTTGTTGGGGGTCTTGCTTGGTTGCTTTTTGTGCCGGTTGCCCGTGGATGGAGAGCTGGACTGAGCAATCCCTTAGAAATAGGGATAAAAAAACAAAAAAAAGGGGTTTAAAAGGAGGGCGGGTTAGCTCATCGGACAACAAAAGTGTGTAACTTAATCTCAATATCGATCAGCTGTTCTGTGAAGCCTTTAGAGTTTTGTTGTTGCAGAACAAACAGCATCACGTAGACCAAGGAGCACAGCAGACAGGTCAGAGATAGAGTTGTGGAAAAGTTAAAAGCAGGGTTAAGGTATAAAACAATATCCCAAACTTAGAACATTTCACAGAGCAATGTTCAATCCATCATCTAAAACTGGAAGGAGATTAAACTGAAAGGTTGGGAAAGGAGAGCATTAATCAGAGAAGCATCCAAGAGGTCCATGGTACCTTTGGAGGAGCTGCAGAGCTCCACAGTGCAGAGCTCCACATGGGAAAATCTGTTGAAAGGTATTAGTTGTGCACTCCATAAATTTGAACATTATGGAAGAATCTTGAGAAGCAAACCATTGTTGAAAGAAAGCTATATGAATATCATTGTTTGCAACAAGCCAGGAAGAGGACACAGCAAACTGAAGACATGTGGAAGAAGGTGCTTTTATTGGAAGAAACTTGTGTTTCAAACTGAATTTGAATTGCTCAGACTGAATCTGTATTTGTGTAATTTGAAATTAAATGCACTGGTTTGAAAATGAATTCCACTTTGAAAATTGCTTTGCTTTGTATTGAAAATTCAGTTTGATTACTTTCATTTTCAGGTCTGAAAGTCAATTTCAGTTCCAAAATTCAGTTTTTTCTGTCACACATCCGGGTCCTTGAAGCCAGAGATTAATCAAACACAGATTTACTGATTCACGTATGTCATTCACTATTGCTGTGTCCAAATTAAGGTCTGCATTCTTTTGAAGGACGCATTTGTAGGCCGATAACGTCCTCGATGAGGCGACGAATGCTGTCCAATCTAAAAGGTTCCAACAAATGCGTCCTTCTTTTCCCCAGATTGGTCCGCTGTATCTTCCGAGTCCCACCCTATCCCATGATTAATTGCGGGTCGAAGTAGATTGTTCAAACTGAAGTAGCAAAGGCCGGAGGAGCGAGAAAAGTTGTGTATAAAATTGGATATATGGCGCATTCATTGAAACAACTGAAATTTTACAATGTTTTTAGACAAGAATGTAGTTGTGTAAACCTAAAATATCTGATCAGTTTATCAAGATATCGCCTAATTGCGCAAATGCGCTGATGTGTTTGTCCGCTGCCCCAGCAGCTGCTCGGCTTGCCAGCTGTCAGCTGACCGTGTGGTTGAGGTGCGCTAAACCCCGAGAGAACAGTTGACTCCCAGCACATTGTTTTAAAACTCTTACTGGGTTTCCCCAATGGGTGGAAGTTAGACAGATATAATTCAGTCAGATTAATGTTTGGTTTATTTATTATAATAATAATAATAATTAATATTATGCTCTGCAAATAAACAGATTTAAACTTTGTTCCTAAAGTTAATATGTGTCATCGTTTTCTTAATGGTTTTGACCCACATGCAGAGAGACACTCAGGAGGCAGGAGAAAAGTTTAAAAAGGTTTATTTTTACAGGGATGAATAGTGGAACAGGAACCGGGACTGGAAACACCAAACTGTTCAGGAGAGATGAAGGGAGTATGTTACTCAGAGGAACGTATGAAGACAGTAGCAGAATAATTTTAATTCGTATACTGGAGCTGGGGTTGAGCGTGGTTGAGGAAGAACAATGTGGAGCCTGGGAGAACGGTTATGCAGCTGCTGAGTCTGCGAGTCAGTCCAAGGAGGTGGTGAATTCTCAAGGGAAAGTTCAGGTGAGGTCTTGACAGTTTGATTTTTATGTGTGTTACCTGGTGAGGTTTCCGGAAGCTGCATGTGAGGGTAATAGTTGGAGGGTGAGCAGGGTTCGCTTACTGAAGGAGGTAGGCTTGAGCTGTCAGCTAGTACTTGAGCCACGTAAGTTTCTTGAAGAATTGGAAGCTCTGACTGAGGCAGAATCCAAAGCTGAGACTTTGAGCCAAGGCAGAAGGTTGCAGGAGCTTTGAGGCTTGGACTTGGAAGTCACCTAGAAAGGAGCACACAAAGAGGTAAATAACTATGAACTTTGGCATGAACACAGAACTTAGAGCTTGGCCAAATGACGCTACCACAAAGGCAAGCACTCAGGCACTGGAGTGCTGACAGCTCCACCTTATTATACTCCTCCAGATGAGTGAAGATGAGGAACACCTGCTACCCTCAGCACCAGGGGATCTTGGCGGCATCTAGTGGTGTGTAAGTGTTAGCAGCAGGAAAACACAATATATGAAAACTCCCAGACTCCGACATCATCCCCCCCTCGACAGTTGCCACCTGGCAGCCGAGAAGAAGAAGAAGGCAAAGTGGCAACATAATCAGAAATTAAAGTGGGGTCGCAAATGAATGACCTGGGGACCCAAGTGCGGTCCTCAGGACCGTAGCCCTCCCAATTAACAAGGTACTGCCAGCCCCTACCCCGCCGATGGGAGTCCACGATCCGTTGGACCGAGTAGACGGGATGTCCCTGGAGGTCCCGGGCGGGTGGAGGGGGTTCGGCCGGAGGGCACTGGCTTAATTTGGGAGACATGAAAGGTAGGATGTATACAAAGGTTGGCAGGGAGAAGGAGACGGACTGAGGTTGGACTGATTGTGGACTCGATTTTATAAGGACCTATGAACCTGGGCTACAGCTTCCTGGACATGGATTTCAGAGGTATGTCTCTGGAGGACAACCAAACCTTCTGACCAGGTTGATAATGGGGAGCAGGAGATCGTTTTCTGTTGGCAAACTTCTTATTTTGCTGAGTGGTGCGATGGAGGGCTTGGGTAGCAGACCTTCAGACCTGTTTACAGCGGCGGATATGATGGTTGACAGAGGTTACGGCAATCTCTTTTTCGTCGCCTGGAAACAGAGGGGGCTGGTAACCGAGAGAGATCTCAAACGGGGAGAACCCCGAGGCAGATGAAACGTGTGCATTGTGGGCTTATTCCACCCAAGGTAGGTATTCATTCCAGTCTACAGGGTTAGTGGACTTAAGGCATCTAAGGGTTGATTCTAGTTCTTGACTCATGCGCTCGGTCTGACCATTGGACTGTGGGTGATAACCTGACGTGAGTGATACCTTGGCTTCTAGCGCTGCACAGAACTGTTTCCACACTTGCGAGATGAATTGGGGTCCACGATCGGAGAGGATTTCCTGAGGGATTCAGTATAACCGGAAGACATGCTTCACCAGAAGCTGGGCCGTTTGGAAAGCGGAGGGAAGTTTCCTGAGAGAGATAAAGTGACAGGATTTGGAGAAACGATCTATTATGGTTAATATGGTGGTCATACCTTGTGAACAAGGGAGTCCGATGACAAAATCCAAGGCTATGTGGGACCAGGGTCTTTTGGGTATACTGAGTGGTTGGAGATAGCCTGCTGGAGGTTGATTAGATGACTTGTTTCTTGCACAAACTGAACAGGCTTTGACATACTCCTTACTCCTTTACATCTTTATGAACCGATGGCCACCAAAACATCCTAGAAATGAGAGCTATCGTTCTACTGGTTCCAGGATGTGCTGAGAGCTTGGAGGTATGAAACCAATGGATGAGTTTGGAACAGACTGCCGATGGCACATAGGTACGGTTGGGTGGACTGGTTCCGGGATCTGTTTCGGAGCTTTGAGGCTGGGTTATCATGCCCTCGATCTCCCAGGTGAGGGAGCCTGCAATGCAGCTTGGTGGCAGTATGGTGGTAGGGTTATTACCTGAGTCGTCGGGGGAATATTGGCGAGACAGGGCATCCGGTTTCACATTTTTATCTCCAGGTCTGTAAGAAATGGACAGATTAAATCAGGAAAAGAGCATGGACCAACGGGCTTGACGAGAGTTCAACTGTTTTGCTAATTGAAGACAGGGTAGGTTCTTGTGGTCCGTCCAGACTAGCACCGGATCTTCTGCACTCTCCAGCCAGTAGCGCCACTCCTCTAAAGCCAGTTTAATAGCAAGCAGCTCGCGGTCTCCCACATTATAATTTCGCTCAGTATTGGATAGTCTGCGGGAGAAAAAGGCACATGGGTGAAGTTGCCATCCAATTCTGACCATTGAGATAACATAGCCCCTACTCCTGTGTCTGAAGCATCCACCTCTAAAGTGAACTGCTTAGAGGGATCTGGGTGAGCGAGGAAGGGTGCTTGGGAAAACCTCTCCTTTAACTGTGAGAAGGCTGTGTCGGCTTCGGGTGTCCATTTGAATTGTTGTTTCGTCGATGTCAGTGCTGTTAGTGGAGCTGTGATCAGACTGAAGTTTCTTATGAATCGTCGATAGGCGTTTGCGAATCCCAGGAAACGTTGAAGCTGTTTTCGTGAGTCCGGAGTGGGCCAATTGAGTACTGCTTTGATTTTCTCTCCGGGTCAGAGCGAACCTGCCCACCCTCTAGGATGAAGCCCAGGAAGGTGACTGATGGCTTTTGGAACTCGCACTTTTCAGCTTTTACAAAAAGCCTGTTCTCGACGAGGTGTTGAACCTGGCGGACATGACATTGATGTTCTGTTATATTTCTGGAATAGATGAGGATGTCATCTAGGTAAACGAAAACAAAGATATTTCAGAAATTTCTTAACACGTCATTTACTAAAGCCTGGAATACTGCAGGAACATTACTGAGTCCAAATGGCATTACTAAATATTCAAAATGACCAAGGTGGGTCTTAAAAGCGCTCTTCCATTCATCACCTTGCCGGATCCGGACAAGGTGGTAGGCGTTGCGAAGATCGAATGCTGATGATAGCAGGGAAAGTGGATACTTATTTTTTATAGTACTTTGATTTAGTCTTCTGTAGTCAAGTCAAGTCAAGTTTATTTATATAGCACTTTTCAGCAACAAGGCACTCAAGGCACTGTACATAAGAAAAGACATTACAATGATACAGAAAATCAAACAACAGAGGTGATTAAAAAAATAAATAAAAATAAAGAGAACAGAATGATGGATAAGAAAATGAAAGGAAAATTGGACTGAAAACTTAACTTAACTAATAACATTTAGATAACACATTCAAAGACCACTCTAAACAAATACGTTTTTAATCTTGATTTAAAGCAACTGTTGTGATTATTAATCTGACAATATTATTTAATATTTAATATTAATATTTTAATATTTTATCAAATAATATTTCGGTCTGTTAAGGGTTGTCCTGTGAATACCAGCCCAGTAAGGCAATGGTATTAGGACAAAGTTGAAAGGTGTGAGCCAAGTTCTGACATTATTGAACAGCATTAACTCTGCACCACACATGGAATTTAATTCACCACAATTTCTTAAAATACAAGAATTTATTAACAAAAATAAGTCAACTCAAAAGTCAAACCATATTTCAATCAAGCAATCTTTACTATGCTGTAAAACATCCAACTAAACTACCAGCAGAATTAAAGAATAAGGAAGACTAATGGGCTATGTACAATATAAACAAGTTGATTTAAAGATGATTGAAAATCATGACCAGGAAGAGTGATGACAACATTACCATGCAATGTTATTTATGTCTGAGAACCAAGACTTATCTTGAAGAATCTGGAAATGAAGTTAAGTTAGTCTTGGACACAACTTAGACAATATTTAGCAAATGTTTTAGACAACCATTCACAATGCAAGATCAGATAAAATATAATTTTATCAAAATAATGTTTTCAAGAATGATCTGCCTGAATAAAACCAACCTTTCTGGCATGAATAAATTCTCAATGGTGTTCTAATTAGTTGCCTTTATTTATAAAATAATATTTGAAGAAATATTATTAAGGGAATATTTGGAAAAGAGCCAAATCTTTCTGGATAGAAATGGCGGCTTAATGGTGTTTAATTAGTTAACAGATTTAGTAAAATAATGTTTAGAGACTATTTTCACTAACTTGAAAAACTAACAACCTTTGTTAAATATCTGTATTAAGCACTTGTTCTAAAGCTATTAGCAGTTAAGTAACAAAGGAGGGCCGGATAGCTTAGCTTAGCACCAGACCAAAACACATTACCTTTAAAATACCAGGGTCAATAAAAGGGTTAAAATGCCAAGCGCGGACGGCGCGTTATGGCAACCTTCTGTGTTTAAAATCACCCTTTAAATCAAAGTTTGTCTTAACTTTAAAAAACACAAACACAGACACAAAGCTGACCACGTGTGCCTTCAGATAGCCCCTGCTAGCACTAAGATAGGCGTTTCACACAAACAAAACCAAACTCATAAAATGAAAAACGTTTTGAGATCATTTCATCCTAAACTGTTATTCTGCCCAAAACTAACCTCTGACACCATGTTGAGGAAAAAGATGTCCGGGGCGGCGCGACAAGTTGAAAGGAAACGTTCCACGTTCACACAAGTGGTTAGCCTTCGGACTAACCTAACGAAGCTGTGGGTGGGGGCCGTTCTTGTCGGCCGCGACAAAAACTGCACGTTACCGGTGATGCGCGTTCGTCCCCTTCTCTCAGGCAAGAAAAACCGTTTCACTCGGGTTGTAGAGACCGCGTCTCGGTGGGGACTTTTCTCAAAACCATCGTGTGCGTCTGCAGGGCTCGGAGAGACAGTCACACATTGCTGGTACCTTAATTCCCCTTCGTGAATGAATACCGGATACACAAACAGCAATTCATTCAATACTCAACTTTGCATATGATCGGTGATCATATGAGACTCTTGGATCCAGTTTTGGAAGAGTTAAGTCTTTTTGCCAGCAAAAAGACTTCAAAGGCGCGTGTCTCTCCGGCCAGCCTCTCAGCAGAGTTCGGATGGAAGAGATCAGGGCATTGGAAAGGGGGGTTGTTTTATACAGCCAGTGGCATCATGGAAAGTTGCTGCGTGTACCCCCCTTTCCCCCTTTCTGAAGTTGTGCTGAAAGTCTGTTAAATGCAATTTATTTTGACAACTCCAGAAAAGTGTATACCGGAGTTTTAATGTTGTAATCCATGGTCCCAACACAACTTAGGGTTTCGGCGCTTTTACAGTTTTCTGGGAGTTTATTCCAGATTAGTGGAGCATGAGAACTAAAAGCTGCTTCTCCATGTTTGGTTCTGGTTCTGGGTATGCAGAGTAGATTTGACCCCGAAGACCTGAGAGGTCTATGTGGTTGATACACTGACAACAGGTCTGTAATGCATTTTTGTGCTAAGCCATTCAGTGACCACCCAGCGTAGGGACTTTAGAACCGGGGTGATGTGCTCCAATTTCTTAGTTCTAGTGAGGACGCGGGCAGCAGCATTCTGGATCAACTGCAGCTGTCTGATCGACTTTTTAGGCAGACCTGTGAAGACACCATTGCAGTAATCAATTCTACTAAAGATGAATGCATTAATTAGTTTTTCAAGGTCCTGCTGAGACATTAGTCCTTTAATCTTGAATATATTCTTTAGGTGATAGAAGGCTTACCTTGTTACTGTCTTTATGTGCCTCTGAAGGTTCAGGTCTGAGTCCATCACTACACCCAGGTTTCGAGCCTGACTGGTGGTTTCTAGCTGTATTAACTGAAGTTGTATGCTAACTTGTAAACGATCTTCTTTTGGTCCAAAGATTATTACTTCAGTTTTGTTTTGATTCAGCTGAAGAAAATTTTGACACATCCATGCATTGATTTCTTCTAAGCATTTACCCAACGCTTGAATGGGTTCATAGTTACCTGGTGACATTGTAACGTATAGCTGTGTGTCGTCTGCATAGTTATGATAGCTTACGTTGTTGTTTATTAAAATCTGAGTTAGGGGGAGCATGTAGATATTGAATAGGAGGGGCCCTAAGATGGATCCTTGGGCAACGCCACATGTGATTTTTGTGGTCTCTGATGTACAGTTACCTACGGACACAAAAAAGTCCCTGTCCTTCAAGTAGGATTTAAACCAATTGAGTGCTGTACCAGAAAGGCCGACCCAGTTTTCCAGGCGCTCTAATAAAATGGAGTGATCAACAGTGTCGAATGCTGCAGTAAGGTCCAATAATACCAGCACTGTGGTTCTTCCACAGTCTGCATTTATACGGATGTCATTGAACACCATGACAAGAGCAGTCTTTGTACTGTGGTGAGCACGGAAGCCTGACTGGAAGACATTGAAGCGGTTGGTCATTGTTAAGAAGTTGTTTAACTGTTGAAACACAGCTTTTTCAATAATGGTACTTCTGAAGGGGAGGTTTGAGATAGGCCTGTAGTTCTGTAGTAGCAGGTTATCCAAGTTGCTCTTTTTCAATAGACGTTTGATAATTGCTGTTTTCAGGGCCTGGGGGAAAACACCTGACAAAAGGGACGTGTTTATTATTTGTGTTAAATTAGATGTTATTACGGGCAAAGCTTTCTTAAGGAAAGCTGTGGGTAAAACATTGAGACAGCAGGAAGAAGAGCTTAGTTGGTGTACGGTTTCTTCTAAGTTTTTGTAGTTTATTTGGTGAAATTGGGAGATTTTCTCAAAATCAGCTCTAGTTGGAGACAACTTTGATACTGGAGTTGATGTAGATGTGCTGACTGCCCCTCTGATCTTTTGGGTTTTTTCACTGAAGAAGTTAGCAAATTCATTACAGGCCCTGGTAGAGTGGAGTTCAGATGCTACAGTTACAGGAGGGTTTGTTGGCCTGTCGACCGTGGCAAATAATGCACAAGCATTGTTAATGTTTTTGCTGATGATCTCAGAAAAGAAAGACTCCCTTGCATTTTTCAGTTGTAGGTTATATCTGTATAGTCTCTCTTTATAGATAATATAGTGAACCTGGAGTCCAGTCTTTCGCCACCGGCATTCAGCTTTTCGACACTCCTTTTTTTCACTTCTGACTGGTGACATTTTCTTCCCAGAAACGACTTTCACTTTAATTGGAGCAGTTGAATCAATGATGTCCGAGATTTTAGAATGAGAGTTCTCCACCAGCTCATCTACAGTGTTACAGGGCAAAGTGGAGGTAGAAGAGTAAATCTGGTTAAAGGTTTCAGTGGCACCGTCCTTAAAGATGCGTTTTCTTATATCGCTTTGGCTAATTGATTCATTGGAGATGATGCTTTCAAAAATAACAGAAAAGTGTTTAACATGTTGAGTCAAACCAAAATTTCCAAGAGTGTCACATAGATCTATTGCACTTCTGTCTTCAGGATTGTCCATGTGAAAGTTGAAGTCTCCCACAATAATTAAACAGTCATAATCAACACATATCACAGATAAAAGCTCATTGAAATCACAGAAAAAGTTTGTTTTGGACTTAGGAGGCCTGTAAATATTCAAGAACATGGTTCGGACCGGGCTCTTTACCTGTAGAGCCAAATATTATCAAAAGAGTCAAATTGCCCAGAATTACTTTTTACACTTTAGTAAAATCTTTAATACAAAGTGGCCACCCCTCCACCTTTTCTTTGCTGTCTGCTCTCACAAAAGAAAAAATTGTAGTTCGGAGGCATTGACTCTATCAGAATGGAGCTTCATTAAATTCATGTAACCATGTTTCTGTTAAAAATATAACACCAAGATCGTGGTCAGTAATGAAGTCATTGATTAAAAATGATTTTCCTGACAGAGATCTAGTGTTCAATGAAGCCAGTTTATATGACTTAGTTGTTGATATTAACTCTGTGTCTGGTTTATGACAGTTTATGGCTTTTTTAAATTTATTAGTTATTAATGTCTCTTATCCTTTTGGTTTTGTTCTTTCTGTCACGTATAAGCACAGAGATTTTACAACTATCTCCTATTAGGGGCCCAAGTTTTTCCTGGACATGCTCATTTTCTGATAGAGTTACCAATGGGCCCAGACTGTATCACAGAGAAGTGATTTGAAGGTCCTGATTAGGAGGAGATAGATTAGGAGGGGGCGGGCCTCTGCGGCAATTTGGAAGATGTTGGTTCAGTAGCAGGGCCTCGGCCAAGGGGGGGGTGTTGAATGGAGAAGATGTCAGAGCCATTTGGGTCCCGATCTTAAGAGCTCATTCATGTTCATCAGAATCCAGTGGGCGCTCAGTGGGGGAAGATGGAGACTTCGTGAGTCGGGGTCAGGGTCTGGGGTGAGGTGGGGCTTAACGGGGGGGTCGGTCTGGGTCTGGTTTGGGGGGAGGGATTTTATAACGGGGGGGTCAACTTCTCCTGTGGATTTCGATATGGGAGACCTTTTTGTGTATGAACTCGCTTTTCTCAGCCAATGCCCGGTTGTTCTGCTGGAGCTGTCTGGAGGCAGCGTTTATCATTTGTTGTTTGATTACTCCATGTTCTCTGCTGAAGGTCGAAGCTGCTTGGCCGAATTTTAACTGAATAATAGAAGAGATTAGATGTGAGACGTCTGGCTCCCGGCTTGTTCAAACAGAAACCATCTTGCTTGAAGAGTTGTCTTTGTTTACCCAAAAAAATATAGTAAAGTGTGTCGATGAAGTTCACAGGTGTGGAAGCACATGTTTTTTTCAACCACTTATTAATATCAGAAGTCTCGAACAAAAAAACTCATCTCCACAGAAAATCCGGTACAAACGGTCCGCCTGAGAAACACCTTGATATTGGAGACCTCCAAACAATATTCAGAAGACTGAGTGAAATCCTCCTTCATTTTTTTCTTTACCCACGTTCATCCATGCCTCACAGTGTATTATTAAGTTTTCTAGAGAGATGGTGCGCCTTTCTATGATTGCAAGAATATTCTCTGAGATATCGAAACACCCACGTACTGGTACCAAACATACACTTCTGTGTTTCTTGTTGACAGAGTTTTTAATCCCATTCACAGCTGTGTGCCCACTATTAGGGTCCTTGGTCCGGTTGGGCCGTTTTCTCTGGCAATTTAGGCGAAGACCTGTTTAGAATGAAGGTTTTCTCAAACCTTTATTGTTCTCAGAAGATGGATCATTTTCCTGGTTTTCATTCTGTAGGGGGGCAAAATCTGTTTTGGAGGGAAATTCGATTATTTCCAGCTGTCTCACTCCTATCAGTTGTTGTGACAGCAGCTCGCTGTCGAAGTCTCCTTTTCCCAGGGGAAAACGGGGGCAATTTCTCTGTAATTTCGGCCATTCTAATTTATTTAACTGCTGAGATCTTCCAGCGAGTCGTCCACCTTAATTTTTTGGGCATGCGCCTAAAACATGCCAGGAGGGTCTGCGAGTAGGTTTATTCTCAGTGTTCTGATTGCCGGCTGAGTCGTTGAGTCACTTGTTGAACGTGGACGTTTCTTCAAAACTTCCCCGCCCCGGACATCTTTTCCTCAACATGGTCAGAGGTTTATGTTTTGGGCAGAATAACAGTTAGGATAAATACTAAAAACGTTTTTCATTTATGAATTTTTGGTCACTGTTTGGGATCACAGGCAGAGTTGAACCCCGGGCTGTACCCTATATTCACCTCCACTTATTTCAAAGTCGATGGTTTTTTTTTACCCCAAAAAAGCCAATTTCTGTAAAAGTTTGTTGAAGTCCTCTGTGGTGAAGGGAGGCATTTGTGCTGATTGGGCTGGCGTCAAGTTGCCCTTCTTTCGAGTTCGATTATAAAAACATCTAAATCCTTTAAAAAAAACAAAATAAAAAAAAAAATAATAATAATCCTTGGAGTCGCTGGTAAGTAGTATTTTTTATCCAATATTCAGAAATTTTGGCTAAGAGATAAAACTTTGGGGGGCTGCACAATGGCGCAGTTTGAGCACCATTGCAGAAAGAAGGTCCGGTTTTCGATTTGGGGGCCGGGGGGTCTTTCTGCATGGAGTTTGCATGTTTCCCATGCATGCGTGGGTTTCACCGGTACTCCTCCCACAGCCAAAAGACAGCCTGTTAGGTTAATTGGTCACTCTAAATTGCCCTTAAGTTTTTTGAATGAGTGTGTGCATGGTTTTTTTGGGGTTTTGCCCTGCGATGGACTGGCGACCTGTCCCGGGTGTACCCCCCTCTCGCCCATTAACTGTGGGGACAGGCCCATCCCCCGCAACCCCTATGGGGAAAAAGCTGTAGAAACCGGGGGCCGTCCAATTGCATAGGCTCTGGTTCAGGCTGAATAGAGTTATTTTGGGGACGAGGTCGTTGGGGGGGCACAGGACGTTGGGGGCCACAGCCATACCGCTCTAGTCATGAGCCTGTTTTTTTTAGATCCGATTTTCCCTTAGAGTAGCTAGGGCAATTAATTCCTTTAAGGTCTTGGGTTCCTCTGAAAAAAGCAAGTTCTTTTTAAAGATTCATCTAGGGCCTGGAAAAAGGGGGACTTCAGTGCCCCAAAATTCCAGCTGAAGCTGCTGCTAATTGCGAAAACTCTATGGAGATCTCTGATACTGGTCTTTTTCTTTCAAGAGCCATCAAGCGACGAGCCACACTTGTCTGATCTGAATCAAAAGAAAAAGTCTGTTTGAACTCTTGGATAAATTCATCATAGGAACAACCAAAACTGTTGTAATCTGTGAATCTAGCTTCTGCCCAACGGAGTGCTTTTCCTGTGAGGAGTCCTATAATAAATGCTATTTTGACAACTTATGTTCTCACCGGAGAATTTATCTGGGTTGGGGGAAGTGATGTAACGTGTGTAAGGAAGTTGTTGAGAGACCGAGGATGAGACCGGGGGCTCGTTGGCCCCCTCTGGTGCCTGGGATGTCTGGATATTTAGGGCGTGTTGTAGTAGTAGAAGCCATCTGATCCAGTTTTTGACTTGAATGCCGTTGCTTTCCGGGCGGTTGTGAAGTGTTGTCTGTTGTTTGGATCTGGTGGCTATGTTCGGCCCTGAGTCCCCTAAGTGCCTTGGGGTCAGATGGGCCCTAAGTGTTCTGTCATTGTTTTCTAATGGTTTTTGACCCACATGCAGAGACACGGAGGCAGGAGAAAAGTTAAAAAGTTTTAAATTTTTACGGGGATGAATAGTGGAACAGGAACAGGGACTGGAAAACACCAATGTTGGGAGATGAAGGAGTACGTTACTCTGGGGAACGGATGAAGACAGTAGCAGAATGATTTTAATTAGCTTACTGGAGGGGGGTTTTGAGCTTGGTTGGGGAAGAACGATGTGGAGCTGGGGGAACGGTAATGCAGCTGCATCTGCGAGTCAGTCCAAGGAGGTGGTGAATTCTCAAGGGAAAAAAGGGGAGGTCTTTACAGTTTGATTTTTTATGTGTGTTACCTGGTGGGTTTTCCCGGAAGCTGCATGTGAAGGTAAATAGTTGGGGCGGAGCAGGGGGTTTAACCTTCAGGCTCCATTTGTTTAGCTTCACAGCTCTGCGCTTCACGCTAACACGGTTGTTAGGCAACAGAAGTTACGCTGAGGTAAGCTGAGGTAAGGGCAAGAGAAACGCAGACCGACGTAACACCGGCGGCACACTATGCTAATCTGGCATGTTTAGCTAACAGCTACAGGTATCATAAGTGTTACTGTTTGACCATCATTTGTTTACATGACGCTTCTTGTAGATGCAACGTAAATCGCTGAATCTGTGTTTGATTAATCTGTTGCTATCCTCAAAAGAATGCAGTCCTGAATTTGGACACAGCAATAGTGAATGACATCCGTGAATCAGTAAATCTGTGTCTGATTAATCTCTGGCTTCAAGGACCCGGATGTGTGACACAAAAAACTGAATTTTGGAACTGAAATTGAATTTCAGACTTAAAAGTGAAAGTAGTCGAACTGAATTTTTAATACAACGAAATACATTTTAAAAGCAAACGAATTCAGTTTCAACCCAGAATTTTTCTCAATTCCTGTTGTTTTAATATCTTTAAATTCTTGCTCTGTCTGTAAATACAGGCAAGGGCTATTTTCTAGTAGACTTTTTCTTTTCCCTGTTTTCATGTGTTTCCCATTTTGAGTCGTGGAAAAAAGAAACGGGTCTCTGTGTCATTTGATAAAAATAACACCAGTGAAGAAGGAAGTGATGACTAACTAAACATACATTACTCAACACTCTGATGAACTTAAATTGTAAAATATAAACAGTTGCTTATTTGATATGAATTGTTAGAGGTGCCAATATTTCTGGCAGCAATGATTTTGATAAACACAAATATTTTGTACAGTTTCCAGCTCAATAAATGTGCTCAGACTGAAGTTTAGATTTTTCTAAGATGTTCAGTGTGGGGTTATACCACTGCAATAAAAGACCAATACATTTTTAGGCTTTTAACACATGTTTACAAAATGTTATGATAACTGTTGAGCACACTGTAGATATGAAAGGTAAAGGAAATGTGACAGATCAATACATTTTAAGGCTTTTAACACATCTTTACAAGGTGTGATGATAAATGTGGAGCATGCTGTAGATATGAAAGGTAAAGGAAATGTGACAGATTTAATACACTTTAAGGCTTTTAACACATCTTTACAAAATGTTATGATAACTGTTGAGCACACTGTAGATATGAAAGGTAAAGGAAATGTGACAGATCAATACATTTTAAGGCTTTTAACACATCTTTACAAGGTGTGATGATAAATGTGGAGCACGCTGTAGATATTAAAGGTAAAGGAAATGGTAATTGTGGTGGCAAATTACCTACAGCGGGACATTATGAACGCTAAGAGACTATTAACATTCATAGAGATGTTCTATCTGTGGAGTCAGACTGATATTTAGGTTTCTGTTAGTGAATATAGATTTGACACCCAACTGTGAGAGCATTAATCACACACCGTTTTCAGGAGCTCTCCCACTGTTAAGTCTGCCTGCAGAACAAACATTGTACAGCTAGTTCTTGCACTCTGCAGTTGTTTTTAGCATATTTAGAGCGCCTCTTTTGCCCACCTTTAAGACGTCTCCCCAAATCAACCGGGATTACACAGCAGAGTATGAATCGACAGTGATTTCAGGCTATTGCTGTAGTTTCAGGACAAAGAAAGAGCGCTTTCCTCATTGTTGTGAGAGCTGTGTGTGTGTGTCTGTCTGGGGTGTTTCAGTGTTTAATGGCCTCAATATTTCCTGAGTAAAATGATGCTGACGTTTTTATGGAAGAGGGAAGACTGGGTGCTCGTGATCAATCAAAGACGTAATTGATTAAGAAGAGCCGGACTATTTCTGTCTTCCTACTAGTATTTTTTCCTGCCTGGGCACACTCTTGCATTTCTATCCTCTAAACTTAATTTCCCAATGATAATGTAGTGTACTTTTGCTCCATTTATTTCTTTAAATCCATCACTATAATTGCAGTACTTCTCCTTCTTTTGTCACTTTTCCTTTGTTTTGTGATCTGACAGATGTTTTTCCCACCTCTGCCCCTCCATTACTTCCATCCTCTGTTCAGGGTCAGTGCAGGGTCCACACCAACGTTTTCTTCTCAAGGAGCTGCTGAGGGACTACAACCCCATGGAAAGACCAGTGGCCAACGACTCCCAGACCCTCACTGTTCACTTCTCCTTCATTCTAATACAGGTCATGGATGTGGTATGCCTCAATATTCCTAAAATATTAACCAAGTCAAGTCAAGTCAAGTTTATTTATATAGCGCTATTCAGCAACAAGGCACTCAAGGCGCTGTACATACGGAAAAACATTGCAATGATACAGAAAATCAAACAACAGAGGTAATTTAAAAATAAATAAATAAATAAATAAAATAAAATAAAGAGAATAGAATGATGGATAAAAAAATGAAAGGAAAATTAAGAGGAGAAGTCCAAGTTGTGTGAATGATTTTCTTTTTTAAATTTTAGGTCAAACTTCTGGCTTTAAACATTATTTTAAGGGATTGTGTTTTTAAAATGCTGACCTTGTATTCCAAGCATTCCATCTATTGACTATCCACACAACCATGTTTGACTGTTGGGTATAAGATCCTGTGAAAAAGAATTTGACCCAGACTGCCACCAAGTGTTTTGGTAGCTGGCTGTATTTTAATTGTTTTCATTCATTCACACTGGAGGGTTTTTCAGCTGTAACAGCCTTTTTGTGGGTCATGCTACAGCATCTCAATTAGATATTAGCCCAGATGTTGAGTAGACCACTCCAAATCCTTCATTTTGGTTTAATTGAGCCATTCAGAACTGGAGTTGCTAGTGTGCTTTGGATCATCGCCCTGCTGTATAACTCACAAACTGATGACTGGATATTCTCCTTCAGCAGAAATCATGGTTCCGTCACTTTTTGTGTTCCCGAAGCTGAAAAGAAGCCCCAGAACAACACATTACCACCAATTTTTTTTCACCGTTTGAAAGGTTGTTGATTCTAGAGGTCAGGCAGTAATCAGACCTGATAGTGAAATTGAACGAGAAAATATTTAATTCATTATATAAAACATTTTATTCTATTTACACCTTCATATAGCCAGGAAGTCCAACTGGGATCAGAAATCTCTTTTACAAGGGAGGCCTGGTCAAGCCACACAAATCAGTACTATGTAAAAAAATAATAATAAGACACAATAAATAAAACAAATTACACATTTGAAAACTGCTTTTAAATTTTGCTCTTTGATATTGATATTTATCTGTTGATCTGAAACATTTAAACGTGACAAAAATGCAAAAATAAAAAATCTGTGAAGGGGTAAATACTTTTTGACAGCCAGTCGACTGAAAGAGGTGGTAATTTGTGAAACTAAAAGGATTTTTCTCAGAATAGTTGGAGAACATTTCAAGTGCCTCTGGCATTTTCTCAACAAGCTGCCATGCGCCTCAGGGCCAGCATCTGCTTTTCACTGGCCACCTTATAATAAAGGACTGATTGGTGAAGTGTTGCTTTGATTAGTGCCCTTATGTAAAGCGTTCCCAACTCGAAGAGACTTGAGCTCATTTGTAATGGTTATTGGCTTGTGAGCTATGCGTCAAAGAGAAACCATTTTTATCCCTGATTTCTAAGCAAGGCAGCTGTTAGAAGGATGTTTAGTGATGATTACAGACTTCACATAGAACATAGAACAAATTTCTCTCACATATTTTCTATGATTTGAGATCTTTTTGCCTGCTTCATGTTGTCAGACAAATGTATGAGATATTTCTTGACTTTACAGATTTGGCATGATTACTACCACAACCAGTTATTATGATGTAATGTTTTTTTTTACCACTGGGCATCAAAAATTTTATTATTTTTGCTCTTGACTACCAGCTGGTCATCATGTTTTTCATTTTGGTGGAAATACAGCGCTTATCTAATGTGCTGTGGTTTTAAATAAACAAGACGCTTCATCAGGTTTTCCTGGTTACATCAGCTTGTTACCCTCTAGTTGTCTTGAATCTTCCTGAAATATGTTTTCAATAATAAATGGCAAAACATACAGCAAATTGAGTTCATTGTTCAGTGAAGGATCAAAAACCGTCATGAGCTAGATGTGCTTTGGCCCAAATCATGATACGTTCACTGCCTCCAGCCTCACCTGATTGTCCTTGAAAAACATGTAAACCCACAGGTTCCCATGGGTGCATCTCACAGAAAATTCATTTGAATGTATCTCTGGGTAAATAGATATAAGAAAGTCTTGTTTGTTTATAAATATTTTTTAACCTTCACTTTCTAAATGTGAAAAAGAGTTTGCAAATTTCCAACCGCTACTGTACGTTGAGATTTTAATGAAAGTAATGAAAGACCAGCAAACACAGCAGCATTTTAAGACAGTCATACAAGAGAAAGAAATTATTCTTTAAACTGCAAAATCCTTTATTATCTTATTTGTTTTGTGGCACGCAAGGATGAGAAGAATCAGATCCTCACCACAAACGCCTGGCTGCAGATGGTGAGTATAATAGATAACATTAATAATGTGGTATTGATCTGTGTAGCACAAAGCTTTTGCAGGCCGCCGGCCATTGCAGTACAATGCTCTGTGTCATCCCGGATGCTTTTTGGCTTTCATTATCATGGTAATGGGTTTGCTCAGCAGGATAACCTTTTTTTCCCTTTTTTTCCCCTTTTAAAACACAGCCTTTGGGAGCCGGGATAAAATCTGGTTTTTCCCTTTAATTTTTTAAAAAAAAAACCCCCAAATTTCCAATTTATGCACCCTAAGACTTCATAAGCATGAGCTTAAAGAAAGGCGTTGCCTCAGAATTATATAGTAAGTAATCCTCGCAATGGGTGTAAGCTAAGAAGAAGCATGTTTCCTTCAGGAGAAAAAGAAGCAGTAAAGGTTATATTTGCAGAACTGAATATAACCCTTACATTTCTTTCAATAAGTTTGTGCTTGTGTCTCAAAGCAATGGTATGACCACTATCTCCAGTGGAACCAGTCAGAGTATCCTGGAGTCAAGAACCTTCGTTTTACACCTGACCAGGTCTGGACCCCGGACATATTGCTCTATAACAGGTGTGTGACTCATACATGCACACTAATCCATGTGGAGTTCCTCCAGCTTGGAATAGTCTGGAAATCTATGGAAATTGACATAAATTGGCCATAGAGAAATGTTGTCTTTTTCTTTATTCTGTTATCTAAAATTACTTTTCCGATTGATTTACTGGTACATGCCATCCTTTATTTTTGCATCAACAAACTAAGTTTCCCTTTATTGTTTGAGTTACATACCCCACAGATAAATGCTCAGTCATTCAACAATCAAAAAGGGGTTTATTTGACCACTTTCTTTGTCCTTCATTCAGCCCTTTAAACTGGACCCGTGGTTCCTAAACTAGACCTACACTCAAATTTCTAAATTTTTGTCTGTCTGGTAAACTTGTTTTTCCAGAACAGTTTCCAGAATGTTACAGAAATGGAAAAGTCCACATAATCGATTCTGGGAAAGTTTGAAATTTAGATCAGATCTTTGCAACTGCTGCCTAAATCTATATCACTTTACTGTCTTTTATCAGCGCTCACGATAAATTCGATGCCACGTTTAAGACCAATGTGCTGGTTAACTCCAGTGGCTTCTGCGAATATCTGCCTCCAGGTACGTCTCCACAGCTGGAGCCTCCGACTTTAAGCCTGACTTGTTTGATCACTCAGAAAGTGTACTCATCCTGCAGAAAATTAATTTAGTAAAATGTCTGCTGCGTTCAGATATTTTTAATTTTCCCCTCCTTCCACATGACTGCCATGAGAGTTAATTATTAATCACATCCTCTCTGTGTCACATATAGGGGGGATGTTGCTTTGCTGCAAATTAATTCTCCTTCTTTCTGGACTTTAAGGGATATTCGTCAGCACATGCAATGTGGATGTGAGATGGTTTCCATTTGACATCCAGCGCTGTGAGCTGAAGTTTGGTTCATGGACCTTTGACGGATGGCTGCTGGACATCCAGATGAAGGAGGCAGATGTGTCGGGGTACATGTCCAATGGAGAGTGGGATCTCATGGGTACGTCTGCATAGAAAGTGGGCTAGAATACAATGTATCTGTAAATATTCAGAGATTAATTAAACCTGTCAGAATTCAAAGTACTTCTCTCAGTTCTTCATTTATTACATTTATTTCATTTTTAATCCTGATGTGTGCACAGCATTTTATGTAAAGATTTATACTCAGCTGTATTTTTAATGAAGTCTGGTCCTGGGCTACATTTTTCTCATGCACAGCCAACCAAGCACACAACATTTTATTAGTTACATCGGTCACGTTCTGCTGCAGAACAATAAAATTTGGTGCCACATCTTTTTTATTTCTCTGTCTTCTCAGAGGTCCCCGGAGGTCGTAATGAGGTTTTCTACGACTGCTGTGCAGAACCGTACCCAGATGTTACGTTCGTAGTAACGCTACGAAGGAGAACCCTGTTCTACGCTCTCAACCTGCTCATCCCATGCGTGCTCCTCTCCTCCATGACCCTAATGGTCTTCTTGCTCCCAGCCAACTCTGGGGAGAAGATCAGCCTCGGTGAGATATCATAACTGGAAAGAGGGGGTGTAGTGGGGTGATGAAAGGAAAGGGGCACAGTGTATGCGAGAACATGGATTTAATATCTAATGCCTTGTTGTGCATACAGTGCCTTGTAAAAGTACAGGGGTTGGACAATGAAACTGAAACACCTGTCATTGTAGTGTGGGAGGTTTCATGGCTAAATTGGACCAGCCTGGTAGCCAGTCTTCATTGATTGCACATTGCACCAGTAAGAGCAGAGAGTGAAGGTTCAATTAGCAGGGTAAGAGCACAGTTTTTTGCTCAAAATATTGAAATGCACACAACTTTATGGGTAACATACCAGAGTTGAAAAGAGGACAAATTGTTGGTGCACGTCTTGCTGGTGCATCTGTGACCAAGACAGCAAGTCTTTGTGATGTATCAAGAGCAAAGGTATCCAGGGTAATGTCAACATACTTCCAAGAAGGATGAACCACATCCAACAGGATTACCTGTGGACGCAAGAGGAAGCTGTCTGAAAGGGATGTTTGGGTGCTAACCCGGATTGTATCCAAAAAACATAAAACCACAGCTGCCCAAAACACGGCAGAATTAAATGTGCACCTCAACTCTCCTGTTTCCACCAGAACTGTCCGTCAGGAGCTCCACAGAGTCAATATACACGGCCGGGCTGCTATAGCCAAACCTTTGGTCACTCATGCCAATGCCAAACGTCGGTTTCAATGGTGCAAGGAGCGCAAATCTTGGGCTGTGGACAATGTGAAACATGTATTGTTCTCTGATGAGTCCACCTTTACTGTTTTCCCCACATCCGGGAGAGTTACGGTGTGGAGAAGCCCCAAAGAAGCGTACCACCCACACTGTTGCATGCCCAGAGTGAAGCATGGGGGTGGATCAGTGATGGCTTGGGCTGCCATATCATGGCATTCCCTTGGCCCAATACTTGTGCTAGATGGGCGCGTCACTGCCAAGGACTACCGAACCATTCTTGAGGACCATGTGCATCCAATGGTTCAAACATTGTATCCTGAAAGCGGTGCCGTGTATCAGGATGAAATGCACCAAAAAACACACAGCAAGACTGGTGAAAGATTGGTTTTGATGAACATGAAAGTGAAGTTGAACATCTCCCATTGCCTGCACAGTCACCAGATCTAAATATTATTGAGCCACTTTGGGGTGTTTTGGAGGAGCGAGTCAGGAAACCTTTTCCTCCACCAGTATCACGTAGTGACCTGGCCACTATCCTGCAAGAAGAATGGCTTAAAATCCCTCTGACCACTGTGCAGGACTTGTATATGTCATTCCCAAGATGAATTGACGCTGTATTGGCCACAAAAGGAGGCCCTACACCATACTAATAAATTATTGTGGTCTAAAACCAGGTGTTTCAGTTTCATTGTCCAACCCCTGTATATGTATCCATGAGCTTCTTTACATTTTGTCCTATTAAAGCCACAAACCTTAATATACAGTGCCTTGCGAAAGTACTCGGCCCCCTTGAACTGGTCAACCTCTTGCCACATTTGAGGCTTCAAACATAAAGATATAAAATTCTAAATTTTTGTGAAGAATCAACAACAAGTGGAACACAATCGTGAAGTGGAATGAAATTTATTGGATGTCTCAAACTTTTTTAACAAATAAAAAACTGAAAAGTGGGGCGTGCAATATTATTCGGCCCCCTTGCGTTAATACTTTGTAGCGCCACCCTTTCCTGCAATTACAGCTGCAAGTCGCTTGGGGTATGTCTCTATCGGTTTTGCGCTGAAATTCTTGCCCATTCTTCCTTGCAAAACAGCTTGAGCTCAGTGAGGTTTGATGGAAAGCGTTCGTGAACAGCAACCTTCAGCTCTTTCCACAGATTCTCGATTGGATTCATGTCTGGACTTTGACTTGGCCATTCCAACACCTGGATACGTTTATTTGTAAACCATTCCATTGTAGATTTGGCTTTATGTTTTGGATCATTGTCTTGTTGGAAGATAAATCTCTGTCCCAGTCTCAGGTCTCTTGCAGACCCCAACAGGTTTTCTTCCAGAATGGTCCTGTATTTGGCCCCGTACATCTTCCCATCAATTTTGACCATCTTCCCTGTCCCTGCTGACGAAAAGCAGGCCCAAACCATGATGCTGCCACCACCATGTTTGACAGTGGGGATGGTGTGTTCAGGGTGATGAGCTGTGTTGCTTTTACGCCAAACATATCGTTTTGCATTGTGGCCAAACAGTTCGATTTTGGTTTCATCTGACCAGAGCACCTTCGTCCACATGTTTGGTGTGTCTCCCAGGTGGCTTGTGGCAAACTTAAACGGGACTTTTTATGGATATCTTTGAGAAATGACTTTCTTCTTGCCACTCTTCCATAAAGGCCAAAAATTTTGTGCAGCGTAACGACTGATTTTTTGTCCAAGGGGGACAGCCCTCCCCCCACCTCAGCTGTAGATCTCTGCAGTTCATCCAGAGTGATTCTGGCCTCTTGGCTGCATCTCTGATCAGTCTTCTTCTTATTCGAGATGAGAGTTTAGGGGGGCCCCCCGGGTCTTGGTAGATTTTGGCAGTGGTCTGGATACTCCTTCCTATTTCAATATGATTGCTTGCACAGTCCCCTTTGGGATTTTTTAAAGCTTGGGAAACTTTTTGTATCAAAATCCGGCTTTAAAACTTCTCCACAACAGTATCTCGGACCTGCCTGGTGTGTTCCTGGGTCTTCATGATGCTCTCTGCGCTTTGAACAGAACCCTGGGGACTATCAAAAGAGCAGGTGCATTTTATACGGAGACTTGTTTACACACAAGTGGATTCTATTTATCATCATCAGTCATTTTGGGATAACATTGGATCATTCAGAGATCCTCACTGAACTTCTGGAGTGAGTTTTCTGCACTGAAAGTGAAGGGGCCGAATTATATTGCACGCCCCAACTTTTCAGTTTTTTTTTTTTTAAAAACGTTTGACACATCCAATAAATTTCATTCCACTTAAGTGATTGGGCCCCACTTGTTGTCGATTCTTCAAAAAAAAAATTTAAATTCAATTTTTATTCAATTCATTTTTATTTTATATTTCCCAAATTTTCCAAAAAACACATGTCGTCTCAAGGGGCACTTCAAAAAAAGTCAGGTACATACATTCCAATTAATCCTAACCTTTAAACAGTGCAGTCAGATTTTTTGGGTTTTTTAAAATTGGAAAAAAAGGGTTTTTCTATCTAAGGGAAAAACCCAGCAGATTGCATCCAGTCAGGGGACTTGCAGCATTCAACTCCTCCTGGATGAGCATGTAGAGCCGGGACAGTCCACGGGGCGTTGATTTTTGCGGGCAATCCCTATACTGAGCATGCAGTGTAGTGAACAGTGGAGAGAAAAAACTCCCTTTTTAAACAGGAAGAAACCTCCAGCAGGAACCGAGGCTCAGTGTGAGCGGCCATCTGCCACGCCCGACTGGGGGTTAGAGAAAAAACAGAGCAGAGACACAAAGAGAAAAAAGAAGGACTGATCCAGGAGTACTTTCTATTGGGAAGGAAAAGTAAATGTTAATAGATGTAGCTCCTTTTAGTCTTTTTCATCTAAAAAGGGAAAAAACAGATAAACTCGACCCAGTTTTCAAGATTAGGGGTCGGGAAAAACAGCCAACATAGATTTAGTCAGGGGTTAAAGGCCGGGTCTTAGCCAGGGTCTGGGAGAGAGAAGGGGTTAAAAACCAAAAAAGACGGGGCCATGTGGATCTTTCGGAAGAGGGTGAGAAATTTAATTTGGGGTTCCCCAGCAAAAGCTTGGGACGATGCCCCTCTCCAAAAAGGGCCCACAGGTAGCCCACGGAGTCAGGCCGGGTGTAGTTTCCTAGGAAGAGAAAAAAAACAGAGAAAAAATTTAAAGCTGAAAAAAAACCAAAAAATACAAAATTGAAGAGTAGGGAAGAATGAGCGAAGGGGGTGAAAGGGGGTCATTAGTCCTACAGAAGCCTAAGCTTATAGCAGCATAACTACAGAGATATCTCGGAAAAACCTAAGCCACTCAAATAAAAGGGGTTTTTATCAAAAAGGGAAATTTTTTAAACCCCAGCCTTTAAAAGTAGACAGTTTGCCCATCTAGAGCCCACTGATGGCCATTGTTTAACAAAAAAACCCCCAAAGGGATTGGGATACCTCTCTTTTTTCAGATTGGGGGGGGGTTTTCAACTATTGGAAAAGAGGGGGGGTCATACAGGTAGCAGAAAGGAGTTTTGTGTTTGCACCCCCAACCAAAATGAGCCGGTTTTAGGCTAAACCGGACTTCCCCCCTTACTCCATCCAACCCAAAGGGGGGGGGAGAAAACGGGGCTAAAAAAAGGAAGATAGCTCAGGAAAAACCAAAGCCACTCTAAAACTATAAGCTTTATCAAAAAAATAAAATTTTTTAAGCCTAGCCCCTTTAAAATAGACAGGGTGGGCCGCCCCCACGGACTAAAAAACTGCAAGCTGGTTTTCCACAGGAGAGGAGCCTGATAAAACTAAAGGATCTGCCTCCCATTCTACTTCTAGAGACTCTAGGAACCACCAGTAAACCGCAGGCTGAGAAACCAAGTGCTCTGTTGGAAAAGTATGGAACAATCAGATCTCTGATGTATGTGGGAGCTAAAATCATTAAGGGCTTTTTTATGTGAAGGAGGGGAAATTTTAAAAATTTTTATTCTGGGGTTTAAAAGGGAAACAAATTTAAGGAAGCTAAAGTTTGGGGAAAAATGATCTCTTTTTTAATTTTCATCAGAAAATCCGGGTGCAGCCCTTTTGAATCAGGAAAGGGTTTTTAACTTGGGGGGGGAAATTTTTTGGGGCAACCTGATAGTAAAGAATTTCAATAGTCCCAAACCTTGAAGTAAAAAAATGCATGGACTAGTTTTTTTAGCGTCACTCCTTTGGGTAGGATATTTCTAAATTTTTTGGGAAAGTTCCCGGGGAAAGAAAGAAGGAAATCCTAGAAAAACCCGTTTAAAATGGGATTTAAAAAGACATGCCTGGTTTTAAAAAAAAACCAAAGGGGGTTTTTCCTTTTTTTACCGGGGGTCCCAATTTTAATTGGGCCCTCCCGGTTAAAATTTATTGGGTTTTGTGCTTTTTTTTTAAAAAAAATCCGGGCCAAAGACGGGGGCCGTTTTTTGTCTTTGTCTAAATTTAGAAGCAGAAAATTTAAAGTTCCAAACCCAAATTTTTTTTATTTCAAGCCCTGGGTTTTATCATCTAAAAATGGTTGGGGGGATCAGGGCCTTTTGGGATAAAGTAAAAACGAGTGTTTAAACCGTAACAGGAAAATTTTTTCTATGCTGCCCCGATAATTTTAACCCATTGGAAGTTGGGATATAAATTAAAAAGAATTGGGCCAAAATACTTTAAAACCCCGTGGTAAACCCCCAATTAACCCTGGAGTTTTTTAAAAATGATTTATTTATTTACATGAAAAAAAAAACTGGGAAAAACTGGGGCAGACAAATAAGAATTTTAAAACCCGCCCAAACGCTGTTCCCCTGATCCCTACAAGGGATATTCCCCGTTTTTTTTAAAAAGAATTTGTGGACGACTGTATCAAAAAGCAGCACCGAGATCTTAAAAAGGGAAAAAGTACAGATTTTAAAACCATTATCTGAGGCAATTTGAAAATCATTAGTGACTTTTCCCGGGAGAAACCTTTTCAGTGTTATTATGAGCTTTGAAACCTGAGGGGGAAAAAATCTTTTTTTTTAAAAAACAGGGCATTCTGTGTAAAGGGTCCCCAAATTTATTAGGCAACTTTTTCTCAAGAATTTTAGATAAGGGAAGGAAGATTGGGTATAGGTTTTTAAATTTTTTTAAGTCATCTCGATTAAACGAAGGTTTTCCCCTTAAACAAAGGTTTTAATTTCCGCTACCTTAAAAGTTTGTGGTACAAAACCATTTACTAAAGATAAATTAATCATATCTAAAATTGGGCTGGTAATCAGGGGGAAAACCTTCCTTAAATTTAATTGGTTGGGATGGGTCTAACATACAAGTTGAAGGTTTAGATGAAGCTAATATTCTGATAACTTAGGAAGCTCCACAGGATCAAAACAGTCCAAACACAGATCAGGTTCTACAGTTACTTCCAATGTTGTCTCACTTGTTGAGGATGAAGTAATCATCTTTGGGAGTCAAAGATGTCAAAGATTTTCTTTTTAATATAATCAATTTTATTTTGGAAGAATCCCATAAAGTCATGACTGCTGAGAGCTAAGGGAATGGATGGCTCAATAGAGCTATGACTCTGTGTAAGTTTAGCAACTGTACTAAAGAGAAACCTATGATTATTCTTGTTCTCTTCTATTAATGATGAGAAATAAGCTGTTCTGGCTTGGTGAAGTGTCTTTTTATACAACAGTAGGCTATTTTTCCAGATTAAGTAGGAATCCTCTAGGTGTGTAGAGCGCCATTTTCTCTCCAATTTTCTAACATTGTGCTAGTACGCAGTACTAAGTACGAAGTACTAAGTACGCAGCTCTGAATTAAACCAGGGAGCCTGCCTCCTATGAATAATTACCTTCTTTTTCAAGGGGGCTGCATTGTCTAATGCACCATGCAATGATGAAGCAACACTATGAACAAGAGAATCAATTTGTGAAGGGGAAGAAACAAAATTATTGCCCTCCACTGTATTTTTCTGTGATAATGAGGAAATTAAAAGTGGAACAGATTCTTTAAAGGTTGTTACAGCATTGTCTGATAATGATCTACTATAATGAAATTTTCTTTCAGGTGTGGAGTACTCGGTTAAATTAAACTCAAAGGTTATTAAAAAATGGTCAGACAGCACAGGGTTGTGAGAAAATATTGTTATGTCTTTACACTCAATGCCATATGTAAGCACAAGGTCCAGAGAATGAAGACAAACGTGGGTAGGTTTGTTAATGTTTTGAGTAAAGTCAATTGAGTCTAAGATAGCATTAAAGGCTATATTTAAGCTATCACTTTCAGTGTCAACATGAATGTTAAAATCCCCCACTATAATAACTTTATCTGTATTTAACACTAAATCGAATAAAAGGTCTGAAAATTGATCTAAAAATTGAGAGTAAGGGCCTGGTGGACGGTACAAAACAACAAACAGAAGTGGTTTTTAGTGCTTTGCAGTTGGATGAGGAAAACTAAGGATTAAATATTCAAAAGAGTTGTAGCTATTGATTGGTCTGGGACTAGTCAATAAATCGGACTGAAAGATGGTTGCTACTCCTCCTCCTCGCCCAGTATTTCGAGGAATGTGAAAATTTAAATAATTATTAGGAGTTGACTCATTTATAGTTACATAATCCTCTCGCTGCAGCCAGGTTTCTGTGAGGCAAAATAAATCAATCTGATTATCACAAATCAGGTCACTAACTAGACCCAAGTCTTTGAAGAGAGAGATCTTATGTTCAGTAAGCTACTTTTAATTGTTTTATTTTTAGTCTGATTTGTGTTTATTTTTATTAGATTTTCCTGATTTCCTCCTTTTAGATAATTTTTTAATCTATTAAATTTTGGCCGTGGGCGAGACACTATCTTAATAGGGTAATGGGTGGGTAGCGGTACAGAAGCTGCAGAGAGGAGTGTTAAACTACGACCCTGCTTCCTGGTCTGAACCCTGGGTTGTCAGAGGTTTGGAGAACTAATAAATTCGGCCAGATTCCTAGAAAGAAGAGGTGCTCCATCCAAAGTGGGATGGATGCCGTCTCTCCGGATCAGACCAGGTTTTCCCCAAAAGGTTCGCCTATTATCAATGTAACCCACATTGTTTTCTGGACACCACCTAGACAGCCAGCGGTTGAATGACAGCATGCGGCTAAACATCTCGTCACTGGTCAGATCGGGGAGGGGACCAGAGAAAATTACGGAGTCCGACATTGTTTTGGCAAACTTACACACCAAAGCAACACTAACTTTAGTGACCTCCGATTGACGTAACCGGGTGTCATTACCGCCAGCATGAATTACAATCTTACTGTATTTACGCTTATTCTTAGCCAAGAGTTTCAGGTAGAATTTAATGTCACCCGTTCTGGCCCCTGGCAGACATTTGACTATGGTCGCTGGGGTCTCTAGTGCCACGTTTCTGACTATAGAGCTGCCAATTACCAGAGTTGGCTTCTCAGCGGGTGTGTCGCTGAGCGGGGAAAATCTGTTAGAAACGCAGACGGGTTGGTGGTGACCTGTGGGCTGGGATCTAGGACTATGCTTTCTACGTACCGTCACCCAGCCGGCCTGAGGCCGCGGCTGCGTGGGCTCAGCTGAAGGACTGCTACAGGGAGCTACCCTCGGTGGCTGTTGAAAAACCAGCAGATCTGCTGGTGCTGGTGTTGAAAAACCAGCAGATACCCGAGGCCCCTTAGCCAGCGCGGAGCCTGGCCTCCAATTCCGACACCCTTGCCTCCAAAGCTACAAAAATGCTACATTTATTACACGTACCATTATCACTAAAGGAGGCAGAGGAGTAACTGAACATCTGACACAGAGAGCAGGAAAGAGGAGGAGACTCAGAGAGAGAAACAGCAGAACGGGTAGCCATGGTGGAGCTAAAGCTAACGCTAAGCTAGCGACCCCTTACCACTACTAGTAAAAACCGTGTAAAACACGGAGAGTCCCCAAACGTTAAAAGCAGCAACAGAACGTATGTGTTTTAACGTGCTTATGTATTAGAACAATTAAGAGAAATCACAGTAGAGAGAAATTAGATCAAACGAGAGAGCCTTCACACACCAAACAATCCAACGAGTGCAAACAGGAAGTGACGAATACGCCTTACCAGGCCTCCACTCTCCACTCTCTATGTAGAAATGTAAATGTAAAATTAGAATTTTATATCTTTATGTTTGAAGCCTGAAATGTGGCAAGAGGTTGAAAAGTTCAAGGGGGCCGAATACTTTCGCAAGGCACTGTGTTTTACTGTGCTTTTATTATGTGATAGTCCAACACAAAGTAGTACATGACTCTGAAGTGAAAAAAAGGATGCATATTTTTCTAAATTTCTATAAATAAAAATCTCAAAAGTGAGGTGTGCTTTTGTATAAAACCCTCTGTACTTTGAAACACCAAAATAAAATCTAGAGCAACCAAATGCCTTCAGAAGTTAAAATACAGCTGAAAACAAAATACAGGTTTCTTAGAAAATGCAGCTGTAGTATAGCATAACTCCATACCTACCAGGACATGGCTATCTACCTACACTAGCAGGTCGACCACAGATAGCATTAACCACAGGAGTACTCAGGAAGCCTGTGGTTAATGGTGGAGAGGTGCAGAGAAGCAAACACTAATCCTGAACACACTAGCCTAGCTGTGAAACATGGTAGCAACATGTTGCTGTGGGGATGTATAACATGTTGCTGTGGGGATGTATAACATGTTGCTGTGGGGATGTATTTTTCCACCAGGGACAGTGACACTAATTAGAGTTAATGGGAATATAGGTAGAGCTACATGGTAATGCTGGAATAAAATCTGTTACAGGCTGGAAAAGACTTGAGACTGTGCAGGCAATTGTGCTTTCAGCAGAACAACGACCCCAAACATGCAGCCAAAGTTGCAATAGAATGGTTTAGATCCAAGTGTATTCATGTGTTAGGCCTAAATCTGATCAAGAATCTGTGGCATTACATGAAAATTCATGTTAACAGATACTCTCTACTCAATCTGACTGAGCTTGCATTGTTTTGGAAGGAGAAGATGGCAAAAGCTTCAATCAGTAGAAGTGCAAAACTGGTTAAGACATACTCTACAAAAACCTGCAGCCGCAGCAGTAAAAGTGGGTTCTGGTTGTTTCTGTTTGTAACATGATGTAAAAATAATACTTTTGCCATGTACTGAACAGTGTTAAGAGTGTTTTTCTTCAAATCTTTCCCCAGTAACATCAAAGCAGAACTTTATATCAGTACCTTAATAAAGCAGAAGGCAACACTGGAAGAAAGGTGGGGACAAAGAAGGAAAACATAAAAAGTAAAACTGAGTATGATCTTTCGAATGTTAGAAGGATTGACGGTTGAGGCTGGAAATCAAAGACATCATACATAATTCACTGTGATGGACTCCTGTACCTCCGTGCTTATAAGATGGTCTGTTCTTGTTTTTGTCACTCCATGACTCCCCGATGTCCTGTGTTTGCCTTCAGGCATCACTGTTCTGCTTTCTCTAACTGTCTTCATGCTGATGGTTGCAGAGATTATGCCCGCCACTTCCGATTCCGTACCTCTGATTGGTTAGTTGTTTCTCTTTTTGTGCTTACATATGTATCACATCAGGATGTTGCCGTCTTTTGTGGTGACCAACATGTGTGTGTTTCAGGTCAGTACTTTGCCAGCACCATGGTGATTGTTGGGATGTCGGTGGTGGCCACAGTCATCGTCCTCCAGTTCCATCACCACAGTCTAGACAGCGGACAAATGCCACGCTGGGTGAGTTCTTCGCAACATCAGCTCATTATATGGGTGTCTAAGGTGGCGTGGAAGGGGATTTCCTTGTCAATATTCCTGAATTTCTTAAACAAGGTTAAAAATTATACACCTTTTTCTTTTGTTAGTTAAGATTACCTTTAATTCCACAACTGAGACTTGTAACCAAAAAAGAGGTGTGGACAAAGAATGTTCTCCTCTTGTTCTTCATTTACAATCCTTCGTGTTGCGCTTTTAAAGTTGTCTGTTGAGGAGTTATGGGTGTGTTTGGGATCATAGTCCTTTTATAGAAGCCATTCTTTTATATTTGACAACAAAGTGGTTGTAACTAGTGGAACTGATTCCTTCTTTTTATGGAAGTAAATCAATGGTCAATCGACCACTGTGGGGTTCTGGATCCCTTCAGTTACAGTGCCTTGCAAAGGTATTGATACTCCTTAAACTTTTTCATATTTTGCCAAGTGATAACCACAAACCTCAGCGTATTTTTATGCTAAACCAGCCACTAATATGAAGTGAAAGGATAATATTACATGGTTTAAATACAATACTTTGTAGAAGTGTAGAAGATTTTAGCTCAGTTTACAGCTGCAGGTTTTGGGGTTGAATCTCTACCAGCTTTTAACCTCTGTAGACTTTGTTTTTGAATGATTTTCTCAGCAACTCTGCCCAGTTTACTGTTTAGGCTGAAGAAAAGCATCCCCAAAGCATGATGGTGCTGCCACCATGTTTCATGATGGGGATGGTGTAAAATACAGAGATAGTTTTCCCCTGCACTACGTTTTGGGTAACTTTCAACAAGGACTTTCTTCTTGCCACCCTTCTATAATGCCAAATAGGTGGAGTGCACAAATAATACTCATCGTGTTGATAGATTTGCTTTCCTGAGCTGTGAATCTTTGCAGCTCCTCCAGAGTAACCATAGGCCTCTTGGCTCCTTCTCCAATTAATGCTCCCCTGGCCTGGCCTGTTATTTCAGGTGGATAGCCAAGTCTTGTAGGTTCGGCGGGGGTGAGATGCTCATTTCACCTTCAATTGGTAGACTGAACAGGGCTCCATCAAATGTTGAAAGATTGGGCTATTGTTTTAAAATCTCAATAGTTGGATTTTTTTGGGGGGTATAAAAGTGTGTGTGTGGGTGTGGGCGGGGGGGGGGGGGGGGGGGGGGGTCAAATGCACAAACAGTTTAGAATCTACGTTTAGAAAAAAATAAAAGCCATGATTCATTTTCCTTTCAATTTACAAATATGGCCTTCCTATCACGCAAAATCCCAAGACAATGCAATAAAGTTTGAGGATGAAATGGAACAAAAAGTTAAAAAGTTTGAATACTTTTGCAAGACTTTTGTATGTTCAGATGTCACTGCAGAAATAAAACAGTGCATCACCAGCGCAAAATCTGCTGAATCTTCAGAGGAGTTATTTCCAGTAAAACAGGAGTTTTAATTTGTCTCATCCTCTAAGAGCAGTTCTCTCATAAAGGACTTTATGCTCTTTCATTGACCTCCACACAGTTCGTGTTCACTGCTTTTTCTTAATTACATCAAAAACTCTGGAAATGACCACCTGAAAACACTTATTATTATCCTGGTCTGATGGGCATCAATTATGTTATGCTACAGTGCCAACCAGGGCAGTAGTGAAGAGGAACCCATAACTGCTGACTGATAGATATTCCTGATGTACTATGTTGTAAAGCTTTTAAATTGGAAATCACAAGGTCTCCTTTAACAATGATGGTGAAAATGTCACATCCAGTTGGTTGGGGTGCCCAAATCTATGCCCACAGTGTCTTTCCTGTTTTGTGGTTTTAACTGGACAAGAATAAGAACACAAAATGTTTCTCACTCAACAAGATACATGGACTGTTTTTCATATGGCCTGTTAGGTCAGTTCTCCAGAGGAGTATTAGAAAGGAGTAACATTAGCATTTATATGCTATTTGCAGGACTGCGCTATATTTTATCCTACATTTTATTTGGTTGGGGGGACAACAAAAGAAGTGGCTCACCACTGACCAGATCATGCGAATTTAGGCTGAATTTACTACCTGCAGTAGCAGAAGGGCTATGAGTTTGTTCAGTGTTTGGGTTCTAATGTGACTACTTGTCAATCACAAATATTCTGATTGTGTTCTGTTATTATTGACCGTCAGGTGCATTTGGTTCTGCTGCAGTGGGTTCCTTGGTTTCTGCGCATGAAGCGACCAGGAGAGGGAGCAGAACCCACTCTTTCCAGCAGCCAAGCAGACTCTCACAGCAAGACCCTGTCCTCTCCGACCACCACCGCAACCACCATACCCATCCCCATCCCAACTTCATCCATTCTGCCACAGAATCTCGGTTCCCTGCAGGCAAGCTTGGCGCAGCTCAGCCACCCTCTGTCCAACCAACTTCCTCCCCGCCCAAACTCCCAGGCTATTATCCAGCCCAATCCCAGCTCCAATCCACCACCTCAGCCCAATGGTCATCTGCCTTACATGGGCTTTCAAACCTTCCAGACCACTGCTGAACTGGAACCTGTTCAGAGGTACCGAACTACCAGCCATGGGAGGGCTAACAGAGGACCAGGTGGAGTTGGGGATGGAGATGAAGGGGTTGCTGGGGGAGGAGGAGGTGGGGGAACGATTGGAGATATAGCAATACATCAACACCTCCATTCTTCAAAGTTTGGTAGTCCCCCACTGGATACTCTTGTGTCTCCAGACCCTGAGCCAGCAGGCACAGCCACTGGACCCTGTGGCTTAGAGGTTGGGGGTGGGAGATCAGCCACTCTACACAGCCACACTGGGATGATTCGATCTGTTGCTGTGGACAACCAACTACAGGCTCTTCTAACAGAGGTGCAGTTCTTAGTGGAGCGTGTACGCGAGCAGGACCGTCAGCTGAGTCTAGCGGAGCAGTGGCAGTTCGCTGCCGCCGTCATCGACCGCCTGTGCCTGGTTGGATTTAGTGTTTTCAACATCATCTGCACCATTGCTATCCTCATGGCTGCCCCTAACTTTGGAATAGCACTGTCAAAAGACTTCCTCTGAGAGGTAAAGAAGCAAGTGTGAGAAGGACGGCGATGTGATGAGGCATTGATGGAAGCACAATTTTGATTTTAAAAGCTGGAAAGAACTGTTGACAGTGACTAAGAAACTTTACAGTTAATTTTCTTATGGAATACTTTCATACCTTCCTGCTTACAATAGGTTGTTAAGAATTTAAAGAAGAAATAACTTTTAAAGAGAAAAACTCTGAACAGAACTCAATATGTAGCATATGTGAAAATGATCAATTCTGACTCAACCTAAATTTGAAAAGTATAGCATTTGTAAAATGATGCCTAGTTAAAAGCAGAAGAGGGTTATTCTTGTGTGTCCTCATTTCAACATTAAATTGTGAAATTATGAAGTTTTCCCACTGGGTTTTGCTCTTTCTGAAGGTTTTGGGTCAATCTCTGTGTCAATGCCTACCAACAGCAGCCCTCACAACTCATCATGCCAAACTCATCAGCTAAATCCGCCATCCATCAGTAAAAGCCAACAATGCTACATGTCTTCATGAACAGGAAAGCTTTGTCCCAATTGGGTGGAAAACCTGGATAACTTCTGTCAAAGTGCAGAGACTGATGAACGTTTCTCTGCATCTGGGATGATGAAGAAATAAACACATGTCATCTGCCTTGATGTTTCATGATGCAGCACGAAAATAATTGTTGAACACATCAACATTTTTTCAGTAAAGGAAGTGGGGCTGGTGCCTATCTGCCGTGACCTCTCCATTATAGAGTTGTCCAGGAGCCAGGGACCCCTTGCAAAGCTATCTGCAAGAAAGACCTGGAATGATGTAGGTAAAACTTTTCTCTGAAAACAAAAAGTGGAGCCCTCAAGTGCAATGGTCTCTATGCACACTCACTGCACAAAAATCCATTGCTGAAAAAAAGAACATTGAGGCTTGCTTATATTTATTTTACATTTACTAGAAACACATTTGTTGGTAATAAAAGCTTCATGACATCTCATGTACATAGAAACTTGTTACATGCATTGTTCAGGTGTGTTTTTGACCAATTTTTCCACATAAGCTGTCTTCAAATCTCGAAGGTTCTGGGGACCTATTCTAAGCACTCAATTTTCTTCAATTTGTTTCACGAGAAGTGATTGACTGGGCCATTCTGGCAGCTTTATTTTGTTTCTCTGAAACCAACTGGTTTTCTTGGCTGTGTGTTTTGGATCATTGCCTTGCTGTAACATTGGTCCTTATTTCATTTTATATGAAATTCATGTAAAGAATTTTCCTGTACATTTCTCCATTTATCCTTGATGCAGTTATATGCATCTTCAGTAATATATGCTGAAAAACAGACCCACATCATGATTTCCCCACCTCCAGACTTAAGTATTGGTATGATGTTTTGAGGCTGATGTGCAGTGGAATTCTTCCTCCAAATTTGGTAAGTTAACTTTTGATTTTATCTGACCAGACTATAATCTCCCACTATTTCATTGGCTCGCCCAAATGTTCAGCAGCAAACGTTAAATGAGCTTCACCATGCTTTTTCTTCAGCAGTAGAGTCTTGCGCAGTGAGCGTGCATAGAGGGCTTTGCAGTTGAGGGCATTACTCATTGTTTTCATGGATAAACTGTAATTCCAGGTCTTTCTGAAGTCCTCTGTGAATGTTTTTTGATTGTTGCACAACTCTTTTGATTATTCCATTGACTTCTCAGTGAGAAAGCTTGCGGGGAGCACCTGGTCACCTTGATTCAACTCCCGTATTATGGCTGCAACTGTGCTCACGGAAACGTTCAGGGCCTGTAGTCACAAAGAATCAAAAGTAGCTCCTAGTGACGTCATTCTAAGAAAAATCTTTGAAATTTCTCCAATTCTAAGATTTGTCTTAGAATTTTCCCTCAGTAAAATAAAAATTATTCACGAAGCATCTTAGGCCTCAAGAGAGCTCCTAACGTGAGGAAGTGTTAAGAGTAGTGAGGATGACTTTTAGTGAGTTTAAGAGTGTCTGAAGCAGAGAAGATGGTGGAAAGACAGAGAGAACAGATAGATAATCTCTGTACAATGAAAAACAGTAAATTAATAAGATGCTACCAGCTCGATTGTGCAGGGACCCACCCCCTAAACAGTTGGGTAAATGAGCACATAAACTTCTATAACAATCATACAATTATTAATATAGAGATAAGGTTTATATTATCATCCCCCTAGGGTGAAATTAAATAGTTTAAATGGCAGGATAGGTTAAAGTGCACCTCTAGTAAGGTAATATTAGGAAGGATAAATAAATAAATAATAGAAACAGTATGAAATTACCATGAATAAAAAGTGAACAAAATTACAAACAATGTAGTACAGAATTATATCAATATTTACAGATTGCAAAATGCTTCAAACAAAAAAACAAAAAACAAAAAAAAAAAAAAAAAAAAAAAAAATATATATATATATATATAATATATATATATATATATATATATATATATATACACCCGCAAGCCCTGCTCTTCTGTTTCAGTTCGATTTTCTCCACCTTTTTTTATCTCCGTTATCCTTTTTGGTTTGGTCATGCTGAGGTCAACCACACCTTACTAAGAGAGGAATTTCAGTCGTCTCCTTGCTAAGGGTCGCTCCCAGGAGCGAGCGGAATCACTCTTAAGCTAAAACACCTTGGCATGAATTTTTAGGCTAAAAAAGGAGCTCGCTGAGAATCTTTGAGAATATGGGCCCTGATGTTCAGAGATCCGTCTGTAAGGACAGCTATCAGTTTGTTCTGCAACAATAAGGTTGTGAAGGGGTTTGAGAGGTCTTTGCTCTTGCACATCATAGCATGGTTTTTATACGATAATTTGGTAATGATGGCCTATAAAACTCAGTTTAAACTAGAAGAAGTCAATGTTAAATAGTACTGATAGAAGGCAGGTTTGCTCGCTAAATCCTGACAGATTTCAGCTGGTTTCTTGGTTTTCTATGGTATTTTGAAGTTCATTTTCTTTGTTTTTAACACATATTCCCTGTTGTATTCCATTTTATTACACTTAATCTAATTTGCAGGACTGTTTGTCTTAATTTCCGTGTATTTGTGGATAATGTTGGTTGTTAGTGACATTTGGTGGGAATTTCCTGTCATTTGGCCCATTTAAAATATATTTACAAAGAAAAACACTGACATGTTCAATATTTGTATGCTAGTAATCTGGATGATTGACCCAAGTATGCATCCACAAACGGCAGATGAAGTTATCACAGGATTTGAACCTTGGTCAAAATTTTGCTGTTTGAGTTCCAAGAGAACAGGATCATGTTGTTGGCTGCTAGAAAAATGTCAATTTTTACCACTTTTTACATTACCATATGGGTACAGGCAGCCATGGCAAAACATATTTTCATAGGTTCAGCTTCTTATTCCACTAAGTGAAACAACTGTTAACGTTTTTTGATACAAAGAAGTGAAGAATGAGACTGCTTAGTTCTCTGGATTACTATCTGATAAAAGTAGGTCCTATGAGCGCTCTGTAGCGCTAAAATATTAAAATTACAATTCAAGATGATTAATTAATACATTTGAGAAGTGAAACCTGTGATCTGACCTTGACTCCATAAGATTTTTCTTTTTACTTTTTTTGGTAAAATTGAGCTTCATTTGCTTTGCAGTGTACATATCATGATTTATCAAATTACTTTTGTTTAAAAAAGACAAAGCAAAAACAAATAAAAGTGCATAAAATACCTATATTGATTTGATAGTTGAAAGATATGTGTTGTGGCGCTTTCTTAACCAAAAATGAGAAAAGCGATCTAAAAACCAGCTATCCTGTGAGCAAGTTTCTGTGAATAACAAAAGACAAAGAACCTGACAACTTCTACCAAATTGGCAACATTTGTCCACAGTTATCAAATACAGTCAAGCCAAAGCAACGTACGTCCTGAAATTTCATCTAGTCCAGACACCCACAAGCTGTTTGACGTGTCTGGGTTTGGTTTCATATGCTGGAAATCACTTTCCAAGATATGAATCACATATTATTAAGCCCTGAAGTTATTCATGTGAAAGTAAAGGCTAGATGAGATGAGACAAGAACACAACAGGAGTTTAACTGCTGTGGAGCAGAAAGCAAACAGATACTTCTTATAAAATTTTCTGCACGCTGCAGTAGGAAGCATTGTTTATTCTCTGCATTAATGAGATACAGCGCCCGCCACTACTATTGACATGCCGGAAAAAGATATGTGCAAAAGTCATAAAGAAGCAAATTTTTGCTGCAGTGAGCTTGGTTTACTTGTATTCCATATAAATAGCTATTATTTCAGTTTCCTAGATGATCAAGACATGTCTGCCTTACTTGCATCAAATGTTCTCGTCTTTTTCAATTTCCTGAGCAGTAAAGAGAAATAGGCATCAGTGTTACATTATATTTGTACCTCAAGGAAACAGGATGCCATAGAATATGAATTAAACTTTCCTAGACGCTTTGATCAACCTAACAAAGGAAGAATAATCAAAAGAATTGCCTCAATTATAATTATTTCATAGGGATTGTTAGCGGTGGATATATGGTATTTATATGGGATTTTTTTGTGTATTATTCTAAAAGAAAATTAAATATATATGACATATTTAAGGACTTTATCTTTGTCAAGAGCGCCAATACTTGTAGAAGGTGCTGTAAGTCAATAATATGGGAAGCAGTCAAGAGGCCCGTGATAGCTCTGGGGGAGCTTCAGAGTTTCCACCCCTCGTGAGGGATAATCTGTCAACATAACAAAACTATTAGATTTGCACTTTATAAATCTGGCCTTTCTTGAAGAGTCAGTGTGGCAAGAAGAAAGCAAAAATAAGTAATTTTTCAATACTCTTGTAGGGAATGCTGCAAATATTTGGAAAAAAAGGTGTGCTGGTCAGATGAGACATTTTACCTTTTGCCCACTTGTTATTTATGGGGAAAAAATGAACATACCGCATCACAATGAGCACCTCATTGCGAGTGTGAACCGTGGTGGAGTGGTGGTTCTAGACCAAATTTACCAGGGGGGGATAGGGTGGGGTGTTTGTTTTAGTTTGTTTTTTTTTTCTCATGGGGGCACAGAACAAAAAAGTGAAAAAGAGAAAACAGGGCAATATTTAAACATTTAATATTTTCCAGAGCCACTTGCGGCTCTGGAGCTGCAGGTTGTAGACCCCTGATCTAGCAGATGATAACTGTGATTCTATCTCAATATGCCTAAGGCTAAAGGTGCAACACCTTAATTTTTAATTCGTTGTTAAAGTAAAATTGTAAAGGTAAAAAATTTAATTGGTTCAAGGGACCAATCAGTTACAGTTGCTGTTCTAGGACATATCATCATAAGAAATAGATATAGTATTATGTCTTCAGAGGGACCATGGGTGGCAAAATCATTTAGTGGGGATGCTTGTCTTCAGCAGGAACCGGAAAACTGGCCATAGTTGATGGGATGATGGATGGAGCTAAATACAGTCTTGGAAGAAAACTTGTCAGAGGCACCAAAAGACTGCGATGGAGGTTTACCTTCCAGCAGGACAATGACCATAAAAATACAGACAGAGCTACAATGGATGGGTTTAGATCAAAGTATATTCATGAGGTGGAAAAGCTTAGAGAAAGTTTGGGCCTAAATCCATTTAAGAATCTGGGACAGGAAGCTCTCCATCCAACCTGACAGCTTGAGCTATTTTGCAAAGAACGGGCAAAAAAATACAATCTGTAGATATACATAGAGGTGGTAGAGACATTTCTTCCAATTCACAATGACACACCTCTTTGTCTATCACATATAATTGAAAATAAAGTTTGGGGTTTTAAGGTGACAATGTTTGAGGGATATTATTACTTTTGTAAGAGACTATATATGGTATTGAAATACAGACTGAGCTGTAAATATTTCAAAATACATTTCGTTGTCTCTGAAATTCTCCACGGACACATCAAAAGTTTCATTTTCTAGCCTGGCTCCCCCATGAGTGAAATTTTGAAAAGGATGCGGAAATAGGGGACAGAGGCAGTTAGGGAGAACAACATGAGCCTGAGAGGAAAAGAAAGGACAGAGGATATGAAGCGCAGCAATAAAGGAAGGGCAGAGGAATGAAAAGGCTTTGCAGAGATAGACAGAGATGATGCAGAATGAACGGAGGGAACAAGGTGTTTTTATGGGTTGGTTGAGAGAAACAGACGAGGGAGCAAAAAAATGTGCTGAGGGAGCAGGTTGGGACCAATAAAGTTTTTAACTGATTGGTCATTAATGAGAAAGGGAGGAGTTGAGAGGTGGAAAGGAAGAGGAGTGACTCCCTCGCCTCCCTCCTCCTCTGTCTCCTCGTAGAGGCTGCAGCTGCTAAACTGCGCTTAGACCAGCATTTAGGGGTGGCTGGACATATATTCAGAACTGGAAGAGGCTGTCTTTAACAGGATTTATGCAATGGATACTGGCAAACATTACTGTTTTAAAATGATTGACTATGAAATAATGCAAACATTTTATGATGATAGCATTTGGCTAATTGATGTCTTGGCAAATTCATGTTCATACCTTTGACTCTGAGGCCATTAATTTGACTTTAAACATCTTCATTCCAAGCATGCTGTGTCAGACGTGTAGCTCCATAACTGAAGAGATACCCTGTGGACGTCAGTGGCCTACTGAACTCCTTTTGTCTGCATACGGCTAGTGCGGCTGCTGAGAATTGCACCACAGCAGAGGTAATAAATTTTCAGAGGCTCTCCTCCTCCACAGACTCAGTCATCCACCTGCTCTGTGTCGACAGCTCATGCGGAGCTCTTTGTTCAGAGGAGAAATGAGCCGAGTCGTGCAACACAGTCCAACAAGCATGAGGGTGGGATGCAGAACATCTGTCTTCTGTATCAGTGGCCCACTGCGATCTGTGGCTGCAGATGTCACACTTTTTTGCACACATGCAAACAGTAACTAAATCTCAGAGTTGGTGTTAAAAGTTGGGAGCATACCACAGACTCAATGCGGTATTCACTGAAAGTCCGAAACCTGAGTCCAGATTTCATGCACACCACCTGCTAGGTGCTGCTGCTGCTGTACAGCCCTGTCAGTTCTGGTGCTGCTCATGTGGAGAAAACAAAGACAGGGAGAGAATTTAAAAGAGTACAACACATGCTCCAAGGTGCACGGCTTTCTGAAAACTAGTTGTTTTCAGTTGTGTAGCGTTTAACAAAGTTTTGTGTGAGGTTTCATACATTTTTTTAATTGGTTTTATTTTCTTCTAAATATTTTTGCTGAGTTTGCTGGTTCTGTTGGTGGAGTAACCATATTATTATTATTATTATTATTATTTTTTTAAGTTAGATCCTTGTTTTTGCTCATTTTGTGGTTTGTTTGATCTGATGGTGTTGTGTTTTAGCTCTTAAGGATATAGTAAGAGGATAATGGTTAAAATCCAGAATAGCTGTGTTATGCAGCCAAGCAATTCGCTCTCAAACTCCAGGCTTGCTTGAGGTTCCCAGTTTTTTTGAAGGCAGAATTAGAGGCTGATCTTTCAGTTCTCAGGCTCCTCTTCTAAGATCCTAACTCCTGCAGCAAGCCTTAAAACGATCCTTTTTGATAAAGCTTATGTAAAGAGTTATTTACGGTATTCTGAGCAGATCATGATCACCTTTGCTTGCTGTTGATTTTACATCTACCCTCTATTTATGCATTATTATATTATGATTGCTCCCTTTTCTCCTTTTGTTTTCTTTCCATACGAAAGACTCTTGGACTACTGTGTCTGTTCAGCTGTGTCCCTTTCTTCGACTGAGCAATATTTTTTCCATTTTTATTTTATATTTTTTGCAGGACTAGTAGCTTTTATTTTTAATATTTTTTTTCAAAATAGGCAGACAGAAAGTGAGGAGGAGAGAATGGGGAGATGTCCAGCATAGGTCTGTGGGGTTGAGACTCGAACCCGGGACGGCTGTGTCAAGGACTGAGGCCTCTCTTAATGGGTCACACGCTCTACCGCTACGCCACACCCGTTATTCTTTCCATAGATTTTAACCCTGGTTCTGCCTTTTTGTTCAGCAGTGTCCTATTCATAGAAGTGCATTCATAAAACTTTTTCTGCCATTAACTTTGTGTACTCTATATTTTTTTCAATGGAAAGTATTCCTGGCTCAGTACTACAGTATTTAGCTGTGTTTCTTTTCCAGACGAAGCATTTGATGGACCTGTTGTTGCTATTAACAACAGTATATGTGCTTTTTGTTTTTTCATTCTCATAAAATTATTTTCTGTGCTCAGTGCTCTTGTGTTTTTGTTCTATTTTTCTTAGGGTCTTCTCAGTGGGTTGTGGCAGATAGCCGCTCACACTACGCCGGGGTCTGCCAGAGGTTTCTTTGCGTTAAAGGCCTGTTGCTCCTTTGAAATGTTGACACATGCTTGCTTAGAATGAGGAATTGCTGCAAAGGCAATGACTTGATAAAATCATCTAGGTTTCCTTAGCTAATGATTTTTTAAACACTTAGGGGTAATGATCAACAGAATATGACTATTATAGAATGATTTTAATTAAATTGGATTGTTTGTCATTTATTCTGGGTCTATGATTGGCCAATATTGGAATAAAAAAAAATGTAAGTGCACAGGATTCTACATAATTGGATATAAACTGAACCCGTCTGGTAAAGTGCCTAGAGATAACATTTGCTCTGAAGTGAAATAAAATGAGGCATTAAAGCAATCATGCAGCAGTTTTGTAGTTTAGCCACTTGTCAGTCCCTCCATCAATCAGAGCCGGAGACATTCAAATATCAGTTTGCCACCACTGTAAACATGCAAGATATCATAGCCAAAAGGACTTTCTAGCAGCACTATGAGGATTACAGACCCTGGATTCAATTCTCAAATTCCTGAAAATTGGAAAATCCTGAGTGTTGAATTCTTTTATAAAAAGTTTAAGTAGTTAAACTTGCAGGAATCCAGGACCCCTGTACTGATCAAAATTCAGATCTTCAGGGATAATATCCCACACCACCAACAGTCAATAGCTATTAATTACTGAGTGCAGACACTTGATACAGATCGATGTGGAGCAACCAGTTCGCTGTCTGTTGGGTAATTGTCTCCCAGATCTCATTAAAAGTCAATGGTATTGGGCGAAATTAAGAAGGAGCAACGTGATGAAAGGAAAAGAGAAAACAGATGTGGCCGCACAAAATAGAGCGGGGAATCTGTGTAAAATCAACTTACTCTGTACGCCAGGAGCGAACTGTTCATAACTTTGGGATGTTGGCAGTACCTCACTCTCTCGCGCATCAGAGCAAAAAATAAGAACTACATTTGCATCAATAAATCAGTTTATTTAAAAGAATATGTTACAATTTAATACAGTAACCGATGCATCTTTTTAAATTTTGCATTTCAACAGGTCAAAAGATTTGCATCTTACCGATCTTCATACCTCATCATCTCAATTTAACACTGATGTATTAATTCAATTCAATTCAGTTTATTTATATAGCGCCAATTCACAACACATGTCGTCTCAAGGCACTTCACAAAAGTCAGGTACATACATTCCAATTAATCCTAACCATTGAACAGTGCAGCCAGATTCTGTTATTTTTTCAAATTGGATAAAAAGTTTTTCTATCCGAGGAAACCCAGCAGATTCCATCCAGTCAGTGACTTGCAGCATTCCCTCCTCCCGGATGAGCATGTATTAAAATAAATAAAGTAAATAACATTGTGTTCAGATCAACAAAATGTCACTTGTCAGACAATCGACTATCTGAGACTTGGTTCAGTAAACAGACAAGAAGCCGACGGAATGTTTTCGGCCTTCTGGGCTGCACATTCAATCTTTCAATTGGAGGATCCGCACTCTAAATTAAAGCCCCTGTACGAACCCACAGAGGTCTGCGTAGGCTCATTAATCACTTGAGATGGTGTTGAGATTTTGTGAACAGCACTATCCCTATAACAAACAAACTCTTAGAAAAATCCACAGAAGTGGATTGTACAAATGCTTGCAGATAGCAGAAACACTTTTTATGTCCTGATTAGCGGCTGTAGAGGGGTTTGGGCAGAGCAACAACTGCTTATTAGTATTTAACCCTATTTAGTGGCATGAGAATTAGCATCTAGAACATGTTCACAAATGACAAACTGAGAGGAAGCTGCAATAAAAACTTAAACTGTTAAAATCAGTGACATTTGTATTACTAAAACGATAATCTTAATGGCTGATCTAATCATGTACAGCAGTAGAGATGCACCGATCAGGCCATTACTGGCCGATACAGGTTTGACCCACCAATTTTGATTTGCTTTTTTATATATAACATGAAAGAGAAAATTATATGTGCTGCAGGTTATTGGATAGAAGTAGTAGTTTTGAATCCAACAGAAAACATGAGGAATAACAAGATTATCCCTATTCATCTAACACAGCATACAAACAAGAGCATTAACGTATATGCAGCTGGATGATGTGTTCATAGACTGAAAATGGTGAGATTGTTGATGCATTTAATACACCTGAAAAAAATCTTTCATATTTTTCTGTATTTGACCTCCCTTTCACCGATCAGGGCAGATCTCAGGCCAACTGATTGGTGCATCTTTCTTCACTGCTATGCAAAAATGTAATCCAGTAATCAACTCTTGAGATTCTGTTTCATGAGCCAGACTTTTCTGTAATCCTCTAAAGTGGTCTTGATCAGTAGTTTTCCTGGCTTTCTAAAGGTTTTTCCAGGTTTTTCTTTGGACTTTGGCTGCTGATCATTTTCAGTTCAGCCCTTGTATCTGATCATTTCGCAATAAGGAAATAAGGAAAGTGGACAAAGGACTGAAGAGGTAAGTTATGGTCTAAAAAAAGAACAAAAAAGATGTACCACAGCATCTTACAGTCATGGTTCATGAAACATCTACGTTTCTTATGCCCTAGATTAGAGATGCACTGACCAGAATTGTTTGGTCGATCACCAGTTTTTGTAAAGCTTTCACTTACAGCTATCAAATTTTGAACGGTTCCGATCTAGGAACTGTAATATAAGAAGACTTGAAAACAGTATTCAAAAAGTGTCTTTAGCATACTTGACATGAGTGGTAATTACATTTTTTTATTAGAAGCAGAGGGGGCATCACACACATCTGTGAGAGCAGTCACAGTAAAAGTGGGTTTGACTAATATTTTTTTAAAAAGGGACAAATTAATTATGGAAGTGAGATTTTCTGCCATTTTTAGCATCTTATATTAGCAATTAGCAAGGACACCATTACTAAAGCAGCAGTCTCCTTGTATATTCCCGATGGATCCTTAGCTTAACTTGGAAATTTCCAAAAAACTGCTAACATTTCCAAATCCAAGAACCATGTATGACAGAGGTGTAAAACTTAAGAATAAAACAGAGCAACTTCAATGTACTATGTTCAGCCTTCCTGTTATCTGCTTAGTCTTGCTCTCTCTGACAGCCTGTGAAATGCAGACATGTTTTAACATGTCATAGAAAATAGTTTCTCTTTAAATACATTCTTATTTCCCTAAGCTTCCTCTGACTTCATTTCGAAACACCACACTTATCCTGAAATAGCTAATTTTGTCTTTTTACTCAGTTACAACTTCCACACTAAAGTGTGACCTGTTAGCGCTTATTAGAAATGTGTTGAAATTCAGAAAAAGACTAAACTATTGAGCTGTTACCAGTCGGGGCCAATCACATTGAAAACTATGGGATTCGTGTCACATAGACATCATTTGTTGATATAGAAACAGCTACATTTATATCTAAGGTGGAGGTAAACCAGAGACAATCTGATATTTTGTTAAAAAGCAATTAAGTTTGAAAAAAAAAAATTGTATTTTCATTTTTCAATAGACTAAAATAAATTCCATAGCTTTTAAGGCCGTGTAGGAACCCTGTACATGTGTCAAACTGTTATCTTTGGTGTTTTTCATCATTTAAACCAAAGAAAGAGGAAAACTTGACATGGTTCTTATCCCTTGAAACCAGTAGCCTTTTTATACCTGAATAATCCTAAAGTAGAAATTAAGTTGCTTAACAAACTAACAAAAAACACTCATCTGAATGAATACTAGACTAAAAATGGATGCAATGCAGCCAAAGTGTAAAGAAAACAGTTTTGAGAGCACTGAAGAATTACAATATCACTTTAAAAGAATACAACCAAGTCTGACTCCGTGGAAATACAATATAAAAAATGAGTGATTACTTTTACATAAAACTAGTGCCAACTGACTGGAAGTATCAACTTCTAAAACAAGATAAAGTAGATGGTTTAAAGTAGAATGATTTAAAGTGGCAATAGAAATTAATAAGATTTGATTAAACACAATATAACAACAGACAAATATTAGAATGAGGAGACAAAATTTAATAATCTGAAAGAGTAAAAAAAAAAAATCTGACATTCCAGTTTGTTTATTTTTCAAGTCGATGTCTGTACTGGAGGATCACATTATTAGCTTTTACTTGACATTAAACTTCATATCATTTCCATTATTAAACTGAAGCTATAATATCAGTTGCCTTAATGGACAAGAGCCTTTTCCTTTTATTATATTAAAGATGAAAACATTTCCTTCTGATGAGAGACTGTCGCTTCACTAAATCTGGATTCTGCTGTGAACGGCTGGCGGACCAGTACCGTCCACAGAGATAAACACTGCGGATTGGAAAGGCCGCTTGAATTACAAGCCTATTATAAATCCTGTGGGAGCTCCCAGAGACAAAGTAATCACTGTGAACCAGCGAGTAGGCGAGAACAGAGGGACCCCTGCTGTTTGTCCTGGGTAACGCACCCTGAACATAATTCTCTACAATACTGTACTTCTAAAACATTTGCATGGATAGTTATCTTAATACTGTAGGTACAGGTGCATCTAAATAAATTAGAGAAATGTATTTCAATAATTCCGTTTAAACAGTGAAGACTCATTACACACAGTTATATATTTAACGTTTAATTGAGTTAATTTTGATGACTATGGCTTGCAGCTACTAAAAACTACAATTCAGTTTTTTAGAAAGTGTTAATATTCCATATGATCAATAATCAGGACGTTTTAAACAGAAATGTTGTGTTATGGGTTCTAAAGAAGCTGGAGTTCATGTAGTGCTGGATCCAAGCATATTAACAGAAGGTTGAAAGGAAGGAAAAACTGTGGAACGAAAAAGGTGCACAAGCAACAGGGAAAACCACAGCCTTTAGATGTGACACAAAGGCTATTCAAGTGGTTTGGGGGGATTTCACAAAGCAGGGACTGCAGCAGGAGTCATTGCTTCAAAAGCTAATTCACATGTCTACAATACTTTTTTCACTCAACTGTCCATTAATATGCTTGCATGCAAAACTCAGAACAGCCAGCTTCTGTAGGCAAAGATTTCGCATTTCTGTGATTAAAAAAATAAAATAGTTCTTAAATAATATTGAAATTTTCTGATAAACCAAGTTTTGAGGTTTCAAGCCATAATCACCAAAATTAACAGAAACAAACACCTCTAATGTATCAGTCTCTCTGCAATGAATCCAAATGTTATATGAGTTGACTTTTTTAAATTGCGTTACTATAATAACATAACTGTTTGAAGATATTCTAATTTACGTAGAAGAACCTGTACATAAAGGTTGAAGTCATGGCTTTAACATCAGGTGGGAATGAGGTGTGTTAGTCAGTCAAAAATGAATATATGGTTTAAGCTTATTCCAGTCTTAAGCCCATGTGTCTATTCAATCTGCACATCTTGAAGCTTTTCTTAAAGTGGGATAAAGTGCAACATTAGTGTAAATTTAAGTTCTTGTTCCATGTGCATACCCATAAAATAAAACAATTGCGTTTGTCTTACCTGTTATTTTCATGTTTTTCGATTTTTCTTTAGAGCAAAACATAAAACTTTCAAAGTGTAACCTGATTTAACTAAGTTACATCACAGGATCTCGCTTTGCTTCAACTCTTATCCGTCGGATGTGGATATCATGCATCCACAAATGGACTAGAAGTGCTGACCATTCTTGTCTTTGTTCCTCCATCTGACTGATTTCAGTTGTCCATGTTTGTGCACCAATAATTCACGTCAACATTTTTTTTATTCAGCTGCAAAAAATAAAATGTTTAAATCATACCGGTTAGCATGTCATGATCCACTCTGAGTCCTGACCAAGGAGGACAGATTTGCATGAATCCATCACTCTGCAGAAGCTTTAGTTTAACGCATGTTTATGAAGAGCTGGATTCATATGTTCTGGCTCGGAAGTCATGTAGCTTTTTTTTAATGCTTCTGCTTTCATGTTTTTCAGCAGATGGTTGTCGGTTAACATGTAGGAAGTAGCTTCTTGTGTTGCAGTTAATGGAGTGTAAATGATGACCATGTAAGTTCGTGGCTGAGTGAGACTGGGTCAGGGCAAACACTCAGCTGAGTCGATGACAATCTTCCCCCCTACGTTCCCCCATCTCTTCTGTGCCTCAGCAGCTGGAAAATATTCTGCAACACAAACATTGATCAGGACCGAGTCTCGCCAACTTGGAACGTGCGAAAAGGCTTTTGCTGATTCAAAGCCTTACCTTTCCACACATACCATCTTTACTGCAGTTCTTGTTGTCCTTGTCTGTAGCCTCCTCTTCCACCTGAAAACGCACATGGGAGCTATGAGTGAAGGGTACCTGAACAAAGTCTGTAACTGAGGAAGTTATAAGTGGACTGTAGTTACCTCCTTCCTCCACTTCAGCTCACAGAAGACTCTCTCGAAGCACTCGTGCATGTAGTTAAACTAAAAATCATGCGCATAAAGCAAACACAAAGAGAAACGCAGATTTATAATGAGGCGAATGGCCCTTCAATATTTTTGTGTCACATTTTAATACATACAGTCTCTTATCTTATTTGGATTTTATGAGATAGACCAACACTAAATGGTAGAAAAGAAAGGTGAGAATGTTTTTCAGCATTTTCTTTAAATTTGAAGAATGTGGTATGGATTTGCATTTAGTCCCCTTGTGGCACTACTTTGTAAAACCACCTTTCATTGCTGTTACAGCTGGAAGCCGTTTGCGGTATTTCTCTAGTAGTTTTATACCGCCAGAAATTGAAATTTGTGCCCATTCTTCTTTGCCAAAACGCTCAAGCTCAATCAGGTTGGATGTACAGTTTAACAGCAATTGGTAGGTCTTGCCGCAGATTCTTAATTGCATTTAGATTTGAACTTTGACTGGGCCATTCTAACGCATGAATATGCTACAATTTGAACAATTCCATTGTAGCTCTGGTTGTAGGTTTAGGGTTATTGTCCTACAGCCAGGTGAACATCTGCACTAGTCTTTTGAGGCCTCTATCAGGTTTTATTTAAAAATGTCCCCTATTTAGCTCCATCCATCTTCCAAGATGAAGAAAAGCATCCCTACTGCATGATGCTGCCACCACCATGTTTCATAATGAGGATGGTGTGTCCAGGGTTATGTGAGGCGCTCTTCTTCCATGCTGAGCCCTCTACAATGCTTTCTTCTAGCCACTTAACAATAGAGATCAAAACCGTGGAGTGCAAGACTAACTGTTGTCCTGTCAACAGGTTCTCTCACCTGAGCTCCAGAGCTCTGCATCTCCTCCAGGATTCTCTTATAAAGGCTCTCCTTGCCAGGTGTGTCAGTTTAACTTAAAAATCCTTGAATAAGCGACAGGAACATTTAAAAAGTGAGCCTTCTAAAACTTACATAGGGAGTAAAAATCTTCACCCAGCGTGGCTTCTTCTCTCCCCGTGCATATTCAAAACAGAAAGCCATGCCCTCTTCATCTGTGTCCCATCTCTGCATCTCCCCCCACTCGAACGCAATCACCTGGTTCTGAAGCAACAAGGAGTCTTTAATTTGCTCACTTCAACTACAGGAAGTAAATGCACAGAACAAAGTGAAATGCACACGCAAGCAGCTGTACTTACTTCGAGTGAACCTTCTTCTGTACAGGCATGCAGCTTGAAGTTGTGTATACTGATGGCTGTGATCACATGGCCTTTACGTCGGGAGTCACAGGAGCAATGAGGAAATACGATCTCGTTGTAACCCTCACAGCTCCGCAACAAACTCAGGTACTGAGAGGAAATACATAGAGGACAAAAGTTGCGAGATGAATGACAACGTTTAGAAACTTTATTTGAATACAAAGGCCAGCAGGTGATTTTTTTTATAATTACGTGGAAACAAGATGCTTTTAAGCTGCTTAAACTTTTAACAGGGAAGATAACCCTCTGTTTTCCCTGCCCATACACTACACGTCCTAGAAGATAACTGAAAATCCACTTCCCCCATCTTTGCAAAATGTTCCTGATCATAAAAACAGCAGTATTAACGGCCCACAGATTTGTAGCAGAAGAGCGTGACAGAGAACGGCAATCAGGAGAACAACGAAGCGAAACTGAGAAGTTAAACATTTTCTCGTTGTTTCACAACAGTTTCACCTCAGCACAATCCAGGGGACATGCCAGTTTCTGTGTGAAAACAGCTGAAGCTAATTTTCCTCCTCTGACTTTAGGTCCGCTGCTCTGTCTGAGCCCTGTAGATCAGACTCAAACCTCCTAAAACTCTGCAAGCTTTGGGCCACAAACAAACACAGTGCTGAAGAACCTTTTAAATTCCTTAAATTACTGCCTTTGCTTTAAGTTAGATTCGGTGACTTATATTTCTGAGGCAATTTTATCTGGGACTCCTTAAAGACACCAGAGATGTTGTGCAGAGAGTGCAGGTAATGTAGTCTGGCTTTTGTTTTTTTTGAAGTTGCTCTTCACACATGTACTTCACAGCAAGATATTTTCAGCTGAAGATGAGCTCTCACTTCTGGAGATGTGAGAGAGGAGGTGCCAGAGCACCTGTCTCCAGAGTACAAGAGGCAGAATGAAATATGCTGTGCTGTGTTATTGCTACCAACTGCGTCTGAAAGACAACATATAGGTCAAGTGAGAACAGAATGAATACAGTAAAAATAAAAAGGCAGCGAAGGGTGGAGTTTGTGCACCTACAATCTTTCGATGATGTCTGATGAACATTAGATATTTGAAAGGTTTTAGTTTGGTTTTAATGCCCTTCACAACACATAAACAGAACTTTTAAAATGTTGTGAATGATCCTTCGTTAGTCACTGGAGACTCAGCAATTCTGTTGCTTTTAGGCCTCACGGCTGCCTCTGATGCAGATGACCACAGTATTCCCATATGGAGCACTGTGGCATTAGAGGCACTGTACTGGAATGGTTTAGATTTTCTGAAACCCTCTGTAAATCTGTCCCGCTTCAGCCTCTCTTTCTTGTGGAGTTCCTCAAGGTTTTGTTTCTGGACCAATGGTATTTTCTGTTTATATCTTCCTTTTAGGCTCCATTTTAAGAACCAATAACAGCTCATACAATGGTCTACTTGGGACTGAATTATTTTTAATTAAAAACACTTTCTCACTGTTTTGCAGACAGAAAGGCTTGGATAGCTAATAACTTTCTCAATTCAATGAGGAACAAAAAAAACCCCGTAAAAGTACTTATATTTTGACCCAGTGGTCATAACAGACACCCTTTTATAGATCTGAATACCTTCCAGTCATAAAATCCCACATAAAAGGTTTCCTGTGACACTTGATTCTAATTTTAATTTTGAGAAACAGATTAGTTCAAAGAAGTCAAGGTGAAATGTAAACTCTTTTTTTTAATCCATGTTTTAAAGGCTGCATCTCATCACAAAGAGTGATATATTCATTTTGATGACAGCGAATTACAACCCAAAATTCTGTTTCTCTGAAAATCAGAATATTACATAAGATATAGGAGTCTTCGCAATCCTGGAGAAGACTGGTGACTTGACAATTGTCCCCCAGAGAGTCACTGAGACACTCCACAAGGAGGGTAAGCAACAAATGGGTCACTGCCAAAGAAGCTGGCTTTTCATAGAGTGGTGTATGCAAGCATATTAATGGAAAGTTAAGTGAAAAGAAAAGGTGTCGTAGTAAACGTTGCTGCCTTTTCCATCCTGATATCTTAGGTCTGATTATAAGGTATAAGCTGATACACCAAGTACCACCTATCTCTCCATATTGGGCAGGCTCCAACACTTGCTGTTTTTAAATGGCATTTTAATAGAGAACGAAATGCTTTTTATGGTAGTTTTCTTATAGCCATTTAAATGTTGTGGTTTTTTTTTTTTATCTTGTTAGCCTTTATGTGTATTTTTTTTATTTTACAATTTTACAGCACACTGGTCAACTGCAGCCGTTTTTAAATGTACTTTAAAAATCTGCCTAGAAACCAACCTTTCTGGGACTCAAACTTGCTCACACTCGGTTATTCCTTTAAAAGAATGGCTACTTGGTTTGCAAAGCAGTCATGCTTACAGACTGATCTTCCTGACACTCAACGTGGAGGTGGCAGGAAATGTCCTCATGAATTCTTGATGTATGGTGGAAACTTGCTTTTGCACATTCAATACTACTAGAAGAATCTGGAGTCTTTCAGAGCAGATGAGCATGTGTTAAAATGGTGCATTTGTAAAGTTTCTAGTTTACTAAATTATATACAATGTGGAAAGACTGAACCTTGAACTATGATAAGTAATTATAATGTGAGACTAACCATGGACATCTTCTTCTGCTCTGCCAGCTTTTGGAGCTGATAAGACTTCTGCTCAACTTTAATGAAGCCTTTCTTCACATCGTCAGCTGCCTGCGAAAGGGTCAAACAGGGTAACATCTAACAAAGAAAACACAAAAAATACAGGTCTTGCACAATATGCACCAACCTGGTGAAAGAAGTAGTTGACAGCAAGCTGGTTGTCATTGAGCAAGATCTCTTCTTCTGTGGTGAAGAGCCACTTTTGCAGCGTGAGGCAGGTTCCTGGGATGGCTGAGGTATAGTTCTGCACATAAAGTTTGTGGGGGAACTCATTGGGGGCCAGTTTACGCACTGAGGAATAAAGTCAGATGACAGAAAGAGGGAAAGACAAAAAATGTTACTAAAAAGAAACCAAACCTGTTTTTATTTGAAACCGTCGGAACACAGCAAATCAAGTGTAGATAATGCTGGTGACCAATGTAATAGTAGGTACAGGGGCATGTTTACTACCGCGTTGCATCATCTGGTCTTTTAACGATGCTCCTTTTGAACCTCGTGAGACTATTTGCCATCTTTTGAAACATGAAATTGTTTTTTTTTTCTTTTTAGCCTGATTTAAGATTTCAGCTGCCCTCCTTTTGCCATGCGTTTTGTTTCAAGATGAGGAGGATATCTCAAGTAGTTTTGAGGTCTAAAAAGAATAGAACACAGTTAATATTATTATTAAACATATTTTCAGAATCAAATTTCCAGCATTTTAATGGCTTTTGTTTAAGCTTGGTTTTTAAGTTCTAATACAATATGATCAGCAAATTACAATAAATTACTAAATGCAATGCAAAAGTTCACCACAGTAGTCAGAAAGGAGAGAAGATGGATGGATGGATGGATCACAGAAGTGATTCAGAGGCTAAAAGAGTTCAGACATTTACATTTGCTGCTGATATAAATCACTGTGTGACATAAAAAGGTTACATACGGTATGCCTGACCAAAACAAGTCTGGACTTTGTGATCTGCATGCTACGTCCACAAAACTCTGGAGACTTCATTGTAGGAACAGAAATCACGCAATCATGGAGAATACATTTTGTGGAGCTAGTACAATTTTAGTAAGTCATTGTTTCCAACTAATATAACTTAAATCTGACTCGATTTACATCGCTTGTGGAAGTGAAACCAGTCAGAGGTTTTTTTTGCTCCTGGCAAAAAAAGCAGAAGTGGAAGAACTGTCGTGGGCAAATTAATTTAATGCCAACACGCCAGTGTTAGTGAGGAAAGGCACAACTGCAGTTTGGTTCAGTCTTACTCACCAAAGGTGTGGTTGATGACCTCAAACAGAGCGAAGTAGCTGGCTGTTATACTGTCCATACCAAGCTTCATAACCACAGCCTGGGAAAGGGAGAGCAGACAGAATGGGAGAATGACAAGGAACAAGAAAACATGCCTGTAAAAGCACACGTGTGTGTTTACCTGATAAACCTGGTCTGTAGTGGAGTTTTTACGAACTCTAACAGTCAGTGTAGTCTTATCTGGCATGGCTATTCTCAACTCTACGTCTGAAACGCCGTTATAGTTCTGGGTTGTTAGAAAGAGCGACAGAAACTGTCACAAACAAGAGGAGCAGAAAATATGTGTTTCAACGTAAGTTTTCTTTTTTACCTCATCTGATTCAGACAAGAACTCCTGCATGATGTCGCTTTCTCCAATTACCCGTACTGAGCAGACTGCAGATGAAACACAAAAACTTAACTGTGAGTTAAGTTCTGTATGTGAAAGTAAAGAATAATGGCGTAGTTTGAGATACACAGCTTCTCTGCTGAACTTTCCCACACACCCAGATTCTTTTTAGAAGGACAAAAAAAAAAAGTGAAATTTGCCCGCAGGAGTTTTGGAAGAGAAGAAACCAAGCGAGTAGTCATTATAAAAATATGCGACTCTGCCCAACATAATAGGACATTTCTAACCACAAGACGTTAAAACCATAATGCCATAAAGGAGTGTGGAGGTGAGAGTAAATGTTTTCCGTATGCAGAAAACTTTCCAGAAATTTATCTCTCCTTCACCTTTTTCCAGGTATTCCTCCAGGCCTCGGCGCCGTGCATCTAGCTGCTGCTCCGAAAGCGAAAACGGCCATTTCCCAGGAAGTTTGGGGAAGGTAAAACTGCCAAATTCCCTCTTAAGGTTTTGGTGTAGAATCACAAACTCCCGATAACGCTTGGAGCACAGCTGCCTACCCGCCATATACACATTATATACCTGAAAAGACAGGAAGCCAGAGTCAGGACATGTTAACTTTCCATAACATAGATTATTTAAACTTAAAAATTTATTGAGCACTTTCTTCCAAAACTTTTTGTGACCCTGTGCTCTAAAACAGAAAATTCCTCATATGATTATTACCAATTTAAATTCACTCTGCATCTCTACCTCCCCTTACCAAAGAATGTTTTTAAAGTTAGGTTTAATTTCATCATCCGTAACCCTTTTACTCTGGTTAATGCTCCAAAATCTGTTTAAAATCCACTTCAAAAGCCCTTTAACTTTTTCACCTTTTGTCAGGTTCCAACCACAATATTCATAGTACACAGTCTGTCCAAAAATAAAAGCACACACACCTCAATATTTGGTTGGACTGGCTTTAGCTTTGATTAGGGCAAACATTTAATCTGGTTTTGTTTCCATAAAGCTGGAGTTTCTGTCCAGAGTTGCATTGATTTTTCACCGAGATCTTGCAGACATGACGAGAGAATCGGGCCGCTGCACCAATTATTTTCAAGCAATTAAAGATTCTCAGCAAGGTTATGGTCTGGACTCTGTGTTGACCAATCCATGTGTGGAAAAGGTGTTTCATGCTTCTTCAACCACTGTTGTACAATCTGAGCCAGATTAATCCTCCCATTGTCCTCTTGGAATGTGCCCATGCCATCAGGGAAGACAGTTACCTGGTCAGTCAGTATAATCGGGCTGAACCAAGTCCGGTCCATCTGCAGCTACCCCAGATCAAAGCACTTCTCCCACAGGCTTGTACAGTAGGCCCTAGGCAGAGATGGGTGCATCCCTTAATGCTTCTCTTCTGGAACAGCGTGAATCTGGACTCATCAGACCAAATGACCTTTCATTGCTCCAGAGTCCACACTTTATGCTCCCTAGCGGATTAAAGCCTTTTTCAGATTAGCCTCCCTGATTAGTGTGGTTTTCTTAAGGCTAAACAGATGTTTAGTCCAATATCTTGAGTTCCCTTCACATTGTGCTTGTGGAAATACTCTGACTCTCACTACTAAAAACAGCTGTGAGTTCTGCTGTTGCTTTTTACAAACTGACTGAACTAAATGTTAAAGTGGTCGACGATCACGATCTTTCAACGCCTTTTTCTGGCCACATTTCTTGGGAAAAGATGCCTTCAGATCCCTTCAGTTTTTAATAATCTCCAGAGCGATCTCCGTAGAAGCTTCCTTCGCCTGATGAATACCAATAAAGTGACCCTTCTGAAGCACATAACACATATCTGCTACGACCGGAAAACGTATCTTCCGACGTTGTTTAAGAAATGAGAAGCCACTTCCTGCAGTGGTTGGAATCAAATAACTTGCTGCCATCTCAAACATAATCATTCATTCAACAACTATCCAACTGAAGGTTCTTTCCTATTTGCATTGTTAAATCTTTTTGGACAGGCAGTGCTTTTTATTGGGATTTTATGTGATAATGCAACCCAATTGTGAAGAGAAAGGAACGTGTTCATAAAAATCAGATTATTGATCATGTTGTCAATTCAATAACAGAATTTTGATCTGGACTTTGGGTCTTTTTAACCCATGAATATGTTTAAATCTAAATTACCCACCACAAACTTCTCACTGTTGAGGTCAGTGTGTTTGTAGCTCGGTATGGAGATCGGGACGGCCTGCTTGTCAGAGTAGTCGTAACAGGACAAGGCCGACACGTCGTCACCAGGATCCAGGCAGTCGGCTTCCTGCGGCGGGACGGACAGAACGGCCAGCACCAGCTCCTTCTCGCCAGCCCGGATCAGATCCACCACCTGCTTGTGTGTGGCTCCCTCAACGTTTACCCCGTTGCTGTTGGGAGAAGAGAGGCATGTCCTCATAGGGGCGCTGGTGCTTTTCAGAGTCCTGCCGTTGTGTACGTCCCCTTTTCAAGGGTCTGGGTTAAATCTGAAGAGCCTAAAACAAATAATTAAAAAATGCGGCCACAGACGTGCAACATAAAGTCCAAACCAGTAGCTTCAGTTCATAACGACATGAACCTCCTCTCAAGCGGCAAATGAACCACAACACAATGAGTCACAAATGAAAGTTTCCCATTTTGATATAAAACAGTGTTTTCCTCATCAGAGGGTCTTTAACTCATAACCGTCTGTGTATGCCTTTGGCACGGCTGAACAGAAGCAACACTGGGTGTGCGCACTCTGGCAGTAATGTATGAGAGGAGAGGCAGTTCAAATGAGCGGGAGCAACCACACCTATAGTTAAGTTCACTGATGGCAGCCACAGTGTCTCCTCTACAAGGTCTCAGCAGCACCTCCGGCTATTTCTGACACTTTTAAAACCAAGTCCAGCTTTTGCAGACGGTGTATCAGTCAGCACTTTAAAATTCCTATTGTGCAATATGTTTGTTTGAGGCGTGACTTGAGTAAGTTAGCAAAACACACGTCTGAACATTTTTCGAAGACATTATAATTAAGTATTATGTGAAAAATCTGATGTAATCCAATCGAAGCTGTAGAAATGTATAATCATGATTTGTTTTGTGCAGAACGGTTACCCCACGTCTTTTCTGACCTACTTAACCAGGGTTTCTGCAGATTTCACCAAGTTAAATTTAAGGCTTTTTAAAGGAAAATAACATAACTAAATAAATTTTAAGTTACTAACTAGCATATGGAGGTCAAATATAATGGGGGGATTTTTTTAGCTCTGGAATGTGACTCCTTTAACATAAAGGTTACTTTAGTAGAATGCATTTTTATAATTTTTTATAAGATTCAAAATTAAAATAATAAAAAAAATAAAAATAACAGAACAGGTCCCGACTACATGATGTAGCCAGACAACACCTGTTTCCACACCAATCCTCCTTGAATACCGAGATAAAGCAGCTGATAGGTGAAATTTGGGCCAGCAAGTCAGTTTCAAGGGAAGTTTTCTTAAGGCTAAATATCTGGGGATAAATTGTTTTGACTTCTTGTTTCCCTGCATCATGGGGTTTGTAGTTTTGTCAATGCGTGATAACATTTCCTCACCTAGAACCATATATAACAGAATGAATTGGCACCAGGATGTTCCTCAACAAAACAAATAAATAGGTAGAGATTGAACACACAATATACATAATTTAGCTTGATTTAAGTTTTTATTTAGCTTCTAACTTAGCATGGAAAATCTGCTCATATTTAAGACTGTTTAGGACCCTGTTCAATGACCTAATCTATATGAAACTATGTTGATTCCAAGTAAACAACATAAGATAAAGGTTCGAGTCATATGCTTTGTTGCATAAATGGGGATGATCTGTAATTTTCTGTTGGACCTAAAACTATTACCTATGTCCAAGAACCTGTAGCACATCAGCCAAAATTGGACTTGACATGCGAAACATCAAAGAAAACTGGAAATCAGTCCATAAAACCCTGATCGGTGCATCTCCTATTTTTATAGGCATAAAAATAAAGACACTTATGACTAGAGACTTGACAACAGGGACTTAAGACGTACTTGTGACTTGGGAAGTAATGGTCCCACCTATGCTTCTGTGACAGGACTTTTGACAGGGAAGTAGAACTTTGGAGATTAGGAAAATAATAGTAAAAAAGTGAAGAGAAATAAAAAGAAGAAGCAGTGCATAACTACCAGCTGACAGGAAACCTAAGGATAGCTACACATAGAAATATAATTCATGTCTGTGTCTCACTGAAAGCCCCAAGACACATGAGCCAAGACTATACCTGGTGAGCTAAAATAACTGTGTGGGTGGGAGTGAGCAGAGGATTAATAGGACTGAACCCAATGCAAACATCTTGCAGGTGTACTGGGAGAAACAACAGTTTCCAACATCACAAAAATGCAGACTCAGGATTTTGGCATTGCTTTCTTTACTGCAGCTCTGTGATGATATAATAAGCATCAGTGTGGCCTTTGCACTGACACTGTCAGCACTTCTGATAGGGATGGAGCAAGCTGTAAAAACACAGTTTCACGTCTCTCTTTACGCTGCTTTAATGTATTAAAATGCTATTTATTTCTGTGTGCAATCAGACACCAATTACCATTTCATTGAGTCAAACTACTACTAGTGAGTGTGTCTAAAAATTAAGGGTAAAAAAAACAACTTAAAAAGAGTATGATAAAAATAAATCGGTACAGAAAGCAATTGCTTCAGAAAGAGAAACTTTCTCCTAGTGTCCTTTATTGTTTGTTTATATGAGTCACATGTTTCCGTTTGCCTGCACACTAAATACATTAAGAATTTAAATAATAAACCATGTAAATTTTCACCATACCGTAAAAGTCTTAAAGAAATATATATCTAGGTTGATGATCTTGCAAAAAAAGCTTCAAACGCAACAGCTCTATAAAAATGTGCACATAAATTAGCATAAAGAGTTAAAGTGAGAACAACACACTGATGCTCTGCAGCAAGCTTGCTGTATGCTGTGTTAAGGCAGGAAGGTAACAAGTAAAAATACTCTCAAACTAGCAGCTGAATGAAAGCGTAAAGATATATCCAGGCCTTTTTATTTACTGCATGAGAGCCAACCTTAAATCAAGGAGTGGACGCTCTATAAGCTGGAGGGCACAGTGAGGGAGAATAATCAATACCAAAGCAATCAAATGCTGATGTTGACCAAACTAACAGGCAGATGAGTCAGAAGGGTATGCCGTGATGTCTAAAGGCAGATCAGGCAGCATGCCTGCACACAGCAATAATGGGGTCAACCAACTGCCAGGTTACTGCATGCCACCCTTTCACAAAGCAGCGTGCAAAAAATAACCAATCAGACCAAGCATTTTTGAGAGCAAAGCCAATCACAGCTTTACTGAGAGCATTGCTTCGTCTCTGCATCACCTTATACCATACACACACAAACACTGAAGAGGCTGCGCTGATGCTGAGTTCTATGCTGTGTGCTCTTCTCCATAGCAACAGAGTCTAGCATCAGGATGCCATACAGGCCATTGAGGATGGTGACTTCTAAGCAAAAAGCAGCAGAAAAACTAAAATAAACATACAGTCTGTGTAGCTCATGATGAATCCCTGCTGATACAACTTAGTGTTGTTGTGAATTTGGACTAGTGGGGAAATTCGCCGCATTTCGTTTGGATCATGTGCCTGGGTAGAAGGGAAGACTCAAGGCTCATCTGTCTGATATCAGTGTGACGGGAATTTCTAATGGTCCCTGACCCACACAAACACTCCTTTCATTGGGATCATTCTGCATTCAAGATCAGCCAGGTTGGCGGTGGTCAGTGATGGCCCAAAAAAGGACAAGGGAGAATGCTTAAAAAAGAGGGAGTATTTTTGCACTGATTACACTCCAACTGACTCGTTCACAACTTATGTAGAAAACATTTTTCACTTACACTTCCAGGATCCTGTCCCCCTTTGAGATACCGGCTCTGTCCGCAGCTCCGCCGGGGAGGACAGCGCTCACATGCTGCAGAGGAGCGTACAGTTCCCCGTTAATGCTCCGCAGCTGTCCTCCTTCGCTAACTTGCCCCCGTACGTTGAAGCCGTAGCCCGACTCGGACTTCACTATCCGCACCAGCCTGGGGCCTGAAGTAACGGTGGTTGGCGTCTGCCAGCTGCCGCCGGTGCCTGGCGTAACGCTGCCGCTACCGGAGCCGTTACGGGAGGAAGGGCGAGGCAACGGAGGAACCGAGGAACAAACCTCTTGTCCCTTTACGTCCGCCATCTTTCTACACTGTTTGCATCATTCAGTCTAATTCGGCGAATGATACATTTCCTACAAACATTAGCTGTGGTAGCAGGCTAATCAGCTTGGCTAGCTAAATGACTGGTATCGGCCGGAAAAAGACGACAACTATCGATGATTGCCGAAACCGAAGATTGGGGCGCGTTCCACTTCTGACTTCTCCGTCCTATACCTGAGCTCCACAACAAACGAGATGATTGTTTACAGAAACCCCCTTAAAAACCCCCAGCTTGTCTGAAAATACTGAAAGTATTTTTTCTTAAAATTAAATGTGTATTATTTTGTTTATATTATTTTAATGATAAGTAGGATATTTAAAATTACTTAAAGGAAAACATCACAAAAACCATTCTAAAATATCCACCAACTGAATTAAATGCTTGATATTAAATGTAAATAGACTTGGCTTAATTCCCACCCCGTCAGTCAGTCAGAATTTATTTAGTGATTTCTTTACATACAATCATATGCAGAAGATGAAACAAGTAAGCTGAGTAACTAAGTAAATATATTAACAAAAACTATTAGAAAAACACAATGAGATGTCATATAAAATGTATAAATTTCAGCCATGCTTGAGGAATAATCACAGACACATATAAACCACATATAATCATTAAAATTATGGACCCATAAAATAAGTACACAAGTACATTTAATTTTATATATGGTGAGGCCCAATAAAAATTAAAACATCTCACCACGAGTTCAAGTTTGAACTTTAAGTACCACCAGAAGACCTTGTGGTCTTCTGGGTGTCATCAGTGTAGTTATGAGAATTAAAGTCATGTTTTCTGATGACACCACCAAATAAATTGTAGTGTATGAAAATTAAAAAGTGTGGGACCTTACATTGAGCCTTGTGGAACACTGTTGTTTAAATAGTCACACTTGGATGAAGCACAACATGTATTTACTAAAACATTAATGTTTTTAAGACACAAGTTGAACTGGTTAATGACAGTTCCAGAGATTCCAATCTATCTGAGCCTATCTGTGGTACAATGGTGTGGTCAACAGCTGCAAAGGCCACACAGGTCTAGTCGTTCCAGCACTGAAGGTGTGTTTTGTCAATCAGGACAAAACTCTTGTGTGTCCTCCATTACATAAATGAACTCAGGCTTAATATTATTCCCATGCCTATTCTTAGGTAAATCAGATCTTACAGTATGTTGTCTATTTTATGTCTGAAGTGAGCTCATCTGTGGAGGAGTAATATTTTACTTTGTCTGAACACTTTTTGTTTGAACTGTTAATGTTTTTTGTATATTTGTATTTGTTGAAATATAATATAATATATGTTGTTCTAAAAAGGGTTTCTTCCGTCATCTTCTATACCGTTTATTCCATAGTGGAGCTGGTGCCTACCTCTGGCAGTCTACGGACAAGAGGCAGGGTACACCCTGGACAGGTCGTCAATCCATCGCAGGGCAACACAGACATACAGGGCAAATAACCCTCCACACACTCATTCACACCCAAGGGCATTTTAGAGAGATCAACTTACCTAATAGTCATGTTTTTGGAGTGCGGGAGGAAGCCAGAGTACCCAGTGGGAACCCATTCATGCACGGGGAGGACATGCAGAAAGACCCCCAGCCAGGAGTCAAACCGAGGACCTTCTTGCTGCAAGGAAACAGTGCTACCAACTGCGGCACCATACTGCCAGTGGCTAAAAATGTTTTTTTTCTTCTCTATTAAAATCATTAACAGTTACGATGAGTTCAAATTAGATATACCAAATTCTCACAAAATAATTATTAATTATGCTTTATTAATGGTTGCAGTGCATAAACTCAAACTTTGCAGACAACCATTTGGAGGATTTTGACATGGACTGCAGTGCATTTGATTCAATGCAGTTCTGGATAAATAATCAAAATGGGTCAGCACTGAAGAAGGTGGTTTTCAGTAGAAAATGAAAGTAGTTCTTAGCTTTTCGGTTTCAAACCTAGATAGACAGGTATGACAACAAAAAGCTTAAACCAACTATTTCTTTTTAATTTATAGTCCATTTTTATCCATTTGTCTGGTGGCAGTTTTAGCAGAATTTACATTGTGGTGCAAAAGTATTCATACCTCTTGAACTTTTCCACAATTTGTCATATAACAACCACAAACTTAAATGTACCCTATTGGAAATATAAATGATAAACTAAAGTATTGCATAATTGTGAAGACACAGGAAAATGTTTCTGCTTTATGGAAACCACACAGCAACAAACTGAAGAGCCAAAATTTTTTTTATTTTTTCTCTTTTAATCAGCATTGTTATGTACTCAGGAATTCATATTCAGGATTACCTTAACTTGCTCAAGCCTTCTTACAAAGGTAAATCTGTTGTTATATTTTATGTATTTCATAAATAACTGCAGACGTTTTGCATGTTAATGGCTTTATTCGTCAATGAATAGGAAAACATGAATAAAAAATGAATGAGCATTTAATCTAGGTTTAATATGTCATAAATTACAGCAAGTTGACAAACGAAAGTGAGGTACCCGCGGACCGCCATTTGTTATTAATGTTTACCCCCCCCCTGTCAGCATTTTACTGTGATTACCTTCTTGTATGAAGCGGTATGATTTGGTAAAACGACCAAAACAAAATAGACAAAAAAAGGTTAAGAAAACCAAACTGGGGCCTACTGTTGGCACAGCTTGTAAAGATGAATCAAGGAGTGTTGAAAGGTAAATTAGGTCCCTCGATCATGGTGGAAACAAAGAGGCAGACTTAGGAACACATTGCCAAGCAGATCTATGCGTCCTTCCCTCTGCTTTCACGCACCAGCCTGGAATGTGAGCATTCCTAATATTACCTTACTAGAGTTGCCTTTACCATGTCCTGCTGCTGGCACTATTTAATTTCCTCCTAGAGGGATAATAAAGTTTATCTCCTCTAATTATTAATAATTGTATGATTGCTATAGAAGTTTATGTGCTCATTTACTCAAATGTTTAGGGGGTGGATCCCTGCCCAATTGAACCGTTACTGTTTTATTAATTCACTGTTGTTCTTTGTACGGAGAATATCTCTCCTTTCTCTCTGTCTTTCCGCCATCTTCTCTGCTTAAGACACCCAGGATCACTAAGAGTTCACCTCACTACTCTTAACAGTTTTTCACCAGTATTTTGTGAATAACTTTTATCTTACCGAGGTAAAATCCTAAGACAAATCTTAGAATTTGAATTCGAGGAATTCTAAGATTTTGTTTTAATGACGCCACTAGTAACTACTTTTAGCTTTAGGATTCTTTGTGAATATGGGCCCTGAGGCTTTTTTTGATTCTCACCAGTTCGTTTGGAAGTGTTATAGAGTTGGAGGAGAAGAGGTGGATGTGAGAGGAGCGCACAGAGACACAGCCCTTTTAAACACACTGTAACACCATAGCTCCAAGTACCCCCCCCATCCCCCTACCTATTTCCCCATCCCTTTTCGCTTGTGTCCACCGTGATTTCTGCTTTTCATAACCAAAAAGTTCTGAGAGTGACAGAAATTTAGTTTTTCCCTGTATCTACTTTTAGTCAGATACTTCTATGGCATACTGAAGTTCAATACTGAGCATTTAATTAAATGTAAAGGTTGACTGTTTTTTTTGTTTTTTAGAACTTTTATACAAAGCATCTATATTTTAAGTGCTGGCCTTTTCCCCCAAGACTTCTGCAAATCACCCTGGCATGCTGCTGTGTATATGCTTCTGGGCCACAATCCTGACTACACAGGACTTGAGGCTGTTGCATTTTTTCATACTTACTTTCTGAGGATTTCCTATAAGTTTTTGATGGATTTGGTCAGATTCATGCAACTATCTAACCATCTTCCTCTCAGTATCCCCATTGGAAAGAAAATTGTTAATTTCAATCACTTCAAACCTCTGTTGAGCTACAGTACATATATATGTATAATATATATATAATATATATATATATATATATATATATATATATATATATATATATATGTGCGTGTGTGTGTGTGGTGTGTAGCATTCCCTTCACTGTACTTACGGTCTGCAGTTTACAACTCCGTGCAGTATAAAAATGCATGTATAAGATTGAAACATATACCTAACCTTAAGCGGCTCCAATCGCTTTGAGGGGCAACATATTTTATCAGGCCATTCTTAGTCAAAACCTCTGTCATAAAACGGATTTTGCAGAGAATGTTGTCCTTGCATTTGAGAACAATCATAAACAATAAACACACAAATACCAGAATTTGTAAAGAAATATTTGCTGTTTTGGAAATGCCCAAGTCTGAATCCTGATCCTTATTCAAGGAAAATGTTACAAACTCAGCTGTTTAGGGCAGGAAATCCACCAGTATCCCAGAGTTTAGGCTGTTTTCTGCAGAAAGGTTAACAGACGTTAATTCCTACCAAGCAGATGTTTAAGGTTCATCCACAACTCCTTGAATTAGTTCTGCTGTGGTTAATGTAACATAAGTCAGAATAAACAAAGTTCACATGGTAACGGGTTTTCATCAATGACTAATTTACCAGACATATATCTCTATTTATACAATTGCAAGATGCGTTCAACAAATCCTTCTGAATGCAAAAGATATCCAAGTATGCCATTTTTTCTTGGTACATATGTGTATTACTATAAAATAAAGTGTGTCAAATTGAAAACTTTTAGCTCCTATGCAGTCTATGAGTTGTTGTGCAACATCATTCACGAGAACTGGTTCAAACTGCTTGCTTTTTCCACACAAATTTAAACTTAATATTTCCTGTTAATTGTTCATTACATAAAAATTGTCAACTACATTTACACTACCAATAATAACTAGTTCCTGTTTGTTAATAATTTCTTGAGACAGAATCTTCTAGACAAATTGTTAAAAGTTGTTAGATTCCATTGTGCTCTACCATTTGAACTCTGACATACATTCTTTCCAAATCTCCATGCGCCTTTCTGTTTCCATGTGGAGCAAAACAGACAATGTTTGTCTATAAAATAAGCCCTGGCATGCACCAGTTAGTGAGAGACAAGAGCAACCCCAACCTCTCCTTCGTATTTGGCAAAGTGAGATATACTGTTCTTATGTCTTTGCAACTTGTGGGAACTCACTTGTCATTTATTAATTAAGACTTGAAGTAAACCTAGTCTGACACTGTTTAAGCTGAACTCAAAAACTACTTTAACATAAAAGGGGAGAAAAAAAGCAACAGCCTTAAAGCAAAGTGGACTTGTGCTAGATAAATGTTTATGAAGATAAAAGAAAAAGAGTAAAATAAAACTGATACGCCATTACAAAAGCTTACAGTTAAGCTTATCATTGTTTAATCCCTGGCAGATCTATTTTTAAATAATCCTACCAACATGTTTCTTCTGACCAGAAGTAATATTAGTATTTTAGAGTCGTTCAGCCTGAGTCCCGACTTGAATCTACATGACGCTTTTGATGCCCTTAATCCTTTTACATTTAGACCCATGTAAAAATGTTTTTAAATACCAGAACATGCATGGAATGTTTGCATTCACAGCTCAGAATTTAACAGGCCCCTCACCACCCTATACAGCTGGTTTTTCGGTATATGTTTGAAACTGCTCAAATTAACCATAATCATCTGATATCACAAAGTTATGGTTTTGATTCCAGCTTCCTTCTGACACATGTCGATGAGGCTCTGGGCAAGGCACTGTTTCCAAAGTTGCATGCCAATCTACGTATTTGTGCGTATCAGTGTACTAATGTGAGTGTGGCTGGGTGAACGTGGCTCTAGTCTTAACTGCTTTGAATGTTTGGAATAACTAGAAAAGTACTTTATGGAATTCTGTTGAATTCAAATTGATTTCCAGAAGCTTTACTTCTCAGTTTGTATCACATTGCTTTAAAGGTAAATCTTGTGTGGGCAGGTATTTACTTCTATCAGTACACAGGTACACAGTACACCCAAAGCATAACATGTAATACTTAGCATTGTACTATTAAATAATAAATGCTACTGAATTTTTTCATGTGTATATGAGTGTTGCACTTGCACAGTTGCAGTTGACGACTCATTTAAACAGGTTAAGCATTCATTAAAAAATATGATTTTTCTTATTTCCACCTTTAGCAACCACCATTACCGCTATGCACAGTTGAAGCCACATATTTATATAAACTGTATTAAAAGACATAATTTCTCACTGCCTGCATTTAAATCAGACCAAATGTTTATAATGGGCCAGAAAAAAAAACAAAAATTGTTCAGACTGTGGCCCTCCATAGGTCTGGATTATCCCTGGGTAAAATTTCCAGATGCCAAAAGATGTCACATTTATCTGTTCAAACAACCATATGCAAGTATAAACAGGATGGGATTCAGCCATCATTTTCTTTAATAAGAAGACCAGTTATGTGTCCCAGAGAACCCGGTCCAAAACATGCACATCAACCCAGAGACTTTATAAAGATGCCGGCTTAAGCTGCTAAGAGATATCAATTATCCATTGTGAAATGATTCCTGTAACGACATGAGCAATCCACTCAATGTGGTTGAAGCCATTACCTTTTTCCGTCATCCAATCCCGGCACTACGTTTGCTGGCAGTGAGGAGTGTGACATCGCAAGCACAACACGAATCAACTAACTCTGTGCTTGGCTACTGAGCCTGAGATCACATGATGCCAAATAGCTGATGTAAATTCGTATTCTCATAGAAAATAAATAGTATTCACAAACTGTTATAGCATATTGTATTCATAAAGAATAAACCACAACTTGAACTTTGTGTTTGTAATTTCTTGAAGCTGTAACATTTTATTTTGTATTCTTATAGAGAAAATATACAATACCTCTTTTGGATTTTACTTATGCACAGCTATTGACTAATATGCACACATTTCCGTCTTTACATACAGATTGTTTTTGACAGCGTTCTTACCCCATAGAGATCCACCACTCTTGTTGGAGATTCTATTGACATGACAACTATTAGTCGTCTCCACAAATCTGGCTTTTATAGAATCCTATATATAGAATATATAGAATTCCAGCAGGACAATGACCATTAACATTGAGCCAGAGCAACAGTATGATGGTTTCAAACGAAGCACATCAATATGTCAGAATGACTCAAAGTCCTAACCTAGATTCAAATGGGAATCTGTAGAAAGACTTGATAATGTATGTTTCCAGATGCTCTCCATCACATACCAAGAAATATTTTGTCTTATTCAGGTGTATTGTCTTTTGATAATTCACCTGAAAAATGTCTAGGCACATTCTTGTACTGTCATATATTTCTTTACATTGAAAGAAAGCAGTGCCTAAACAGTGCAACAGCGCCTCCAAGTGGTAACATTAGGTACAAATGTCTTTAGCACAACAGCGAGAAACAGTATAGAGTCATCCACACCCACTTATCCTTGCACGGTACTGGGGGGCTGTTGCCTATCTCCAGCAGTCATTGGGCAAGGGGCGGGTTATCCCCTTAACTAGTTACCAATCAGTCAGAGAATCAGAGGATAACAAATGTTGATCATTTTTTTCCCAATGGAACTAACGTTTTCGGCATCTATGACCAAAGTTAGTTTTGCTTACTACCTGTGGAGCTAGTCAGTAGTACGGTTGGGATAATTAAAACATTTCAGAAAGTTTTAGACACTTTCCTAAACTGATTTAAAATTCCTTAATAATCCAAAGCATGCAAATATTTAAACTCAGTTCCTAATTATTTATGCCCCAAGAAAGAAAATCATTCTATTATGCAACATGATTCATAAGAAGTAGGACAACAACATTTCCCTTGTTTCGCAGCTGCAGAGAGCTGTTGCAAAACCTCTGTAATGAAATAAACACCAGGGGGCAGCATTGGAGAAGATGCTTGAGTGGAAAATCTGAAACGGTACTTTCCCAAGTTGTGGCTTCCACCCACATTGGGCAAATACTTGCGACCAAAACTATCTTTGTTTGACATTAAAGCGTCGCAAATAAGCCAGTTAAACATGACAAAAAGCTTGTCCCATTATTCTTTTTTTCAGTGTGGGTTCTAGCATGAATGACACCCTGGGCAAGTCTTTCATTCTGCCAACTCGCACACACAGAAACACCCTCCCCCTCAAACACAGCCCATCTAGCAAGAGAAACATTCGTATAATGCAATTTAAAAAGTAGATCACTTGACATTTAGACATTTCCACAGCAAGAGACAAAAATCCTCTTTGATCCACATGTAAATCATACACACCTACAGGAGAATAATTAATTCCAAATGTAACTTCTCTCGCTTTTTATATTGCTGTCTTCACAAATAAGCTGTAAATAATCACCATTCACTTTTACACAATTCAGCAGATATCAGATCCAAGTCTCAGTATGTAATTTTTTAAAACAAGAGGCAGTCAAGTAAGGTTTTGGCCCTCTCCACATGCAGATGATCTTAGTTGTATCCACAAAAGGTGTTCTGTTTAGGCATTGCGTACACACGGATCTGGGTGTGGGAGACTACATACTACAGCGTTTTCAACGGGTGCTGCGTGCACTCACATTTTTTCCTAAACCTTTTGTCTCCATGTGGACAGATTCTTGGACTCCAAAAAAAAAAAAAAAATTCTGAGGTAGCCCTTTACTCTCGCAATATATCAGATACCAACTTACAGCAATACCTTCCTTACTATGCATTGACTGGCCATACAACTTCAGTTTTGTTTGTGGTGCCCACTCAGCTGTGCTGCCCTGGGCACAGAGCCACATTTCCCATCTGTTTTGCCTTGTGGGAAATTAGAAGATTCTTCATTTCCTGACCCACAATCCCGGCATTGTGACTAGTTTATTTGAACAGCCCAATTGCCTGGTCTGGAGATTGAGGTTTAAATATAGCCTGATCATATCCAAACACAGCCATTTGCATTGATTTGTCAAGCCTATACTTTTTGACAAGACAAAACACTTAAAAATGTTTTTAAGGCAGATACGTTTTTTTTTTTTTTTTTTAAATGGCATTTCTACTCAGTATTAAAACACAGACAAAAACATCTAAGAGTGAAAAAGTTTTATTTTCCATTTTTTGGTCAATGTCAACATTTCACATCACATTCACTGTCACGTTAACTTGCTCAAGCTTTTGACCACAGTGTGGTTAGGTAAATTCACCAAATTTTTTTTTCTCATGTTGGAACACTCGCCTTTACTAAACAATTGGACATCAGATGAGATAACAAAAGAAGCAGTCAGACTGGAACGTTTTAAGAGTTGATGATCATAGCAAGGGTGGCAACAAAAATGATGTATTCCTTAAAGTCAACAAGACCATCAGAGTCCTCATCCAGCATCTTGAAAAACTCGTCCACTTCTGCCTGTTTGTCACCCTGTGGGAAGAAAGGATTAATTAAAAAAGAAAAACTGCATTCATGGCTCTTTTCTGCAAATCGATGCATTCCCTTTACTTACTCCTGCTCCAGGAAGCTCAGTTTTGAGCAGGTTGGCTAGTTCCTTCTTAGACAGAGTTGTCTTGTCTTTGTCCTCTCCAGCATACTTGTCAAAAGTTTTCTTAAGATTTGCAATTGCACCCATTATTCCAGACATGGTGGCTGAAACAAGAAGGTGACATAGGTTAGCTGTCATGTGTTAGAAACATCGTGCTTCAGGCTACATGTACAGGCTACATGGGCGTTGGCTGTTGATTTACGGCCAACCATGACCTTTTAAAAAAAAAAAAAAAAAAAATCACAAAGAAATCACAAGATGCTTTATGGCCGAGTCACAATAAAAAAATTACAGTCATCATCAAGCCTCTCTTGCTTGTTGGAGACAGGAAGGGATCTTTATGATGAATTTCACTTTTCCATAAATTGCATTCATAACCTTCATTCCTAGGATGACATTTGTATTAACACAAACAGCCTTTAGTTAAATTTAGGTCCACATTTCTCTGATGGTATGGCATTGCTGTTGTCATTTTTTAGCAAGCTTTTCAGCTTTCGGGTAATATATTTACCTAAATATTCACAACTTGAGTCTTCAAGTTAAAGTTTTATGAACTTTTTTACAGATAGACACATAAAATGCACACGTTCATACATGCCAAACTTAACCTAACTTGATAGAAAATGCATTCTGGATGCAGTCTCTAAGCAAACGTTCCTCTTACCGGTTTGTATGGAGGAGTTGTTGAGCTTGAGAAGAAAATGAGACGGATGTGAGAGCAGTGAACGGACACAGCCCTTTTTAAACAAAGTCTGACACACCCTACTTCGAAGTACCCAGCCCTCCCTCCGCTCTTTTCCGTGAATCTGCTGTGGTTTTTTTTCCTTTCTTTGTGTAAAGACCAACAAGCCTGTTTTTGTACCAGTAAGACTAGTTTTATCCAATTGAGGGGGAAGTATTGGCCCAGAGTGCAGTGATACGTTGGTGTTATGTAACCCAATGGCTAATAAGTGAACTGGCAGTTTGAACGTTGATTGAGCCTCAGGTGGAGCCAAGCAGAGTGATAACGGTCAGGCGCGAGAGGCGATCATGGCGTCAAACAACGCGCATGATCAGGAGTGCGCGCGGTGATCAGGAAGCGTTCACCAGCGGCCCCGCAGCTCACCACACCCTCTGTCTATTGGACTTAGCTGACTCTGACGGAGACAACTGACTAATACTCCCATATATTTCCAACAGAAGGGTCGTACTCATTAGCACACATCAGTAGGAGTTTTCTGCTGCTGTTTTAAGATCATTACGTGTATTGTGAAGTTTTAAAAGTATAATTTTACACCAAGAAGTTAAAGAGCACTGCATGAATATGGTGTGCCTAGTCCAAAAATGATCCTCTGCAGATACACTCTGGATCCGAATATCATCTTTCTTATTCTTTTCCAAATTACTCAATTTGTTGCAAACTGGTGGATCAGTATTATATGCATCGTAATCTATTTTATTGTGTGTAAAGCTCATACACCGCTTCTTTCAACAGAAAGCTGGGTACTGAAAGTTGTAGCACATTGGGATTGGGATAAATAGAAGTGCTTCAAAAGGGCAAATGACTGATGGCATTCGAAAATAACCAAACTACATTTTGTTCCAGAGTTGACCAGGAAATTACATGACTAACACAATGTGTTTATATATACACCTGGGGAAAATAACATGCTGAAGTTGAAACCTAGCATTATTTTTGTAACAACCAATGTATTGTAACAACCTACTCTGATACTTGGACTGATATTTAAAGAATACTTTAAGGGGTTTTATAAATCACAGTATATTTACAGTTGAATAATTCGGTCCAGGTTTTACCAATCTATTTACATACTGCTTTTAAAAATACTTGTTTGTATTTTCACAAATATAGGTTTTTTAACCTATGTTTTTTAAAGTATCCCTATTCACTGAATTGTAATCCAGTTGACGTCTGACCAGGAAATGTGTGATATTTTCAACAAGAGATAGTAAAGTGCAGTCCAGATTCCTTAAAAAAACATCCGTGAACTAGTCCTTCAATGTAGCACCAAATTAGCTGGGATCCTGCAGCAACTTAGAGTCAGCCACCCAGAACAAAATGTTCTCATAATCTTTAATCTGTATGCCCACTCCCTACTGATTGTACACACAGTTACTAGACATCTTGTTTGGGATGCAGCTGAAAGATAATCCTGGCTTGCCTTGTTGTGCCCTCTTGACTTTGCTGCCCTGGACAGGGAGCTATCATATCTGAAACCATGACCATTAATTGTTTTTCAGTCATAGCTAATTTTGATTTCATTAAAGAAACAATTTATCTAAAGAGTCCAATTCGATATCCTGAACTCCGATCATATAATTGTTCCAGGGTATTGCGCTTTTAACCTTGTTTAAAGATGATATTCAAATGCAGCCATTTGCATTGTTAATGTTCCATTCGTCAAGCATCCAAACAGCAATGTGATAGCAAAAATTTTTACGCCACGATAAAAGATGGGAAGAGCGAAACCTTTTATAATGGATGGATTATTTTATTTGATGAATATTCCTGTTTCAGGCAAAAGAGAAACAATGAGCTAAAATGGTTGGTTTTCTATTAGTTTCTGTTCAGTTTAAATTCAATATTATTTTAGTCAAGATTGACTTTTTTATGTCAGTAATTCACATTCTATTTAACTTTAGGTTGCTTAAGCTTTCTTTTCACAAAGTTACGATGAGTGAGCTAATCATATTTTAAGAATAACTAAAGTCCCCCATATTGGAGCTCCCTAGTTACTCCAGCTAGACACTTAATAAGACAGGAACACAGCATTCAGCCATAGCATTTTAATATTCACTATTTCATATTCAGAAACCCAAGGCCTACAACAGATACAATGTATTCCTTTAGAAGAAAAGCAACACTGTGCTCCTCCAATGAGGTCTGCTGCCTTATTGTCACCCTGTGGGCAGAAAGATGTTTTTATTTTTATTAAAAAACAGATAATCTATTCTTGACGATGGAAGCCAACTTTTGCGCAGGTTAATGAGTTCTTTCACAGTTCTTTTATCTTCACCCTTGAATCTGAAAGCATAGTACTCTAGCCTACTTTAAAGACACAAGGGCGTTGGCTGTTGCTTTCAAACACATAGCCAATGGCTTTAAAGAAACACATACACCTGCTTTAAGACTGAGTCAGAGCAGTCACAATTTATACTAATCTCCAAGCTGCCCTTGTTTGTTTAGCGAGCCACGCCATCTGTCTCCAGGGCTAAATATGACTAAGCCACCCTTGCAACGGCTGGTTTTAATCAGGAGACAAGCTCATAGTGGTATAAGAGATCAGGAACTTGTTTACTTTCACAAGCAAATACCCCTACCCCACACCCCCCTAAAAAAGGGGGGGAAAAATCTAGGCTAAATCTAGGGTTTTTAGCTGGCCTTTAAATGAAACCACCGAGTCTGCTGATCTCAGAACCAGAGGAAGGGAGTTCCAGAGTTTTGGAGCCACAAAAGAAAACTCTCTGTCTCATTTAGTTTTCAATTTTATATGGGGGACAATCAGCAGGTCCTGATCACAGGATCTTAGGGCCCTAGTAGGCGTGTAGGGATGAAATAAATTAGCGATATACACTGATGCCTGTCCATGCAGCACTCTCCAAGTCAATACTAGCATCTTGAAATACACTTGATAATGAACTGGGAGCCAGTGAAGTTGGATTAACAGTGGAGTCACATTAAAAATTTTAGGGGATCTAGTCAGGAGCCTAGAAGCAGCATTCTGTACAGACTGCAACCGGTCTAGGGAGGCTATTGTAAGACATGTGTGGAGCGCATTGCAATAATCCAAACGAGATGAAACCAATGAGCATGAATTAAGATTTCCATATCAGGACGAGAAACAACAGGGGTAAGTTTGGCAATATTTCGCATATGGTAGAAACAGGAACGAACCAGAGATTTTACATTATTTTCCAGCGTAAAGCCTGAGTCAAAGGTTATCCCAAGATTTTTAACAGAAGATTTAGCCAAAAGACCAAGGGGTCCAACGATCTGCTTTATCTGTTCTTCACTTAATTGAAGAAAACTTTCCGTCATCCAATAACAGACTGGAAAATAATAACAGACTGGACAATAACAGACTGGAAAAAAAGTTGCCCAGTCCACTGAGTGTTAATTTCAGCTGCAACATTCAGATATAGGGTGACATTTTTCTGGTAAACAGCATGGATCTATTCGTTGTATCCTTGCCTTGTATCAAGGATTCAGACTGATGGTGGTAGTATAATGGTGTGGGGGATATTTTCTTGGCACACTGAAACGGCCCAGCTTACCTGAGTGTTGTTGCTGACCATGTCCAACTCTTTATGACTATGATGTACCCATCCTCTGATGGTTGTCTCCAGTAGGATAATGCACCAAGCTACAAAGCCCAACTCATGTCAAACTGTTTCTTTAAACATGTCACTTACTTCACTACACTCCACTACACTCCACTGCATGGCTATATATTCGTAATGCGTATCACCAGAGGGAATAAACTATGTATCATTCTATCTGGTGCTTTTTTTTTATTATCATTTTCTCCACCCATCAACCATACAGTTAATTATTCTTAGGTACGAACACATGGCAGCTTTAAGTTGAAATTCCCTCTCAGGTTGTACATTTAATCTCGATTCTCATAATAAAAAATACATTTTGAATATCATTTGAAAGTATATAGTTTATTGCTCTGAACATCTTTGTAACATTTCCGTGAATTTCATGACTTGTGATTTTAAAAAAAAGTAAATTTGTGTGTTTGCAATACCAGACATTATTATTACTGCTAATTTCTGCATTGTGCATTTTTTTTATTAAAAACTCTCCAGCTTCAAGGCAATAATTTACCTATGGCAGTAACAGTGCAAAATACAGTATGTGAAGTGTTTTATTATTATTATTAGTATTTATCAGGATGTGAATGTTTTACCTAAAATCTCAATGGTGTTTGCAATCTTATTACACATTTGTTTGATAAATGTGGAGTTACAAACAGAGCCTGTGGTCCAATTCAACACCCAAAAAGTTGTTTTCCAACATTCTCATCAATTTCTAATTCTACAGTTCTTAATTTTCTAACAGAATTGGTTTTGGATAAATGCAGAGATCCTTTCTTTTTATCAAATCAACATTTATTTTTAACCATTTCCTTTTTGACAACCTTCATGAGATGCTTTGAATCATCCGAAAGAACAAAAGAAATAGTTAAATCATCTGCAAAAACAGCAAGAACAGATATTGTCGACATAATAAACAGTTTGGGACCTAATCCAGAATCCTGCGGAACAGTGCAGGTAATATTTAAATATACAGATTTTGACTGACCAATTTGTTCAAATGGCTGTTTATTATCAAGATAACTAGAACTTATGTGAGAGATCCAGAGAAAATAACCCACAATTTTAAAGTTGTTTTCCAAATATTTTACACAGAATTTGTGAAAAATGTGCCATTCACGGGTGTTTAGCCACCTTCACTCTAATATCCCTAAATAAAATCCAGCACAACCAACTGACTTCCACCTGTTTATAATTTCATCTCCTTTTAAATTCAGCTGCTCTGTGGCTGCCTCGGAGGTTTGTTAGAGAACATCAGTGAACAAACAGCACCATGAAGACAAAGGATTGGCTGAATACATATTCACTTCAAACTTTCTAGCCTTCCATTCATTAAAAAAAATGAAAACCATAAACCCTTTTCCTTCCACTTCACAAAGAAGCATTCCCTTTCTGTTTAGCAATAATGTGGTTGTAATCTGCACACATGCATTCTCAAGATAATGTAAAACTTGTCCACGATGAGACACACTTTTATTACGCCTGCTGCAAAACACAAACTACATCATCTTAACCAAATGTTTTAGAGTCAGTATAGGATTTGTCGCATGTATTGTTTTATTAAAGCAGAGCAAAAGAGAGCACTAAGGATTACTGCTTTCTTAAATCTATTTTCCACACTGAACTAATTTTACTCTTGCATAATCTGCATTCATCAAAAATGGCATGAGTCCATTTTTTCTGAGCTGAAACAGTCTTTGTGCCGTTAGGGAAGCTTTTAGTCATATCTGGTAAGAGGAACAAAAGGATTGGTGACAGGATTATATCATCAAGAATTTTCTGTCCTTCTACAAAAATGTGTCTTTAACCATGCAAGAACACTAATAGGCCTAACCAAATTCTCAACCTCATTTTCAGAAGACAGGCCTCACATTTAGTTTGACTGCGCGAGGTTACAGCATGAAATTATCTCTTTGGCATTTAAATTTCTGATAAGTACTAATCTAATTTAGCTAACTTGACTTAGAGAAGAAAATATGTCAACAAAAACACTTACTTCAGACACTACCAAGAACCCAGTGTGACTTTAGATATTTCAGTGGCAATGCAAAAATGTAATGTTTGATTAGGAAGTTCTGGATCGCCATTTTTGACCAGTAAGGTGAGGACGACCAGCAGACATACCGGTAAAAACCAAGGATGTGGCAAAAGGCACCGTATGATGGAATTAAAGGCCACTCTGATTCAAAATAGTAAAAATGTAGGCAGGCTGGACCGTTAGAAGGAGAAAAAGCTGAAAACAAAAAATTGTCTTTTTTCCTGTAATGAGTGCAACAATCAGGAAATGTTGAACAAAAACTGAGTGTACATTCCAAGTAATTAATGAATGGAGCGCCAAAAGGCACAAAATTAAATAAATATATCATAAAATAGATTAATATAAATGTACCATGAAATAAATAAATGTACAATTTATTTATTGAATACATCATTAAATAATTAAATATACCATTAAATTATTAAATGCACAAATAAATAATTAATTGTCCTGTTAAATAATTTAATATACTACATTTAAATGATTAAATTAAATAATTAATCTAATTTTCTTTATAAATTTATTTAAACATAAATATAATATTTCATTCTATTATTATTTATTTCATGACTCCTGTGCAGCAGTGTATTTACTAAATAACTGTCAAGTTGACCCATCAAACTCAGTGGGCGGGGTTAACGCTGATACTGTGATTCTGTGGTGGCTTTCTCCACGCAGCCCCTCCAAGTTAGAGATATTTTAGACTAGCTTGGGATATAGAAGCTGGAGTTGCTCACCAACAGTTTCTGGTAAGTAAACTGGAACAATTTCCTGAAGTTATTGGATTTATTTTGCACCCTCCAGCAAAGACATTAACTTTAGAGTCATAGCAAACTTGGAAGAAGCTCCCTTGACTTGCTGTAAGAAGCAGCCAATTAGAATCAGTCTTTTGAGAAGCCACCCTAATGCCACCCACTGAGTTTAATGGGTCATGTTGATAGTTTAAATTATATAACGATGACACGGTTGCATGGAAGTCATGAAATAAATAAATATGGAGTGAAATTATTATATTTATTTTGAAATGAATAAAAAAAATGACATTTAATTATTTAAATTAATAATTTAAAAGGTACAGGGGTTGGACAATGAAACTGAAACACCTGTCATTTTAGAGTGGGAGGTTTCATGGCGTAATTGGACCAGCCTGGTAGCCAGTCTTCATTGATTGCACATTGCACCAGTAAGAGCAGAGTGTGAAGGTTCAATTAGCAGGGTCAGAGCACAGTTTTGCTCAAAATATTGAAATGCACACAACATTATGGGTGACATACCAGAGTTCAAAAGAGGACAAATTGTTGGTGCACGTCTTGCTGGCGCATCTGTGACCAAGACAGCAAGTCTTTGTGAGGTATCAAGAGCCAGGGTATCCAGGGTAATGTCAGCATACCACCAAGAAGGACGAACCACATCCATCAGGATTAACTGTAGACGCAAGAGGAAGCTGTCTGAAAGGGATGTTCGGGTGCTAACCCGGATTGTATCCAAAAAACATAAAACCACGGTTGCCCAAATCACGGCAGAATTAAATGTGCACCTCAACTCTCCTGTTTCCACCAGAACTGTCCGTCGGGAGTACCACAGGGTCAATATACACGGCCGGGCTGCTATAGCCAAACCTTTGGACACTCATGCCAATGCCAAACGTCGGTTTCAATGGTGCAAGGAGCGCAAATCTTGGGCTATGGACAATGTGAAACATGTATTGTTCTCTGATGAGTCCACCTTTACTGTTTTCCCCACATCCGGGAGAGTTACGGTGTGGAGAAGCCCCAAAGAAGCGTACCACCCAGACTGTTGCATGCCCAGAGTGAAGCATGGGGGTGGATCAGTGATGGTTTGGGCTTGCCCATATCATGGCATTCCCTTGGCCCAATACTTGTGCTAGATGGACGCGTCACTGCCAAGGACTACCCCGAACCATTCTTGAGGACCATGTGCATCCAATGGTTCGAACATTGTATCCTGAAGCGTGTGCCGTGTATCAGGATGACAATGCACCAATACACACAGCAAGACTGGTGAAAGATTGGTTTGATGTACATGAAAGTGAAGTTGAACATCTCCCATGGCCTGCACAGTCACCTCCTTAAGTCAATATTATTGAGCCACTTTGGGGTGTTTTGGAGGAAAGAGTCAGGAAACGTTTTCCTCCACCAGTATCACGTAGTGACCTGGCCACTATCCTGCAAGAAGAATGGCTTAAAATCCCTCTGACCACTGTGCAGGACTTGTATATGTCATTCCCAAGACGAATTGACGCTGTATTGGCCGCAAAAGGAGGCCCTACACCATACTAATAAATTATTGTGGTCTAAAACCAGGTGTTTCAGTTTCATTGTCCAACCCCTGTATATTCAATTTTTTATTTATTTATTTAACTGTACATTTCATAATTTAATGAGATATTTAATGATTCAATCATGTATTACATAAATAAATTGTACATTTATTTATTTCATAGGACATTCACATTTATTTATTTATTTCATTATATATTTATTTATTTTATCCCTTTTGGCCTCCATATCTTGGGACTTTTTTCCTGTTTTAGATAAAAATGTCAAAGGCAGAGCTTTTTTCAAAAGAATGCAACTCATGCAACCGGAGAATAATGGGAAAAACTGAAATACCAGAAACGTTTAAAGCAGAATGAATTCTGCATTTTGGGATGACCAAGTCGGAATCCTGACTTTTGAGCCGTAGAAATATTGTGGGAAAAACCTTGAACTGAGCTGTTAAAGAAGGGAAACCCGCACCAGCATTCAAGAGTCGATGCTGTTGTGTGCGGCAGAATTAATAGGCAAAAATTCCTCCAAGTTGATGTGCAAGGCTGATCAACAATTACTGGAAATGGTTCAGCTGTGGTTAGCCTTGCACATGGGTGTAACATCAAATGCAGTAAACAAAGTTCACACGGCGATGACTCACACCCATGTGCAACTTTTATTCATCAATAATTATTTAAACAAATATAATATTTTTGTGTCGCTTCATAAACAAGCTCCTTTTCTGCCTGCTTTTTGGACTTGTGTGAATAGTTGAAGAAATGTTTTTGGTTTCCTGCAACAAGTTTGTGCATGCATCGGCTCACAAAGCCATTCCAAAGATAATTACACAATGTTGACAGTTCAGGCTTCATTATGTGGTGCTGTGTGCAACTCTGTCCAGACATGGTAAATAAAGCCTGCTTTACCCACAGGAAAACACATTCAGCCTTTACTATATACGTCTACACAGAATTTAGGATTTGAAGATTTTGTTTTTAGTGGAGCTAAAAGAAGATTATAAAATAGTTTCAAAGTGGACTAGGAAAACTATACTAAATCCATCTATGTACTATTAAATAAATCATTATTTATTGGTGGATAGAATGGTAACAGTGCTGTAAAAAAGGAGTTTGGCCTCTGTAAGATTTTATGTTTTTGCTTTTTCGTTTCAGTTAGATGTTTCAGATCATCAAACAAGTTTAAAGATCAAAGAAAGATAACCTGAGTAAACACAAAATGTAGTTTTAAAGCCCTGATTTTATTGATTAAAGGAAAAAAGCTGCACAAAGCCATATGGCCTAATATTTAAATATTAGGCCAGCTATTAAGCTATTATGGCCTAATATTTAAATGTAAACCCCTCCCCTTACTAAATGACTGATTAACTGTAATTAACTAGATATCTTTGGAAATCTCAACTTCACTACCTTACCTGTAGTCAGGAAATCAACACATCGTAATCGAGCTGATTTAGAATCTGCCATAAATCTGGAAAAAAATGACAAAACCTTTTCTAAGGCCTTGAGACCCCAGCGACCCACAGCCATTAACCACAAATGGAGTAAACATGAATAATATTGAACCTTCCCATAAGTGAAGGCTTCACCAAAGTTACTCCATGACTGCAATGACAGCTCATCCTGGATGTCACAAGGATCCATGAAACATTTAAAGCACTATAGGCCTCTACTGGCTCAGTTAGGGCCTGTGTTTATGATTCAACAACAAGAAAGAGACAAAAATGGTATTAATGGAACCAAAAAGAACACAAAGCCACCGTCTCACATTTGCCCAAAAACGTCTTGATAAAACTCAAGACATTTGGGAAAATATTCTGTGGGCTGACGGGGAAAATGGAGAAACTTTGTGGAAGGTGAGCAAGCCATTTTTTTCCAGGATTCTCCTGCTTTTATTTCAGTCTATATTTTAATGAACTTAGGCCAGCTTCGCTCCCCCTGCTGTAGTAAAAGCATCACCACATCTTGATGCCACCACCACCATATTTCATTTTGAGGATGCACTCTCAACAAACGCTTTCTTGTCTTGCACAAACGCCAGATTTTTGAAATGCGCAAGCAATAGCTGCACTGTCAACAGATTCTAAACCAAAGCTATGGATCTCTCCAGAGCTACCAACGGTCTTTTGGCTGCTTCTTTGATTATTGCTCCCCTTGCACAAACTGTCAGTTTAGGTGGACGGCCATCTCTACGAACGTTTTCCCATGTTCATTCCCGTTTTGGATGATAGATCAAACAGACATTTGTGCAATCTTTAAATCTTGTAAAATTATTTTTTTTTACCTAAACCTGTTTTAAACATCAGCTGGATTCATACTGAGCTTAAATTACATGCAAGTAATTAATTATCACTGGTACTGAATAGGAGATTTGGTCAAGAATGTGTGCTCACAAAAGAAACTGGCGTCTTGCACAACAGACAGGCAATACTACATATTTTTCGAATGACTGAAAGCGTTAAAAATGAACTCTAACCCTCACCTTTTAAGACTCTTACACACATTCTTGCCAAGCTTCCACTCAACATTATGTCTTTTCTTTCTTTCTTTTCTTTCAGGAAACAAGCAATATTAAGCCCGATACTGACAGAAAAGTCTAAGAAAGAAAAAGGAACATGCAAATCCTAAAGAAACAAGTTTTTGCTCTCAAACTGCAGAAATTCCAGGTGTTTAAATTTCAAGTTAATCTTCTGTGAAACGGCACACCCATTTAAAGGTGCATTTCATACCTTGGAATGAGAACGGTGGTTATTAGCACCATTTAATGCCAAGTTCTTTAGGCGATGTTCTCCTGGATTCATATCGACATCCAGTCCTGTATTTCTGCAGGTTGTACTCAGACTTAACCCAGAGGTGTGGCTACCACTGAAGCCACCTTTTTATTCTTAATAGAAAAACTAGTCCATTTATTTGTTACTTCAAGGCTGGACTATTGTAATTCTCTACTATCAGGATGTCCACAAAATGCAGTTAAAAGCCTTCAGCTGATTCAAAATGCTGCAGCAAGAGTTCTGATGAAAATGAAAAAGAGAGATCATATTTCTCCTATTTTAGCTTCCCTTCATTGGCTCCCTGTTAAATCCAGAATAGAATTTAAAATTCTCCTCCTCACATATAAAGCCCTTAATGATTTAGCTCCATCATACATCAGAGATCTGATTGTTCCATATATTCCTAACAGAGCACTTCGTTCTCAGACTGCAGGTTTACTGGTGGTTCCTAGAGTCTCTAGAAGCAGAATGGGAGCCTTCCTCCCTCCCTGTTGGATGGAGTAAGGGGGAGTCAGGTTTAGCCTAAACCGGCTCAGTTATGGTTGAGGTGCAAACACACCCTCCATTTCTGCTACCTGTATTACCCCTTCTCTTTTCCAATGGTTATAATCAGTCTGACAGAGAGAGGTATCCCAATCCTTGTGGTTTTTAGTATAACAATGACCATCAGTGGGCTCTAGATAGATAAACTTTATCAGTTTATTATTTTACTTAGTTCCCCAACACGTGGCCTGTTCTGGGGTGGCCGGGCTCTGGCACTCAGTGGTCTGGCCTCCCCAGCGGCCCTGCGCCGTTCCGGACCCTTTGTGGGGTGCCTTGAGACGACATTGTTGTAAGTAAGCGCCGTTTAACTAAATAATCTGTGTAGTTATGCTGCTATAGGCTTAGGCTGCTGGAAGACATAATGACCACTTTCACCCTCTTTGCTACATTCTCATACTACTCTCCAACTTTGCATTATATGCTGTTATTTCAGTTTTTAACTTTATGTTCTCTCTCTTTTCTCTTCCTAGAAGCTACACCTGGCCTGACTGTGTCTACCTGTGACACCTTTCTGGAGAGGGGCATCGTCCAAGCTTCCGCTGGCAACAACTTAATGCTCACCTTCTACCGATGATCCACTTGGTCCTGTCTTTCAGTGTTTAACCCTTTCTCTCTCCTAGATATAGCAATTGACTGAGCTTTTACTGTATGTGTTCTCTTTCAGACTCTATCCTTGAAAACTGCCTCAAAGTTTATCTGTTCTTTCTTTCTAGGTGAAACAACTAAAGGAGCTACATCCATTAACATTTACTTTTCCTTCCCATAGAAAGTACTCCTGTATCAGTGCTTCTTTGTTCTCTTTGTGTCTCTGCTCTGTTCTCTCTAACCCCCAGTCGGTCGTGGCAGATGGCCGCTCACACTGAGCCTGGTTCTGCTGGAGGTTTCTTCCTGTTAAAAGGGAGTTTTTCCTCTCCACTGTCGCTACGTGCATACTCAGTATGAGGGATTGCTGCAAAGTCAACGCCAGAGACTGTCCACTGTCTCTACATGCTCATCTGGGAGGAGTGAATGCTGCAAGTCACTGACTGGATGCAATCTCCTGGGTTTCCTTAGACAGAAAAACTTTTTATCCAATTTGAATAAATAACAGAATCTGACTGCACTGTTCAATAATTAGGATTAATTGTAATGCATGTACCTGACTTTTGTGAAGTGCCTTGAGACAACATGTGTTGTGAATTGGCGCTATATACAGTGCCTTGCGAAAGTACTCGGCCCCCTTGAACTGGTCAACCTCTTGCCCCATTTCAGGCTTCAAACATAAAGATATAAAATTCAAATTTTTTGTGAAGAATCAACAACAAGTGGGACACAATCTTGAAGTGGAATGAAATCTATTGGATGTCTCAAACTTTTTTAACAAATTCAAAACTGAAAAGTGGGGCGTGCAATATTATTCGGCCCCCTTGCGTTAATACTTTGTAGCGCCACCCTTTGCTGCAATTACAGCTGCAAGTCGCTTGGGGTATGTCTCTATCGGTTTTGCACATTGAGAGACTGAAATTCTTGCCCATTCTTCCTTGCAAAACAGCTTGAGCTCAGTGAGGTTGGATGGAGAGCGTTCGTGAACAGCAGTCTTCAGCTCTTTCCACAGATTCTCGATTGGATTCATGTCTGGACTTTGACTTGGCCATTCCAACACCTGGATACGTTTATTTGTAAACCATTCCATTGTAGATTTGGCTTTATGTTTTGGATCATTGTCTTGTTGGAAGATAAATCTCTGTCCCAGTCTCAGGTCTCTTGCAGACCCCAACAGGTTTTCTTCCAGAATGGTTCTGTATTTGGCCCCATCCATCTTCCCATCAATTTTGACCATCTTCCCTGTCCCTGCTGACGAAAAGCAGGCCCAAACCATGATGCTGCCACCACCATGTTTGACAGTGGGGATGGTGTGTTCAGGGTGATGAGCTGTGTTGCTTTTACGCCAAACATATCGTTTTGCATTGTGGCCAAACAGTTCGATTTTGGTTTCATCTGACCAGAGCACTTTCTTCCACGTTTGGTGCGTCTCCCAGTTGGCTTGTGGCAAACTTTAAACAAGACTTTTTATGGATATCTTTGAGAAATGGCTTTCTTCTTGCCGCTCTTCCATAAAGGCCAGATTTGTGCAGTGTATGACTGATTGTTGTCCTATGGACAGACTCTCCCACCTCAGCTGTAGATCTCTGCAGTTCATCCAGAGTGATCTTGGCTGCATCTCTGATTAGTCTTCTCTTTGTTCGAGATGAGAGTTTAGAGGGACGGCCGGGTCTTGGTAGATTTGCAGTGGTCTGATACTCCTTCCATTTCAATATGATTGCTTGCACAGTGCTCCTTGGGATGTTTAAAGCTTGGGAAATCTTTTGTATCCAAATCCGGCTTTAAACTTCTCCACAACAGTATCTCGGACCTGCCTGGTGTGTTCCTTGGTCTTCATGATGCTCTCTGCGCTTTGAACAGAACCCTGACACTATCAGAGAGCAGGTGCATTTATACGGAGACTTGATTACACACAGGTAGATTCTATTTATCATCATCAGTCATTTGGGACAACATTGGATCATTCAGAGATCCTCACTGAACTTCTGGAGTGAGTTTGCTGCACTGAAAGTAAAGGGGCCGAATAATATTGCACGCCCCACTTTTCAGTTTTTTATTTGTTAAAAAAGTTTGACACATCCAATAAATTTCATTCCACTTAACGATTATGTCCAACTTGTTGATTCTTCACAGAAAATTCGAATTTTATATCTTTATGTTTGAAGCCTGAAATGTGGCAAGAGGTTGAAAAGTTCAAGGGGGCCGAGTACTTTCGCAAGGCACTGTAAATAAAACTGAATTGAATTGAATTGAATTAATGAAGCACTTTGAGTCTCTTTGACCTCTTGTGGCAAAAGCATCAGCAGGTTTTATCTGCACCCATTCAGATAGATTTTAATTAGATTTTAAAAGACATTCTACCCCAAACATTTGCAAATTAAAAGAACAGTGTGTGGCAGGACCAAGGAATAGCTACTAATTTACTCTAGAGGCATCATTTTTGTGTTGCCCACAATGTAATTATAGTTTGTAGGCAAGTACTAGCTGCAAAATCCACACTTCCTCTGGGGCTCATAGTAATTTAGAAATGACGTGTACTTTCTGGCGTCAAGCAGCAGAAAGTTACCTGACGATGTGCAGCAGGCGAATTAAATCCAGCACAGTAGACCTATATATTCACACATGTGTTTAGGTAGTCATCCTTCAGGCAATAGGGGCAAAAGCCTTGTGAATTACCTCTACACCGATAAATAAAACCCTTTTTCTTTTTATGATTTCTAGTTTGTTATGGAGTTGCATGGTTTCTTCTGTTGCCACACACAGCAAAAGACGGTAACTATCTGACGTTGCCGAAAGAAGTAGCAGCATCAATGGCATGCATTCAAATTAATGCTCGTAGGTACCTGCAACAGGGAGGGTTGTACTTGAATATCTGAGTCTGTGCCTTACTCAGTGCCTTATGTTTTGATGAAATAAATGACTTTAAGCTATTACAAAGCTTAGTGCTTTAAATCTTTCCCCTTTTGTACAGTCACTTATTCTTATTTTGTTGTTTTTATATTTCTTACCTTTCTGTGTATCTGCATGCTTCCATTTGCCTTGCTCTTTGCTGCTAGTACACCTGCATTTCCCTACTGTGGGAGAATAAAGGATATTTCTATTTCATTCTATTCTAAAAAACAAAAGGGATGATTTTCTCTTCTTTATTTCTATTCTACTACCTACTGTCAATATGAGGACAAAAAAACTGAATTTTGCATATAAAGCAGCGATTTGCTGGAGCCTGCCAACCAGTCCCACCTGTCCTTTTGGTGTAGCACTGTACAAACATTGTATGTGTGTTTTTATGTCATAAAACAAGGTTTTTGTTTACTCAGTGCATGTTTCTGTGAGACTGCCCAGTGACCTATAAAATAGGGAAAATCCTTTTATCATAGAGAAACTTTAGGATGGAGCCAGTTGTAAAGAAAACACTGTGTGAGTCACTGGAAATCTACAAACATGGTGAATAAAGGCCACAGCTGTGCATCTGTAACTATCTGCAACCAACTCTAGGATATCTGGAGCGTAGAAGCTAAATGCTCTGGAAACAGTGTGTTAAAAGTTTCATTTTTATAATAAACCAAGAGTGCTGCTAAGCAAGAAACCTGAAAGCAGAACTCCCAAACTGTGTGGCATGGCAATAAAACAAGTCTTGACCTGAACAAACACTCAACAAAACTATGACAAAACACAAGAAGCTGCACCAGATAATGCATAAAAAGTATTTTTAGAAATTACTCATGGATATAATAAGAAGTTTAAAACATGTTTTAAAATGTATTATATAATGAATCAGTAATATTACAGATTCCTGTTGTGCGGGTTTCGGAGGTTGAGGGGAGTCCTGATTTTTTAGTGAATCATACTTAATTGCTCTACCAAGGTGGAGTCACTGAAATTACTCATAAACATTATTATACCAAACCACATATCAAGGGCTTTGTGAAGAAAAGGAGGAAAGAAAATAGCAGAACCTGATAAATCTGGTGCACTTTCCAAAAACTTAGAAGACACTGGGCGCTGAACTGCACTTTAACTGAGAACTGCAATGTTTCCTCTCTGTTTGGGGCATGTTTCTTCTTGCACTATATACTCGGGCATCTCACTAAATTAGAAACATTGTTGAAAAGTTAATTTACTGCTGTAAATGAATTTAAAGTATTTCTTTCTGGTAATATTGATTATTATAGCTTTTAGATAATTAAACCAAAATGTAGTTTCTCAGAAAATTATAATGTTACACAGGAGCAGTAACATGGAAATTTTATATTATGGCCATGTTACTGTGGTTATAGTTGTTGCTTGTGCATCTTTTACTATCACACTTTTTTCTTCCACTCAATTTTCAAATAAAATGATTGGATCCACTCTCTGAACAGCTTCTATAGCAGTTCTCTTTTGTGTCTTACCTTTGATGTGTAGGGTGTCAGTGACTATCTACTGGAAAAAGTCAGCAGTCTTTCCCCTGATTGAAGGCTATAGCACAACATTGTATGTGTTAAAAATCCTTTTTAATTGATCTTATGGAACATTGGGTTTTCATAAGCTGTACATATTAATCATCAAACAAACACATGAACTTCACACAAATTGACATCCTTCCATCTATTGTCTCTACCTGCTTAACATTGCAGGGCCATTGCAGAAGCCTGGTGCCTATCACCAGGAGTCATTGGGCGATAGGCGGAGTACTGCTCAAACAGGTTGCTAATCCATCACACACTGGACAAACAAGCATGCATGCACACCCTCATACCTAAGGGCAATTTAGAAAAACCCATTCACCCAAAAGTCATGTTTCTGGACTGTGGGAAGAAGCTGGAGTACCTGGAGAGAACCTGCATGCTCAGTATTTCATACACAAAGATCCCAAGCTAGGATTCAAACCCAGGACCTTGCTGCTGCAAGGCAACAGTGAGCAACTGTGTCACCCTGCTGCCCATAACTTGACTTTTCAATTAAACTTTCATCTATTGAGTTGTGCCTGTGTTTTTCTGTTTCTTTTTCTTCTTCTCGCGTTTTTATTTTTCAAAATATTTATGTTCTTCATTGATGTGTTATTTTGTTCTGTCCTTTATTTTTCTCTTCATCCTATTATCTGCCTTGCTCATATGTGAGAATTCCTCTGCACCATAAAAACAAGAAATGCCTTAAGACATTTACCAATGCCAATGGGAAACATAGTTTAGTCATTTGATAAACAGCTTATAAACTGTCAGAAATGTTATGCCAAGCAGTATGCTTGTTACCACAGGGGCTTTTTGCAGTTGCTGTACATGTTGCACAGAAGAAATGGGTTTGTACTTGTCACTGAAGTTTGTATTTTTATATTGATATAGATGAGAAAAAAGCATATCAGTCAATCAGACAAACCATACAAAACTTATTTATAATGAAGGGTAATGTTCCTGGTAATTCTTTCAGAACACCCAAAAAGAAAATGCACCATAGATGTTAAAAGCTTTTGGTTCAGTTTTAGTTACATTGTGGAGATTCACAACAAAGTGCTTTTCTCAACGCACTGTCCAAAACAAACATACAATGCAATCTGATTCAGTAGATATTGAAATGGTATTTCGTAAATAGTCACCTACCTAAGGCAACCAAAAGATTGCATCAAATCTTCACTTCAAAACTATCTGGAATGCAAGCATGTGGCAACAGTGGAGAGGAACAACTCCATTTCTGCAGGAAGGCACCGCCTGCAGAACCTAAGTACAGATGAGTGGCAACATGTCTGAACTGGCTGGGGATCAAGAGGGCAGAAAGGAGACAGAAAAACATTGCTGCTGTTGGTAAGGATTATTTGCAAAGAGAAATGTGAGACACAAAGTCAATAAAATAATGGCACACACCCACCTTCTAGTTCAGTTTATTTATTGCTGCTTCTATCGTACACCTTTAACATATTATTATCTTTCTATCTTTACAGGGATTTTGCACTGACTTCCATTCATGTTCTATTCATTTCCGTTGCCTAACCCTAACCCTAAATGTAACTTTTACCAGTACATACCTAAACCTAAACTCAATTCACACCTTAGTCTTAAATCTAACCCCTAACCCAATAACAACACTTCTTATGGGCTCAGGCTTTGTACCTCTGTAGTCTCATCAGAGAGCAGGAGCACCAAAAAGTGTGTGGGTGGGTGTCGTTGCGGCAGTGGCGCAGGGGTGTAGCATGTGGCTTATATGCGGAGGTCTTGGTCCTTGACGTGGCTGTCACAGGTTTGAGTTTGACATTTGACGCATGTCTCCCCCCGCTATTCTCCTTATTTCTTGTGAGCTGTCTTTTATATAACAAAAATAGAAAAATAAAGACAATTAGTGCCGCGACACAAATTGTTAAAAAAAACCTAATAGGGTGGAAGGGGCAAGAGGGGTCCAGCAAGATGTTTGTGGTGCATCGATTTGATATATGTCAGCCAAAGATGATCTATCACGCAGTAATCCAAAATGTGAAGATGCTCTCTATTGTCCCAACGAAGTTGTCATCATTGATGGGGGTTGACTTGTTCTCTTTCAGTCTCTGGAGTTTTTCTGATGAGGGCAGAATTTAATGCTGTTGACCTTTTCAACAGCAATGCCATTGATAGTCAGCAGGGGATGCTCACTGCTGCCTCTCCTGAAGTCCAGGAAAATTTCTTTGGTTTTCTCCACATTTAAGGAGAGGTCGTTGTTGAACTCCACCTGGTCAGCCGTTTCACCTCCTCTCTGTAAAGTGTGTCATCGTTGCTGCTGATGAGACTCACCACTGAAGTGAACGTGTGTTAGCAGTGCGAAAAGGAGAGGGCTGAGCGCAGAGACCTGGGGGTAGACGTGGTCATTGTGATGTAGGTGGAGATTCTCTTTCCTATTTTTACTTGATTTGTTGCATGACTACCTTCTCATGGCATTTCGTAATGATGGGAGTCAAAGCAATGAGGCGATAGACATTCAGGCGCAATGAAGAGGACTTTTTTGGCACAGGGATGATGGTAGCAGATTTGAGGAACTTTCAAACAACAGTCTGATACAGAGATCTGTTAAAGATGTCTGTGAATACATATTTCAGCTGGTCAACACAAGCTCTGAGAATCTGTCCAGGTACAATTTTTCAGCCCAGCAGCCTTGCGGATTTTAATGCAGGACAGAACTGTCTTTGCACTGGTTGGCGTGAGGCAAAGAGGGTATTTATCTGGCATAGGTGTAGCTTTTAGGGATGGCATATTTGGCATAAACAACATGAAAGCATGGATCCATCCAGCCTTGTATTGTCTTGTCACTTTTTGTGCCAGCTTTAATTATAAGCTTTAACAAAAAGAAACATTTTAAGGCTAATCCTAAACGTAGTCAGGATGTCTGCCTCAAAAACTAGGAGCTGGCCGTGCTGCAGGGGAGCCTGATAAATAAAATTTCTGCATCTCTTTATACTTTTGGAGACTTTAGGAGCCCCAGCCTGCATCCTGAGACTGAAATGCTCCTCAGCTTTTCGAGCTGTGTGAAAACAGATTTTAGATATCAATTATTTTGATTGTAGAGATGTCACTGTAAACCTCAGGCGTGACATGTTTTATCTCAGTCATGTTATGACACATTTTTGAGGCAGTTCTTCCCACACACAAACAAACAAAAAAAAGAAACCAACATCCATAAAGCATAACTAAAATTAAACAATACAAATTATCATTTGTACTGGCAGAAGGAGGGCTGTGCTTTTTTTTTTGTTGCAGAAATTGACTGCTCTAATTGTTTGTCCGATTGAAAAATTAAAGGGGGGCAGAAATAAAAAAGGGCTGCACGGTGGTGCAGTTGGTAGCACTGTTGCCTTGCAGCAAGAAGGTCTTGGGTTTGATTCCCGGCCGGGGGTTTTTCTGCATGGAGTTTGCATGTTCTCCTCATGCATGCGTGGGTTCTCACCGGGTACTCCGGCTTCCTCCCACAGTCCAAAGACATGCCTGTTAGGTTAATTGGTCACTCTAAATTGCCCTTAGGTGTATAAATGAGTGTGTGCATGGTTGTTTGTGTGTTGCCCTGCAATGACCTGGTGACCGGTCCAGGGTGTACCCTGCCTCTCGCCCATAGACTGCTGGAGATAGGCACCAGCTCCCCCGCGACCCACTATGGAATAAGCAGTAGAAAATGACTGACTGACAGAAATAAAAAACTATCACATCCAAATTTAGTCTCTGCTTACTGTTGCTGTTTATGTACAAGCTAGGGTTGGCATTACAGCACAGCTAACAGCTGCAGAAAGTTAGATGTGTATTGATTATTGTTTTTTGCCATGTGACAATAAGGTAGGTAGACAGGTAATGTAGCGAGTGCTTACAAAAGGTTCACGTTCTGCCTAACATATCCCACCTACTAACAGGTGCCATGATGAAGAGATAATCAATGTGAATCACTTCATAATGTTATGCCTGATCAGTGTATATAATTGTGTAAGTTCTTGAATTTAGATGGTGTTTGTAGAATGAGTTCAGTTTTTAAACGTAAAAATGACCAAGCAACTTACATTTTCCTTTTTTCTCTTATTTCTTGGTATATTTTGCTGTGATGAAGCTTTAATAGAATGTTTTCAGCAGAGCTTTTTGATGAGGAAAAAAATGTGTAGTATTCATGTAGCTCAAAGTTTTGTTATTATGTAGAGAAAATAACAGTGTGAAATCTGAACTTTCTTTATGAAACTTAAGTTTGCCTTCATGCAGGTGTGGTGAGGTCATATTACATCTAGTATAAAAGCTTACCTAAATAAGGCTTGTATTGTATTGGAATCTACTGATTTAGTTTTTTAGCTTTAACTAAATGACCAGTATTTATATCGATTAGTTTATTTTCATTTTATGCTGTTTCAAATAAGATATCTGTATTTTAGTGTTTTCTTCTGTAGAATAAAAAAAAAATACTTTGTTAATTGTGATGAATATTTCTTATACTTGTTTCTTAGTATGTAAATGATCAAACACACTGTAGGCAAGCAGCTCTTCTTCGGGCAAAACTATTTGCTTCTATCTGGTAAACCTGCCAAACCTGTACTTGTACAATGGGCTTTTTAAGGAACCACAAACGGCTTTTCAAACAGTTGTATTTGATTAAAGGTGACATTACCGCCTGTTCATTGAAAGTCATATAATGTTTCTGGTTTTCCTGCATCTTATATGATGAAAGAGGATCCAATACAGAACCTGGCATTTACACACATTTTGATCTTGCTTCCACAATGATGAAGGTTGAAATTGCACACCTGATGGGAGTATAGGCATTAATTCAGATGAAACTTATCTATTCATCTTACACTGAAAGAAATTTCCATTCAGTTCAGGCAAATGCATGCAAATAGGCCTGAGTAGATGGCTTTACAGCAACAGATGGACAAAGAGAGAAATAAAAAACATGTTCCCACTTTGCTTTCAACGCACATTTAAATGCAGCTCCCACACCATCGCAGCCTTAACTACAGTGTGGACGTAAAAAACACACACACGCTCTGCATTTTGCCAACTTGGTGTAAAAATGAGCCGGTTAGTGTAATGGCAGAATCGACTATGCATAGAACGCTGCCTCCATCTGGCAGACAGGATGGAAAATGCAGTTACAAACCAGTATCTGCAGGCAAGCAGCCTGTCAATATATGCTGGTAATGCTCTGGTCATGCTCTGTGCAAGCCTACAGTGCAAAAAAAATAAATAAATCCAAGACAAGCCCTGACCTGAAATCTCCAGGGGTAGAGGAAGAGATTACTATCACTTAGAACCTAGAGGCAGAACCTGAAGGGGGACATCATAAAAACGGGCTACGTTTGAAAGGAAGAGTAAAGAACTTTGATGGCTGGACAACACTCACGGGGAGGACTTGTATGCAATTGCGCCTTCTACCTACATGGGTAATTACAGTCCTTGCTAAAGTATTCACACCCTTCAAGTTTTCCATATTTTCTAACGTTACAAACTTCACTGCATATTATGGAGGTGTTATGTGATAGACAAACACAATGTAGCATTAAATTGTAAAATGTAAATAAAAGGATAGGTTTTCCTTTTTTGTTTTTACAAATAAACATACATTTAATGCGGTGGGCAATTATATTTAACTCTGTCTACTCTGATGCCCCTAAAGAAATTCCAGTGCAACAAACTGCTTTCTGATGCCACCTAATTAGTAAACATTAGTTTTAGGTTTACTAATAATTGACTTTACTGCCCATCTTCCTCCACACCCCATCTTTATGGTGAAACATGGTGGTGGCAGCATCATCAACAGTGATGCTGGTCAGAATTGATGTGAAAATGGGTGGTGGATCATCTATCTATCTATCTATCTATCTATCTATCTATCTATCTATCTATCTATCTATCTATCTATCTATCTATCTATCTATCTATCTATCTATCTATCTATCTATCTATCTATCTATCTATCTATCTATCTATCTATCTATCTATCTATCTATCTATCTATCTATCTATCTATCTATCTATCTATCTATCTGTCTGTCTGTCTGTCTGTCTGTCTGTCTGTCTATCTATCTATCTATCTATCTATCTATCTATCTATCTATCTATCTATCTATCTATCTATCTATACACCCAACGTGGCTTGGTGAAACGTTAACTCGTAATTTTACATATATATTGCACCAGTTCAAAATAATCACCATCTCAAGGCACTTTCCTGATTTTTAACCAACTTTCAGAGATTTGAAAGTAATAAGAGTAGATCCTTAGACCTCTGAGGAAGGGCTGAAAGGGATGTGTGCACAAAAAGACCCTGTGAAGGAGTTCTGTTGAATGTCTGATGTGCTTCTCTTTAAACACGACACAGTTAGACTTCATAGCTATTATTTATTTTCAGAGAGATTGCACATTTCCTTAATAACCAGTTAACAAGATATGTTTTTGTTCAGCAGCTTGCAGAGTGAGCACTGTCACTTTTGAAGAAAACATTACATCTTGACAGTATTTTTCTACTGTTCGGTTGGAGCGTTTAGCTTCTTCAGCCTTCTTCCTCTTCCCCCTCCTGGTCTTTGCCCTTGCCTCTCTTCCCTCCCCTTCCCGTCTTCTTTTGGAAGTAGCATTTAGCGAGGACGCACACACAGTGACAAAACTCGCGGAAGTTCACCTCTCCGTCATGGTTTTTGTCCAACATCTCCATTGCGTCCTCTATGTCACCTGCACTGATTTTGTCCTGGAGAAGATGTAAACTCAACAGCTGAGCAACAAAAAAGCATGCACAAATAATAGACATTATTCCTTTTTTATTGAGCTGCTATACCTTTAAGTCAGGGCTCTGGATTTCCCGCTCAAAGAGCTTTTTGAGCTCCTCCTTATTCAGCTGACGTTTCTTGCCTCCATCATCGGCATAATCCAGAAAAATGTCCACAATGTTTGTGATGACATGATCCAGGCGAGCCATGGTTGAGACTTGACAAAACAAGCATTAAAAGGTTGCAAGAAATGTAAAGAGAAGCATGAAAGAACTTCAACTTCTAACTATATTCATCATGTATGCATGATTTGACAGCTTTTATGATCAGCATTTAATAAATGGCATGCTTCCATTTTTATTTTCTTGCGTTAAACTCACTCCTCCGCCTCGCATCTTTCTCTGTGTACTTACATGATAGTTTGTGTCCACCAGGTAAAGAGAGGCTACGCCTGTGTCACAAGCTCGGTCCCAGCTGAGAATGCCAGGGGCACGGAAGGAAAGAGGTTCTCTTAAACAACAGATCCGCTGTGTCTGACTCACACAAACACACACACATGCATAGATAGAACCGCACTCACACACACACAACACCAGTGATTCATGCATGTAAAATGTGCCTCACTCCACCCATGTCAGCTCCACAAGCCTTGTTTTTAATCTTGTTTTTAATCTCTGCACAACTAGGCGAATATTATTATTATGTCAGTGTACAGTACAAACTTGGTGCCTTTTTGCTGTCTTGCAGACCTGTTTGAGTGTATTGTTCATAAACTGCTGCATGAGTTCTGCTACAAACTAATTTGATCACTTAAGCCTGGAAAATTCCACTTTTAATGAAAACCAGCTCAGTGTAATCTGGAAGAAATGAATATAAATTTGTTGTTAAAGGTTTCATATTAATGCTGAACCTGTGTGGGTGTGTATGTGTGTGTGTGTGTGTGTGTCTGTTTGTGTTTGTGTGCATGTGATGTGATGTGCCCTTTTCTATCTGATTTAGTCTGGAAATTTGCAAATCAACCAGGGTTGTATTTTCCTTTCATGTTTGCTGCTTACTAGTAACAAAAAATAATAGTCCTTCTGACTGTCTTTATTTATACACTGGCTACTTTCTATGTTCTTTTTATTGATTTCTCATGTTCATTTTCCGAAGAACTGGATTGTCATAACACCGAATAGTCCCTAATGCCTAACAATTCAAGGTAGGCACACTGTTATTTTTACAGTGCTTTATAAAAGTTTCCATATCCTTGTAATGTTTCCACAATTTGTCACACTACCACCTCAAACCTCAATGAATTTTATTAGGATTGCTAGGTGACAGACCAAAACAAAGTAGTACATTATTGTGACCTGGAATGAAAGTGAAAAATCTTTTTGAAAATGCTGTTTTCACTTTCCAACTGTCCACCTGAGAGTAATTTAAACTAACCTACACAGACATGGCTGTCCATCTGAATTGACAGCCCTGGCATTAATCAGAGAAGCAGGTGGTGGGAGACAGAAGGACTCTTGCAAACATTTCATTTATTCTGAGTATGCTTTTTTAAATTATTTGTTTTCGTTGTTGGAAAATCTCCCTTACTGTACAGTCTGCTGTCCTTATGTTTTTCCTGGTTTTTATATGTTTGACCTTTGTGTGAATCTGCATGGTTCCATTCTATTGCTGGTACAGCTGAATTTGATAAAGGGTATTTCCATTGCTTCTATTTCTAAAGTGTGACTGCTTGGAAGTATAAAGTAAAGAAAAGACTTAATACATTTGCACAGTACTGAACTTGTATATATCCAAGTTTAACTCAGCAGGACTAAAAAAGTTCACAGCTATCATGATACAAAATCTAACATACATGTGCCCTTTTACTTTGCCTGTGAGCTTGTGTGATTCTGATCTGAGTCTATTTATTTTATCCTACTTCACTGGGCTGACTCATTCTTGTTTTCCATTCCTCTGTTCCAAGGCAGAGGGCTGGAAGCACTTTCCACTCCTATTAACCCCCACCAAGCTCCCTCTGTGGATCAGTTCACTCTTTAACCGGGCCGTATTACCTTCACCCATTGTGGACTGATCAGATTTCCCCTGCAGGAGAGGGGAAGGAAACTAAGCCTTCATATCAGGTGTTGCTAAAGACAAAAACATTAAACTTTTTAACACCCTGTTGTCCTTTTCAGTTTCACTGCTGGAGAGGAAATCCTGCACCTCCTCAGGGGCAAATCCACAGAACGTTCATCCAAATGCCTTTTTTTTCCATTATGCTTTTCAGAAATCAGGAGTCCACTTTTAACAGGGTGGATTTAAGATTTTAAAAACAGTGATCTTTTTGTTACCCTGGCACAAATGCACCATATTATTAATTTCTCCTTAGTGATCCACAGGTTAAATCGCATCTATCCGTAGACGAGCTCTGGCTGCAGCCTGGAGAACAGATCTTATTTAGATGAGTCAAACTATGACTGCATTGGTTTGGATTTTAGTTTGGGTCAAAGCCATGTAGTGGAGTGAATCACTGTTTTGTTCAGCGCTCACTTTATTTCACAGCACTGGCAGCTCATCAAACTTCTCTGTATTTTAAGAGACTCTTGGAGTTAGAAGCAAATAAAAGCAATGCAGGAGAGCTGGTGCAAAAACCTCTTTTTATGTGTGGATTACTGAATTATTGCCAGCTAAGGCAGTAGATTCATACCCAGAGCCGAACCTAAATTGTATGGGGCCCGAAGGTGAATTTCATTTGGGGCCCCACTTCCAGTTCAGCCTATAACCTACAGGCCACCACAGCACCTCTAATATCATACTGTCCATGCTTGTTATTGCAACATGTTTTTATGGGTAACTTGTACTGAGGACCAAAAGTCCTACTAAACAATTAATAAATAGTCAAATAGTGAATGTGTCAAAAATGTATTAAATAAACAAACAATTAAATGCACAAACCAATTATCAAACCTTGAATTTATTAAATGTTAAAATCATATTTAACAATCCAAGTATTTATTAAATATTTCCTGTGCTACCTACCACCATTTAAATACTTAAACTGTCATAACTGTTTATCAAATAGACCCTACCAACTTTTAAAATATATTTTATTTATAGTTTTAAATATTACAACACATGCCACAAACAATGTGGACAACAAGGCTGACAAATAATAAAAAACGAGGCTGCCAAATATTTACATAATAAACGTGCAGACTTACATGGTTACAGTGATGATAAAGTAAAGTCTCATGTGAAAAGTTCTATACGATAGGGCAGGGGTGTCCAAAATCGGTCCTGTTTACAGCAGGGAAACATCTAAAACATGCAGGCCACCAGCCCTTAAAACCGACTTTGGACACCCCTGCAACAGGCTAATACCCTTGGTCCACCGGTCATACAGGTCAAGGTCTTGATTTACGGCATGTGAGTTGTTTTGACACTAAGCTAGAAAGTGACTGCTGGTTTAATTGGTTACTCTAAATTGTCCTTAGGTATGAGTGTGTGTTTGTTTGTCCTCTGTGTTGACATGTGATGGACTGACAACCTGTCTGTGGCGTATTCCTCCACTTGCCCAATGACTGCTGGAGATCTGCACCAGCCCCCCTGAAACCCAGCAAGGATAAGCAGAGATAGATGAAGGAAGGCCCAATACAAATGCACATAAAATGTTTGATTTACCAGGCATCCAGTTTCCGTTTATGACCTGATTTCTTTTGCTCTATCACATAAAATCCCAATAAAATACATTTAAGTTTGTGGTTTTATTGAGACCAAAACGGAGAACATTTTCAAGGGATACTTTTGCAAGGGAGTGTATATTTTGGAGCTTCTTGTCTGGCAGATGGACTTGTCTGACAAGTCCATCTGCATAACATTTGCCTGAAGAGACCATTTATTTTGAACAGACAACACAGTCAGTGCTGTCAACCTACTCCCACAGAGAGTCAGTCGGCAGGAACCACGTTAGGGAATACCGTCCTGCTGCCTGAACATGTTTACAATCACATTTCTGCTCAAAAACGAACAATGTCAGAACATTACATGACAGCATGTTACCACTGATTTCTCCTGTCATAATTTGTCACACAGCAGCAGTCTTTCAGCACTGACATACTTAACACCTGTTATGTTTTTCAAACTTTTGCTTAATAGTAATTTTCTGTCTGTCTCTCAGAAAAGGCGCAAAGTGGTTACAAGGATAACGTGGGCATCTAAATTGCAGCCCTCAGAGCGAATAAAGAACATAAAAAGGTGTAGAGGTTGTTATCATAATTAAATGTTAAGTTGAAAGAAGGCTGTCCAGTAATGTTTCTACAAGAGACCTAAACCATGACCCTAAAACAGAAATTAGAAGCAGATTTTTTAGCACAAGTCTTTCTGAAGTCCTTCTATGTAAGGAGTACAAAGCAGCAAATATATTAAGGTGAATAGTGTTTTAATTTGACTTCCTGCTTGAGTCTGAGAAGTTAGAGAAGCAAATTGGGGAGTCTTAAAAGATTTAAGATGATGCAAATCTGCTGATCGACCCTTTATTTGGCATGTTTTGTTAACACATAAAATTATAGGTTTTACAGTTTTGGCAAAACTGTTGTTAAAATGCCAAGCTTGAAAAAAGTTTGTTTAAGTACTGCCAGAGAAAATAAAATATATACCTGAATGCATCTACCCATTCAGTCCTTCTGATCTGGACAAGCCTGTAAGATTATCTCTGTGCTACTCCTGATAGTGATGGTGAAAATCATTTTTGCATCTTAGAGATGCCATAATTTAAAATTAAACAGTGTATAAAACACAATATTTCAGGAAAATTAAACGTGAACAAGTTGTTGCGAAATAAATTGCCTGCTCAACTTTCATGGATTGTCTGCCATCCAGTGGAGAAAATTAGATACAACATGTCCTGTTACCAAGGACTAATGCTTTTTTTAGCTGACATCTTGGTGCTTAGTTTCGACACGGCCTGCATGAAGGCCCGCAGAATAGTCAGACATTTTTCAGATTTGTTATGCAATAAATTAATTGGGCTTTGCAAACAGAAGCAAATTTCGTTGTACCAAAAGTTTTAGGCAGGTGTGAAAAAATGCTGTAAACAAAGAATGCTTTCAGTAATATGAATGATGTTTAATATGAAAAAAATATAAATATGTTTATTTTTATCAGTTTACAAAATGGCAAGTGAGCGAACCCAAACATACAGCCAAAGTCATTAAGACCTGCCTTGAGTGTAAAGAAGAACAAGACCTACTGGAGGTGATGGTATGGCCCCCACAGAGCCCTGATCTCAACATCATGGAGTGCGTCTGGGAGTACATGAAGAGACAGAAAGATGTGAGAAGATCTGTGGTTAGTTCTCCAAGATGTTTGTTCCTTCAAAAACTGTGTTCAAGTGTTCCTAGAAGAATTTATGCTGTTTTGAAGGCAAAGGGTGGTCACACCAAATATTGATTTGATTTAGATTTCTCTTTTGTTCATTCACTGCATTTTGTTTATTGATGAAAATAAATGATTAACACTTCCATTTTTAAAAGCATTCTTTGTTTACAACATTTTTACACACCTGCCTAAATTTTTTGCAAAGTACTGTAGGAGGAGAAATGTCCTAGATAAATACAATACAAGTAGCTCAAAAAATGTGAATATTATGAGAAAGTTCAATATTTTTTGTCCCTCTTTTCACAAAGTGAAACTCATTTAATAGATTCAGATCACATAGACTGAAATATCCCAAGCTTTTATTTCTTGTCATTTTGATTACCATTGCTTACAAATAATGAAAACCCAAAATTCAGTGTCTCAGTAAGCTATAACATTGCGATAAAGTCGCAGCATATTCATAGAAAATGCAGTGGAAGTAAAAAGTGTGGTAGAAAAAGGTGCACCAGCCACAAGGACCACCACAGCCTTGAGAGGATTGTCAAGCAAAATCCATTTAAGAATTTGGGGGAGCTTCACAAGGAGTGGACTAAGGCTGGAGTCAGCGCTTAAAGAGCCACTACACACAGGCGAATCCTACACATGGCCAATATTCCTCACGTGGTAAGGGGTGCCATGTCATCTCCGGTTGGTCCACTGGGTTTTCTGAAGGCAACAGTCAACACAGCCATCTGCCATGACATTTTAGAGCACTCCACGCTTTATGGAGATGCTGATTTCATTTTCCTGCAAGGCTTAGCACCTGCCCACACTGCCGAAGGTACCAAAAGCTGGTTCAATGACCATGGTGTTACTGTAGTTGACTGGCCAGCAAACTGGCCTGACCTGAACCCCTCAGAGAATCTATGGGGTATTTGCATGAGGCAGACGAGAGACAACAGACCCAACAATGCAGATGATCTGAAGGCTGCTATCAAAGCAACCTGGGCTTCCTGAACACCTCAGCAGACAGTATGGAATAAAAAACATAAAAGCAAGAATCCATCACTCCTTGTTTCAATGACTTAGGCTGGAGATGGTAGTGAAATGGCATCAAGGATGTTTTCTTGGCACTCGCGCCTCTTTGCATCAAGTGAGCATCAATTAAACCCCGCAGCCTACCTGAGCATTGTTACCAACATATTCAATTCTTGATGATCACAGTGTACACATCTTCTGATGGTTGTTTCCAGCAGGATAATGCACAATGTCTCCCTGTAACAAATCATCACAAACTGGTTTCTTGAATACGACAATGAGTTCACTGTACTCCAGTGACCTCAACTGTCACCAGATCTTCATCCAGTAGAGGTTCACTGAGATGCGGTAGATCAGGACATTAAAATGGCTGGTGAGCATATAAAACGGAGTAACCTGGTCTAAATAAAAATCAACCTCTTTTGTATGTAAGCATATGTAAAGGACTTAATGGGTTTAAAAGCAAGTAGAAAATTAAGTATTTATGCCAAATTGCACTGCATACCTTCATACTTCCTATCGTATTTTGATAACCCTAAACAAACCCAACCATGGTTATGTTGACAGAAAGATTTTTTCTTTTCTCAGTGTAGTTCTGCAGGTTTTCGTTGCATGTTTGGACACACCTTTTGCTAAACGTTAGGTATTTGAAATCTTTGACCAGACAGTTACTTTGAGCATGCAGAGCATTTAGAAATTCACAAACACACCAAAGAAAGACGTTTTTAGTCTATGTTAATTACATTTATATTTATGTTGTTTTGTAAAGCGAAAACATTAGCAGACGGCTCCAGGCCTCTCTATATTTCTTTCAGTTATGTTATTTTGTTTTTGGCCTGAATTCCACTAACTTGGATTTTGTTGGTTTATTTACTTTTTCCCCCCATTTGAGGTGCCAATCTGTGTTAAGTGTCCTTTATTCACAACATGTTAATGTCGGAGTTTTGGGAGTTTTTCTGTTCACCTGTTTTTGCCTGCTACTAACCCCATCCAACCTCTAAATGGCACCAGACGCACGGTAGGTGTTGAGTCCACAGGTGTTCTCCATCAGCCTCATCAGGAGAGGACCATAAGAACCCAACACAGCCAACACTCCAGTGTCTGAGTGTTAACCTGCAGTGGTAACTCTAGCTGGCCAAAACAGGTCTCTTTGTGGTTATTCTGAGAACCTGGCTCACCCTCCACCGTGCACCCCTCCAAGATAACCCACCTGGTGCCACCTCAACCTGAAGTGCAAGTAAGACAGGATTACCTGGACCATTCACTTACCGGACACACTCCCAGAGTTTCAATCCATCTTTCTCCCCCTCTGGTGGATCTCCAAGTCACCACCTGTAAGCAAAATATATCAAGATCAACAACCCAGAATTATTTCTGCCACTTACCATTGATCCCTTCTCCATACAGCGGCGAGTTCCTTGTTCTCCAGCATTCAAAATACTTTATAATAAACTTGTTAAGTGTTTTTCTGAATGTGGGTCAAAGCAGCAAGAAAAACGATGACAGAACACTCAAGCCAATCTGACCTAGCAGATACACTCAGAAGGACTCTTTCAGATCATTGCCTCCAGATCCAGTCCCACAAAAATTCACTCAAAATCCCTCCTGGAACAACAACGCCACACAAACCAACAGATAGAACAGATGTCCTCATCACTCCAGCATGCTCTGAACAGGTTAAGCCCCGCTGCACCAGAGGACGCCGCTGAGTCTGCTGTCTCACAGCAACTTCCTCATTCCCGTGACATCATTTCCCCAAACCCTGAGTTTTCCGGTGAGGTTGATAGTTGTGGAGGTTTCTTCCCCCATGACGATGTTAAAATTTCCTTTGTTTTAGGGCTCCTGACTGGAAAGGCATTAAGATGGGCTAAGGCTCCTTTTAATGATTGTAACCACCTCGGCTGTACTTATAATGAATTTATACGTGAATTCAAGCAGACTTTTGACACTGAACTAGACCAGACCAATAAAGCCCGCCGTCTGTCGGCGTTAAAACAAAGAAATAAACGAATTTCAGAGTTTTCTGTAGAGTTTCAAACTCTAGCTGCCGCATCAGGTTGGGACGCCTTTTTCCAGTCCCTTGACGAATCTTTGAAGGATGAGTTTGTTTTGCTAGATGAATCTAAAATAGCTTTGGCTACTCGAATAGATATTAGATTGAGAGATAGAAGAAAGTCACATTTGAAAGGATTGCTGTGAGATCACAGGCACCTCTGAGTTCAGCTGCAGCACCTCACCCTGAGCCACTTTTACCCGCCCCAGAACCAATGCAGATTAGTCGAACTCGACTCTCCCCTGAAGAACGCCAACAAAGAATGGAATCCAAGCAATGTTTATACTGTGGGACACACAGACACTTCATCGCCTCTTGTCCGGTGCGACTAAAAGAGAGGGTCCGCCAGCTGTTAAGGGGAACCTGACGGACCATCACTTCACCCCAACCAATAATGGATTCACCATGCCAGCTACCCTCTTGTTCTCCCAAGATTTACTCCACTTATCTGTCTCTTTGACTCAGGAAGTGAGCAAAATTTAATCGACCAACGTGTGGTGGAGGTGGCTCAGATTGATACTGAACCTCTTCCTTTTCCTCTCCTGGTTTCTGCCATTGACGATAAGAACCTGCAACACATCACACACAAGACCAAGCCTTTAGAATTACTAATCTCAGGAAATCATCGAGAACAAATATCCTTCTTCGTGTTTCCTGTTTTTCAGAATCCCCTAGTGTTACCTTTTCCCTGGCTCCAGAAACACAATCCGCTCCTTAATTGGTCAAACTGTCAAATACGTTGCTAGTCCACTAACTGCCTCCCATGCCGTTTACATTCAGCCGTTTTTCCCAAACAACCAGAATCTGATCCTGGAACAGCGGAGTACCCAGATTTAACTTCAGTCCCTGAAGAGTACATGGATTTAAAACAGGTCTTCAGTAAGACCAAGGCTCTCTCCTTACCCCCACACAGGCCATACGACTGCGCCATTGACCTTCTCTCTGGGGCTCCTCTGCCCTCCAGTCGACTATATAATATCTCACGCCCAGAATGACAAACTCTCGAGAAATATATCACTGAATCCCTAGCTGCAGGCATCATTCATCCCTCATCGTCTCCTCTAGGCGCAGGATTTTTCTTTGTGGAAAAGAAAGATGGCTCCCTTCGTCCATGCATTGATTACAGGGGACTCAACCTGATCACAATAAAGAACAAATATCCTCTTCCACTAATTTCTTCTGCATTGGAACCTGTACAAGATGCAACCATTTTCTCCAAACTCCGAAATGCTTACCATCTCGTCTGAATCCGCCAGGGGGATGAATGGAAAACAGCCTTTAAGACCTCCTTCGGCATTTTGAGTATCTCGTCATGTCTTTCGGCCTTTGTAACGCCCCGGCCGTATTTCAGGCCCTAGTGAATGATGTCCTGAGGGACTTCTTAGATTGTTTCATCTTTGTGTATCTAGATGACATCCTTTTTTACCCAAAGAACCTCTCAGAGCATCAACAACATGTCCACCTGGTCCTTCAGCGCCTCCTAGAGAACCGATTATATGTAAAAGCTGAGAAATGTGAGTTTCACATTACCTCTGTTACCCTCCTCTGATTCATCCTCGAGGGTGGGCAGGTTCGTTCAGATCCAGACAAGATAAAGGCTGTACTTGAATAGCCCACTCTTGACTCACGTAAACAGCTTCAACGGTTTTTGGGCTTTGACAATTTTTATAGATTTATCAGAAACTACAGTCAAACTGCAGCCCCATTAACCGCTTTGACTTCTACTAAACACCCTTTTGAGTGGACTCCACAGGTAGATGCTGCTTTTCACAGACTCAAAGACAGTTTCTCTCAAGCCCCCATTCTCATTCACCGTAACCCTTCAAAACAATTCACCCTAGAAGTAGATGAGTACGACATTGGAGCCGAAGCTGTGCTGTCCCACGTTTCTGATTCTGATGGCAAACTTCACCCTTGTGCCTTTTTCTCCCACAGATTCAATCCAGCAGAGAGAAACTACGATGTGGGAGATCACGAACCTCTGGCAATAAAACTGGCCCTGGAAGAGTGGCGACATTGGCTGGAGGGTGCTGATCACCCAGTTGTGGTATGGAGAGATCATAAAAACCTAGCCTACCTTCAAGCAGCCAAATGCATTAACCCTTGTCAGTCTCGTTGGTCTCTTTTTCTTTTCCCGTTTTAACCTCTCGATCTTATACAGACCTGGCTCCAAGAATATCAAGCCGGATTCCCTTCCTCGACAGTTCTCCCCGGACGACTCTGGCGAGGAACCAGCTCCCATCCTACCAACAAGTTGTGTTGTGGGAGCCCTAACATGGGATGTGGAGGACTTGGTATCCTGGGCCCTCAGGACTGAACCAGATCCCGGAACTGGACCACCAAATCGGACATACGTCCCATCAACTGTCTGGTCCCGCCTGATCCACTGGTTCCATTCATCCAAGTTCTCGGCCCATCCTGGCTCTGGCCGAACCATCGCCCTCATCTCCAGAAGGTTTTGGTGGCCGTCCCTACATAGAGACGTTAAAGAGTATGTACAAGCCTGTGCTATCTGTGCTAGAAACAAGTCTTCTAATCAACCACCCGCAGGACTGTTGCAACCCCTTTGTATGCCTAAGCGACCCCGGTCACAAATTGCCCTCGACTTTGTCACCGGACTTCCCACTTCAAAAGTTATGACCACCATACTCACCATTATTGACCACACCTGTCATCTTATCCCCCTCAGAAAACTACCCTTTGCCCTCCAGACAGCTCAACTTCTGGTGAAACACATTTTCAGACTTCATGGAATACCTTTGGAGATCCTCTCAGACCGCAGACCACAGTTCACAGCCAAAATTTGGAAACAATTCTGTTCAGCATTGGGAGCTAAGGTGTCTCTAACCTCAGGATATCACCCATAGTCTAATTGCCAAACGGAACGATTGAATCAAGAACTGGAATCCACCCTCCGCTGTTTAACCTCAACCAACCCCACAGACTGAAGCCAATTCCTGCCTTGGGTCGAGTACGCTCACAATTCCCGCACATCTGCTGCCACTGGTTTCTCCCCTTTCGAAGCTTCTCTGGGCTACCAAACACCATTGTTTTCCGCTGACAAAAAGGAGATCTCTGTCCCTTCAGTACGTCATCACATACAAAGATGCAAACATATCTGGACAGCCACCTCACAAGCCCTTCAACGCACTGCAGAGCAGAGCAAAAGGTTTGCGGACAGGAAAAGGGTTACAACTCCCCAATACCAACCTGGTCAGAAGGTTTGGCTCTCGTCACGTGACATCCCATTGAAATTGATGTCCAAGAAACTCGTCCCCAGGTTCATAGGCCCATATGAGATTGAAGCGGTTATCAGTCCTACAGCTGTCCGCTTAAAGCTTCCTTCGAGTCTCCGCGTTCACCCAATGTTCAATGTTTCTCAGATGAAACCCGTCATCACAAATCCTTCCTCTCAATTCAAACCCGTCATCACAAATCCACCAGGCATCAGCCGTTGAGGGGGGAGTACTGTCAGAGTTCTGGGAGTTTTTCTGTTCACCTGTTTTTGCCTGCTACTAACGCCATCCAACCTCTAGATGGCACCAGACGCACGGTAGGAGCTGAGTCCATTGGTGATCTCCATCAGCCTCAACAGGAGAGGACCATAAGAACCCAACACTGCCAACACTCCAGTGCCTGAGTGTTAACCTGCAGTGGTAACTCTAGCTGGCCAAAACAGGTCTCTTTGTGGTTATTCCGAGTACTTACCTTCTCGTGTCCTCCTTTCCAGGTTACCTCCAGTCCTGAGCTTCTGTATCCAGTCTGCTTATGCAGAAAACCCAGATCCACTCTTTGCAAGAGTACTTCATGGATTATCTTCTCAGTTGGCGGCATTCCAGTTTCAAGGCTCCTCAGGCTTTTTGCGAACGAACCTGGCTCACCCTCCACCACGCTCCCCTCCAAGGTAGCCCATCTGGTGCCACCTCAACCTCAAGTGCAAGTAAGACAGGATTACGTGGACCATTCACTTACCTGACACACTCCCAGAGTTTCCATCCATCTTTCTCCCCCTCTGGCGGATCTCCAAGTCACCACCTGTAAGCAAAATATATCAAGATCAACAACCCAGAATTATTTCTGCCACTTACCATTGATCCTTTCTCCATACAGCGGCAAGTTCCTTGTTCTCCAGCATTCAAAATACTTTATAATAAACTTGTTAAACCTTTCCTGTTTCCTGAGTGTATTTCTGCATGTAGGTCAATCAGCTACAAAAATGATGACAGTTAACATGCACAGAATATACTGTTATGTTGTAGTTAGAAAAGCTGTTAGATACCTGAGGTTTAGAAAGTGACTTTGACTGTTTCTGGGTCATGGTTGAAGCATTTTGAAGATGGATTACCACACAAGAGGTCTGTGTTGCCAAGAGCTAATAATTCAAGCAGTTTAATCGACCAATGGGTATTTTTACTTGCATCATCAAGCAAAACAAAAGCCTTTGACCCTGCAAGACTCATTACATCATCAGCTACGGGCATAATTTAGGCTGTTGTGTTCTCCAGATCTTGTGTCGTCATCTATCATATCATCTATCATCTACACATGCCAACATAAAGATGTTTAAGCCACTAAAAATTCAGCAGGTTTTCCCACTCCCTAATAGCTGAAAAATTTAAAAGAGAGATTTAATCCAGCTTTTGATGTAAAGCTTCCTCTGTTGGCTTTCTGCCCCTCTGTGAGTTCATGGTTCCCAAACTGTGGTACAAGTTCCTCTGGAATGCCTTTAGAAATGGTGTCAATACATTTACAAGGTAAATTGGTCACCTGTGATGTTGAGTTTGTTAGCACAAATAGACAATTAGCAAACAGATGGCCACCGGATTCACAGAAACCTCTCAAAACAGATGTGCACAAACTTCAAGAAAACCTTCCAATATCGAACATTCTGCTGGTCATATATGCTGTGGTCTTGCATTCTGGGAATGACATCAACCAACACCACCATGTTGAAAGTTGGACAATGAGGGTGAAATGCGAATTCATTTAGTCAGTGACCAGGCTTACCAGGTGGGTGAGAAAACTACAGCTTTCCCGCAGCGATATTTGACTTTTAGGGGAACTTTCTCTTAATTTGTCCAACTTGGAAAAAATGACCCACGTGCAAATAAATGGAATATATGATCAAACAGAATCTTTTACGCTAACACACAGTTTAAATAAATGAAAACGTTTTCCTTTTTTTGATTTTTAAGACAACATACTAGAAAATGAAAATGTCCAATATTGTTTGTAGTACGGTTTTGCAGGCCCCTCAGCATTGTGGTACTTGGAAAAACAATATTTACGGAGGAGTTACTTATTATAAAAGGTTTTAGAAACACAGCTGACATTTACTCAACGTACATATGTATACTGCTCTGTTTTAATGCTTTCAATTTAAAACATGAATAGAGGATTTTCTTCCATGTGGGTAAGTTATAATAAGCTATCTGGATTAATTAATTTTCAGTTTATTTATATAGCGCCTCTGTTTGTACCAAAACGGTTTTGGTAATCCAGAGTACACACAAAAAAAACAGAGGCACTGATCCAGGAGTACTTTCTGAGTTAAAGAAAAAAAAGGATCACCCTCCTATTCATTTATGCTTTATATCTCCTTTGCTGCTTCCATTCTCATCCTCTTCCTACCTTTAGTTTATTTTCCACATTTTTGTGATGAAATATTCTTACGGATTTAAATACCTGTCTGCAACCTTGTTCTGATACAACACAAAGAAGACGTTACACTTCTCATATGTTCCCTATGGAAACTAGACTCTGCAAAGTTTTTTATTGGCATATCAGAACTTAAGCTTATTGAGCCCTCAATAATTAAATTCCTGCAGTTTAATAAGGAGCTGCAGCAGCTCAAGATTCAAGAAGAATTTATAGGTAAGATGTGTATCAGATGTGAACTTGTCAAAGCTCCAAGTTCTTTCAAAAGTATTTTAGTGCACTGGGAAAACTCATCCACCCTAAAATGATTGCATGTATCATTGCACAACACTACTGCAAGGTGCAGGCAGAAAAGTAAACAGAATAATCAAGCAAACAGTAAATATTGTCAAAGGTTATTTTTTAATGTGTCATACAACTCAGCAACATATTCCTATTCTTAAACAAGTCATTGGGCCTTTGTCAGCTCTTCACTTCTTGCCCTTCTTTTGGTGGTGCAAAGCGTAATGCTTTTCACAGGCGATTGTTAGTCCAGCGACGAAGGGAACAAACTCTTCAAAGTCCAGCTCATCATCCTTGTTCTGGTCCAAATCTTTAATGATGCACTCCACAGTGTCAGGGTGTTTCTGAGTCTGAAACAGAGTCAAACAGGAGAGCAAGAAGTTACATGCAGCCACTGATTCATCATAATGACAGAGCTCAACACTGATGGGAGACAAAAGATCCTTACTTTCAGGAAGTTGGGCAGCTCCGTCTCAATCAGTTTTCTCAGCTCCTTCTTGCTCAGGGTGGTTTTATTCCCACCTTCCTTGGCATAATGGTGGAAAACGGTGATTAGGGACTCCATGGATTTCTCCAACTCAGTCATGGCTGCAGCACAGAGATCTGAAAAGAGGGGGAAAAAAAGAAGTGGAATCAAATTTCAGTTTTCTGAACTGATTTCATGGCAGTACATCTCCAGCTTGAAAGCAAACTCATCAAACCCATTTTTGTAGCTTTTAACTTTATTTAACATGTCTTTAAAGAACAGTGAGCATCTCCATTCATTTTGGCTAAAAAGGTAGGTTGCAATCACATGGTAGGTTATAGTGCTTTCTCTAAAACCAACACATGCTTCAATGAGGATGTGGGTGTGGGTTTTACTGGCACACAAAACAAATTCTTTTGGCCCGACATCATTTCTGGCAGACAAAGTTATACTTTCTCCTATGCTTCCCCCTTTCCTGCATCTTTTAATATTTAGGATTCTTTAAAATATATTAAATGTTAAAAAAGATGTAAATGACGGAAAAAGGATTATAAACTCAGATTGTTGCTACTCTTAGAGGAGAGACTGTACTGTATATGAAGTTCCTAAAAGTCTCAAACTACCGGAAAAAAGGCACTGACACGGACATTTTGTGCTTAAATAATCATAAAAGCCTTACCAGATCAGGATGGAGGAGAATCGTTTCAGTGCAGAATGCTTGAGGTTACTGTTACTGGCGTTTAGTCATCCAGGAAACGCCCAACGTGAATAGGAGGGACAGGGAGGGGATAACGGAGGCATAGAGGGGAAAAAATTGAAGCAAGCACCATCCCTGTTCATAGTTTTCCACCCATATCTAACAGCGGGAAATTAAGTAACCTTGTTGTTTTAATCCAATGTATCCACATAGAGAAAATAACTCTGTATAAAACCTCTGGAATATTTGCAGGAATAAAACAGCCTAACAAAAATGTGAGCCAACTCGAACTCTAAAGTATTAACGCCCCTTGAACCTTTTAAATGTATATGAGGTTAGGCTATAATCTTCTGTGTGTATTATTAGGATTTTCTGTGATAGATCGATACAGAACAATGCATTTCAAGGAAAAGCCATGCTTTTAATATTTGTTTTATCAAAAAAATATGAAAAGTGCGACATGCAGTCTTATTTTCTCCCTTTATTCTGATTACTTACATAAAATCCAACAAACCAGTAATAGTCTTACATCATTGGTTGTAATTTGTGACATTAAGTGCAACTAAATATGATAAACAAATTATTTTTAAGTTATTTAAACATAATTTTAAATAACACATGTAGTCTGAAGTGCCTTGTAGTTGGGTTACAAACAGATACAATTCTTTAAGTAGTTTTAATTTTTTCTTTAGACTTTTGTGTAAATATTTTTAAAATGCGCTCTACAATAATGGACTTTATGCCACTTTAAGAGACAAAAAATAAGTGATTGTTGAAAGAAAGACACAAAATGCCAAACACCATGTAGGGGATACAGTTGACATGTGGAACAAGGTGCTCTGGTTTTATTAAAATGAAATATTTTTTTGGCCAACTTGCAAAAGATTATGTGTTGAGGTCAGTTAGCATTTACAAAATTATTTCTATTTGTTAAACGCGACGATAACAGGAGAGAATACATACATTTCTTCAGTATTTGATAAAATCTGTCAAACGCTGGGAATCTAATGGCAAGTTTCTCCCAATAGTTAGCTGAAATTCTGGTCCATTCCCCAATAGAACAGGTGGAACTATAGCCCAAGTTCCTCTATGTCCTCTCACAGACCTTTTTAGTCTCCCCACTGATTTTTTGAGATCAGGTCTTTGTAATAGTCACTCCTAACCATTCCCTTCGGTGATCAAAAGCCGAAAACAAAGCCACTTTGTAACTAATTTGACAGAATGCATCGGGTCATTGACAATTAGAAAGACCCATATGTGCCCAACCTTTAACTTCCTGGCTGAAGCCTTGAGATGTTGCTTCAACACTTCCACACAATGTTCTTTCCTCATAAAGCCATCCATTTTGTGAAGTGCACCAGTCCCTCCTGCAGCACAACACCCAACTAACATCATCCTGCCACCCTTGTACCTGACAGTTGGGAGGGTGTCCTCAGGATTGCAAGCTTCAGTTTATTTTCTTCCAAATGTAACAGTGGTCATTAGGACCTAAAATTTCAATTTCATCAAACCACATGAGGTTTCTCCAATAAATAAAGGTCTAATTGTCCCTGAGTGTGTTTGCTAACTGTAATCTGCCTTTTTATGTTGTGTTTAGAGTAATGGCTTCCTCCTGGCTGAGTGGCCTTTTAGCCAATGCCAGTAAAGGACTTTTTTTACCAGCATCAGTGTGCTTCTTCGCAAGGTCTTTTTTCTGTTGGTGTTTGACACCAGTATACATTTATCTCTGGGGCACAGAACCAGCCTCCTTCCTGAACTTTATGATGGCTAAACATCACTATGGTGTTTATACTTGCATAATTGTTTAAACAAATGAATGGGGCACCTTCAGGCATCTGGAATTTGTACCTAAGGATGAACCAGACTTGTGGAGGTCCACACTTCTCTTCCTGATTTCTGTTGATCATTTCATGATGTCACAAGGAGGCAGTGTGCCTGAGGTGCTGTCTTAGAATACATACACAGGTGTGCTTCCAGTTAGATCAAATGTTGTGAATCTACCCATCAGAAGCAAACAAAGTTATGCAATTATCATTCAGCATCATGAAAGTAGTCATTATTACTCAAGTGACAAAACCTCTGAAGTCTTAGCTTCTGTCAAGACTAAAACTGTAACAGCTTTTTCTGGTAAAGTCTCCTAATTGTTTTTCTTTAAAATTGTATTTGCTGACTGATTTATTTCAAAAACACCCAGTTAACCGTTGACCATCAAGCTGTTTCTCTGCAGCTGCTGTACATCTTCACAATATCAGATCAGTCTACATCTTTGTATCCCAATTTGACTGCTGCTTCTGGAACTGAGGTACTATTTGCAAAAATATTCGTAAGCTTTTCACGAGCAACCCACTGATTTTAGTCATCCTCATACAGTTCTACTCAAGCTGGGCATGTATTCACCTCTCACAAATACTGAATGGTGTAAATAGGTCAGGACAGGTATGTGCTTTATTACCTTTAAGAAATACATTCCCGCCCTTTTTATTAACGTTTGCTCATTTCATTTATCCGAGTTCATTCAAGTTACTTTTCTAAACAGAACTTCAGAACATGTTTTTAGAGTGTAGGATTTGCAGCTGAAAACTTTTGAAGACAAATTGTATTTAAAAAGGGGAATAAAGGCTACAAAACAGCTGATGTTGGTCATAAAAGTGCTTTGCAGAACGCTGATGGACATCTGAAACTACTATGGTTCTTGAATATCAACCATAACATCCTGGCTAGATAACTAAAGGTCAGTATATTAGAGTATCATTAAATAGTTTCATTTAGTTCAGTATTTCAATTCTAAAAGTGAAACTAAAATGTCATAGATTCATTACACACAGTGAGATATTTTTCAAGCATTTATTTCTGTTCATTTTAATGACTCTGGGACCTTGATTTTTAATATAAATGCAACTTTTACTTTCATCTGACAACTTTAAGCCACACAGCAAAAGTCATTTTTCTCCTTAGTCAAGGTAAGGCTCTTTAGACATTGCCTCCGGTTCAAGAATGGCTTATCATTAGGAATTTAACAGTTGAAGCTCATTTCCTGGAAACGTCTGTTTGTGAAGGCATCTCATTAAGCTCTGACTCCAGTTGCTGTCCACACCTCAAGAATCTCCCCTCAGCTCCTGCGAGGATTTTGCTTTACAATTTTTGTTTCTGCATCTTTTTTTTTTTACAAAACTTTTGCCTTCCACTTAATTTTTTAAAAAAAATGTTTTTTGCAGCCCCTTTTCGGACAAGGAGCTTTTGGTATTGTTTTTGGCTTCTTGTAGTGTCAAAGAATGTAAGTCAAAAAAAAAAAAAAAATTTTTTCCGGGTTTTAGCTTCCCCCAAAAATCCCATTTCTGCATTATAAATCGATCTTAATAGTTAGATTTTCTGAAAAACTGAATTTTCGGTTTTCATTAGCTGTAATCATCAAAACTAACAGAAATAAACACTTGATATATATTATTCTGCGTGTAATGAATGTTTCACTTTTTGAAATTAATTACTGACAAATGATCTTTTAATTAATTGAGATGCACCTGTATTTACAAACTAAGTAAATGTTTATTTGAGCATTTAAGTCCCTCAAAATAAGATCTCAACCCATGTAAGATTTTAAAAGGCTAAATTCACTTTTCAAGTGTAGAAATGTCAGGCCTAATGTTAACAAAAAAAGTTTAAAGCTGGTCTTTTCCATTCTGTTATAATAAAACATCACATTCCTGCATCAGCCCTACTGGCTAGACTAACACATTCCAAACTGAGTGCTTTCTTGTTAAAACACTTTACTAAGATGACCTTTAACTGACAATGGGACAGGCAGCAAATGTATGCTGAGGGCTCTAACATGCAAGTTAAGACCTAAATGTGTGTCCTCCCGGTACATCCTACC